>JAJAGP010000708.1:304583-314727 GCA_025084515.1 Ancistrus triradiatus | reverse complement strand
CCACTAGTGATGGACCAAAATAACCACAAACACACAAACGGACGAAAAACACAAGTTTCTCAAATTGAATATTTGTTTATGTTTTCTGAATGCCATGTAATGAAATAAATCCCCACCTCAGATGACCCCTTATCATAGGCTGCTTGTCTAAAGTCTTTTTGGGTGTGAAATGATTCCACATGGCAGCACTTAGCAGAAGGGGCGTCACGTAGAAAGGATTACTGACAGGGGAGTTGGGTGGTACCATATTGGTTGGAAAGATGGGAAGTTAGGAATTGTGGTGTGCTATGGTATCAAGCTCTACTGTAAACTCATTCTCATTCCACTGAGACTGTGCCTTTTCCTTCTCTTTCTCACCTTCTGTGCGAAGTTGCTGAACAGGCTGAAGTACTGTGAGCAATTTTTGCAATTCTCGGGCACATCCTTGTCGAGCAGAGACAGCAGCATGTTTAGTAAGCAGTCCAGCCCCGGGTCCTGGAAATACAGTGCACTCTCTAGGGTTTTCTCCAGGATAGAGGCCACCACGACGCGCACCTCCCGCACATTACACTCCAACAGGCAGTTTCTACAAAAAGGAGGACAAAGACAGAGTGGGGATGAAAAGTAATATTCATCAGAAATACCGAATGCTGAGTTTTATCCAATAGATGTTCTTTCGAATATGAACCAGTCAATCGTGAAAAAGCTCACTACAGTCCTTCCTCCGCGATATATCAGGAAACGCAAAAGTCAACACCCGTCCATGTCCATGCTGGAAATGTTTGGCATCCTCTAGAAGCTAGGCTTCCAACTGAACTTTCATTAACAAGTCCATTAACGCAGAAACATTAAGCAAGACTGAACTGCAAAAGTTAGATACACATATGTTCAATTAACAACCATCCAATCAATGCGTGTTCACATTAATGCCCAATTTCAATAAATTACAAAAGGAAATTATGTCTGTTTTAACTCCAAACTCTGTGGCGGTAAGCAGTTCAATAGCCAATCAGCGCTGCAGATCCACGTGCAGAGGTGGAAGTTCCAGAGAGAAAATCAATCATTTGTGTCTGTGTGTGTGTGTGTGTGTGTGTGACCGATCATGTGCTCGCCTGCTTTTTTAGCTCACATTTGGACTAGAGACTATTCTAACTTGGTTAATGTGTTTAGAGATTATTCAATTGTTCTTCAGGAAGAATTAATCCACACAGGTGAGCAAATTAACCATTAATAAATAGTTCAGTCTTGGTTTGATTGCATGTTACGTTTACTTATTTATGGTAAAATAGAGGCACAGGTGTATATTCTATGCATCTCCTACCTTATGTCAATACACTGCCTGGCCAAAAAAAAAAAAAAAAAAAAAAAAAGATCTCACACACACACTACTATTTCATTGGACTGCATTCGCTGTGGCATCATTTCCACAAGTTTCTACAATGTCACATTTATTTCTGGCCAGAGTTGCATTAATTTTCCCCCCCAAGATCTTGTATTGATGATGGGAGATTTGGACGACTATGCAAAGTCTTCTCCAGCACATCCCAAAGATTCTCAGTGGGGTTCAGGTCTGGACTCTGTGGTGGCCGATCCATGTGTGAAAATGATGTCTCCTGCTCACTGAACCACTCTCTCACAATTAGACCCTTCTGAAACAGATGAACATCTTTTCCACGACCACAGGATGCGTCTTTTGACATGGTTGTTTAACAAATGAGAAGCTCCTCACTGCATCAGTTAGGGATTAATAACTCGTTGCCAGCTGAAACAATCACCAATGTGGTAATTATCCGATGGGAGGCTATTTAACTATTTAACTTTTTGCTTAGTTAAATCCAGGTGGTGACCTTTTTTTGACCAGGCAATGGTGTATGTGGCAGTAGCATCTTTTGAGTTTTATTTCACAGAAATATGATAATAATGAGACTTTAAAAAAAATAAAAATATGCAAAACAAACAATAGTTTGCATTTTCCTGCCTTTTACTACATCGCCCACTCCTAGATCAAGAAATGTTTTCTGTTCATTTATTCATTCATTTTTGTATGGGTCATGTTAATAAAGAATAACCATAACATTGAAATCTCTTGTAGTGATTGTATGAATATCATAATGTGACTGCTTGTCCACTCACTTAATGATCTCCCGGCCCTCAGATGCCACCAGGTACTGAACCATCCACTGACATGCCTCACGGCTCTTAGACAGCAACATCTCCACTGTAGCTATCCACTCCTCTGTGTCCACCCTGAAAGATGCACAGATGGACAAAGTGAGAGAGGAGATACTTTTTTGTTCACTAGGTGATGCTATAGGCAAGTGTTGTCAAAAATATCAATAAATGAATAAATATTGATACTGAACATTCTGAAACAGTACAATACTCCTTTCCTACAGTATCCATTCTTTTCATATTAATACGCACTTTTATTCGACCCACCCAGATTTCTGTATCTCACAGAATGGTCTGTTAGGCTGAAATGGCAGCTGAAGCAAAAGCAGAGTTCTCTGTCTTAACAAGCAAAGAAAGCAGCAGGAGCACTGTGTGGAAATACTTCAGCTTTGAAGCGGATAAGGACTGATAGCCAAAGAACACTAACAAGCTGACCGCTTCGTCCTGTTACTGTGAGACATAAACGCATCCGCCATATTGGTCCAGGCAAGACTAGGATGTAAACAAATAGATGGGGGATCTGTGTTTTTCTTGAGTAAAAAGCACAATAATCCCCATTTCACAACCGATTTTAATGGGTCGAATCTATATTCAATAGTCCAAGTGAAAATCAAAGTGAACTTCCATACCGAAGCTTCTTCTTAGTGTGCAGGTAGGTGTGGAAAAGGAACTGCACAGCCAGCTGCAAGCTAGTCTTCGCCATGGCCTGATAGGAGGGGTGCTTCAGCTTTGTCTGCACACATTTCAAAACACACATTTCACCTCCTGTAACTGACAACTTTATTTCCTCAGAAAAAAACAAAACACGTTGTTGCATTGTCTTACCGCGTTGACAGACGCCAAAGAAAGGGTGAAGCTGAAGTAATCACTATTGTACACATCTCTGTTCTTCATGAACCTGAGGTTCTCATCCCTCACCATCTAAAACAAACACAGCTAGGTGTTAAAACATGATCTACACCAGAGATTTTCAAAAGCAGGTCGTTGCAAGAAGTGCAAGTGACACAGGAGTGAAAAAAGAGAAAAGGAAAAAGATAAAAGGTATGCATTTTGGTTTTGCCTACAGAAAATCATCATACTCCATTGAAATCCTTGCCAATTTTGTCACATTATACCACGAAATTTGAAAACAAATAATGGCTAACTTTTTCCAACTGATTTACACATTATAACACTCATAATCAAAAAGAAAATATCACTTAAAAATTCTGATAAATTATTATAGCTTAAATTAGAAAAACACCTGATATGGATAAGTAATCACCCCTTTAGAGTAACTACTATAAACTTGCTTAGGTACATCCAGATCACTTCAGAATTACTTCAGAAAAAAACAAAAAAAAAAAACAAAAAACAGCTGCTCCTTGAGGATTCCACTATTAGCAGAACATGGCAAGACAAAAATTATACATGGTTGGAAAGATGCTATAAAAAGGGCTCTGTAATAAAGTTGTGGAAAAGCACAACTTAGGAGAATAATTTAAGATTTCAGTTTCTTTTCTAGGGCTGCAACTAACAAGTATCTTAATAATTGATTAACCGGTCGATTATTTTTTCGATGAATCGATGAATCGGGTTTTAAAAAAAACTTTCCATGTCTTTATTCCGAAATATAACATTAAATAACAGAGCAAACAAATGCTTACAATAAATGAATAATAATAAATTAAATTTATTAATAAATTAAAATAACAAATTAAACAATGAAGAAAAATAAGTGCATCTCTGATGCTCTTTCTTTAGAAACTTTGCATTGCAAGCCAAAAATGTCAACATGCTCCTGGCTAAAGCTGGCTCTCTTTTTAGAGACTATATATCCTGCCGCAGAGAATAGACGCTCAGACATGTTGAAGGACCAGGAATGCATAAATAGGACTTGGCTAGCCTGGCAATATAGGATATCTGTCTAACTAACTTCCATCACTAACTGTCATTATCCAGCTAACAGCAGAAAAACAGCATCACAGGCAAAAGCACACACAGCAACCGTGTCTGTGTCCGGTCACATAGTATGATTGCGCCGTTAGTTTCTCCGTCACTTCAAACAGAAAACTCGGGATATTGTGGTGACTTACGCTGTTGCTGCAGTCCTCCCCTTCATCCTATCGGTGACCACCATGTTTCCGTTGCGAGGGCTGTATCCAGCACCCGTGTTCTGCTGCTCTCCCGTGCCAGGTCAGATCAGTTTTTGCAACGCTTGCATGTTAGCATTACACACATTTTTTGTTGTGTGAAGTTTCCAACACTTTTGAGGACTTAAGCTGAACCTTCTCTTTGCGTCGGTCATGTTTCATTTTCTAGAATTGATTTAATTCTTAACGCTAAGCTTATTTTTGAAGATTCGCCCCGCCTCGCGTCGGGCTCGCCTTTCGCGTCGTTCAGGTCGTCTCGTGTTTTTTTTTCCAGTTCTTACTAAATTTCCGAAATTACGGCAAACCGGCAATGGAATCGAAAGACGGTACCACGGCCAGGTAGTGTACACAAACCCTAGGGAGGGGGGAGGGGGGGGGGTGAGCAAACACGGCCTGTGGGAGGGGGAGGAAATGACGCGGTCCTCTAGGGAGCGGACTCTCGTGGGGGTGAGTTCCCGAAGGCGGGGTCACTGTCGGGGATCGACGTAAATCTGGAGCTAGGCCGGAGGGGGTCTGGGCAACTGGTGGGTCGAGCCCGGTTCGCCTCTACCTTCCACCTCTCCGTCTTCTTGTCCGTCTCCCCTGCCGTCCGTCCGTCCGCCCCCTTCCTCTCCCTCCCCGCGGCGCCCCGTTCCCAGCCCCCCCTCGCACTACGGACCAGGGGACCTAAACTCGGGCCCCCACCGCCGACCGGAGGCCACAGCGCCGAACAACCTCCGTCAGAAAGGTATGAGTACAGCTGCAAACATCAAATTCTGGGTACGCCCCTCTTCCCGTCCCTGCTCCGCACGGCGAGGTACACGCCCGGATATGCACTATGCGAGGGACACCAATCAATGCGACCGCGACCGAATCGATATGCAATATCGTTATTGACCATTTACTAATCAATTATTATCGATTTTAACTTAAAGCCCTAGTCTTTTTGAAAGAGTACAGTTCGGAGCTTATCCAAGTGGAAAGTGAATGGCAAAAACCACCAACACACCTTGCCAAGATCGGGTCATAATCCTTTTCACAACTGGATAACTGAGCCATAAGGATAACTGATCAGGGAATGCTACCTAAAGGCCAGTGAAACTTAAGGACTTACCAGTCTGTACGGCTAAGATTGGTCATTCGGTGGCATGTGACACAACATCTCACAACTATATGACCAAGCGGTCTGTCTGGCACGTAAGCAAAAAGAAAGCCGTTCCTTGAAAAGTTGCCACGAGTCTTGTTTGTGCTTGGGCCCAAAAAGCAATTAAAAGACTGTAATATGCCATGTGGCAAAGGTTTTTATATGGTGAAATGAAACCAAGAGTGGACTATTAGAACTGAATTCAAGCGGGACTGTTCGGTGAAACCCAACAACACACCACAAAATACACATACACACTACTACCATCAAGCATGTACATGTTATAATTAGTCTTGCATTTTTAAAATACCTTTTCAAGCAAAACAGTGGTAATTTCATATGGAATGCAGATTTTTTTAGGCACTGTGCACAACCTTAAAAAATGTTTACCATGGCACATGTCATAGGAAAATTTCATTACACCCGCACCAAATCCAAACACTGATTTGATACAGATAACTTCAATACTTCTGAGAAATTTTTGAAGTCCCTTCATCACACTGCATATTACTGATACAAAAGTCTGTAATATGTTTGAGTTTTCATTGATATATCCAGTGGCAAAACTTGGGTAAATGGGGGGGGGGGGGGGGGGGGTGCTAGATTAATTAGTTACTCCTCAAAATAGTTTACTGTGGTTGATGTAAAGTCCTGCACCTGGAAATCCTTGGCCGCAATCTTCTCTACAAACAAGCCTTTTTCTCTCTCCTTTCTTTCTTGACCAGGCTGGTTAGGGCATGTGACCGGTCGTTATTGGCTCCTAGGGGGTCGAGGGACGATTGCGGGGGAGATGTCAGGTGAGGATGGGGCCGCTGATCTGAGAGAATGGACATAAGAAAATATTAGAACAATAAAGCTTCATTCTGTAATCGACTGCTTCAAGATCTGTAACTACAGACGCGAACAGGTCCACTTCTGCTTCTTCTCTTGCCCTCATGACATCTGACAACGGCTCTTTTTTTGGGCAGAACAGGGGATTTCTGCTCACTGATGCGCGCTGGTAGAAAAAAAGCATATAGGCATTCCAGTAGCGTCCTCCCTCCGCACATCTGGATAAGGGTTAGCTACATAAAACATGCATATGTAACAGTAAATAATAAGAACTCATTAACACTCTAGAAAGGTGCACCTTACAGAGGTGCTTGAAAGTTGTGAACCCTTTAGAAATGTTCTATATTTCTGCCTGCATAAATATGACCTCTAAAACAATCATCAGATTTCACACAAGTCTTAAGTAGATAAAAGAACCCAATTAACACATGAGACAAAAATATTATACTTGGTCATTTTTTTAAGTGAGGAACAATGATCCAATATTACATATTAGTGAGTGGTCCAAAAGTATGTGAACCTTTGCTTTCAGTATTTGCTGTAGGCCCCCACCCCCCACCAGCCCCGTGTGATCCTTTAGGCAAAACTGCAGAGACGAGCAGCAATGTTCTTTTTTGAGAGCAGTGACTTTCTCCTTGCAAACCCTGCCAGCACACCATTGTTGTTCATGTGTTCTTCTGATGTGGACTCATGAACTTTAACATTAGCCAATGTGAGAAGAGGCCTTCCGTTGCCACTTAGAATTTACCCTGGGGGTCCTTTGTGACCTCGTTCCAACTATTTATTAAACAACACAAACACGCCTTCTCTTTTGGAGTGATCTTTGTTGGTTGCCACTCCCTGGGGAGGGTAACAAATGGTCCTTGATTTCCCTCCTCCTCCTCCATTTGTACACAATCTGTATGTGATTGGTAGAGTCTAAAACACTTTTAAATGGTTTTGTACCTTTTCCCTTTTCCAGCCTGATGGACATCAACAATCTTTTTGTGAGTTCCCCTCCGCAGAATCCTCCTTTGTTCGTGCCATGATACACTTCCACAATATTTGTTTGTGAAGAGCAGACTTTTGATAGATCCCTGATTTTAAATAAACCAACAAAAGCGTGCCCACTCACTACCTTTTTTGGAAAAAAAAAAAAAAAATTTTTTTGTTTTTTGTTTCCCCCAATTTCACCTTCAAATTAACTACCTGCTAATCCTAAGAGGTTCACATACTTTTAAAAAGAAATCAAATTAACTGCTAATCCTAGAGGTTCACATACTTTTACCACTCACTAATATGTAAAATTGGATCATTTTCCTCAATAAATAAACGACCAAGTATAATATTTTGTCTCATTTGTTTAACTGGGTTCTCTTTATCTACTTTTAGGACTTGTGTGAAAATCTGATGATGTTTTAGGTCATATTTATGCAGAAATATAGAAGAGTCTAAAGGGTACACAAACTTTCAAGCACCACTGTACAATAGAATCAAAGTTTAGATGGGTTAGAGAGTATAGATCAGGAGAAAATGACCTACACTGATCGTAAACTTTGGGTCTGTACTCTCCACCAAAACACTCGTACTCCAGGGTCTCATCGTTCATCTCAAACTCCTCCACGACGTTATCATTAAACTTATACCACCGGCCTCGTGAACTCCCCCTGGACAAGAAGAGTAAAACAAAAACAAATGGAGGGAAAATGGGCTGAGTATGATCAGTTTGTTATTGCATGTCTTCATTCGTTGGAGGTCTGTTTTATAATGCATGACTCTGCCAGGCATCTGGACCCATTTAACGTCACAAAGCATGCAAAACAAGCCACCCACTTACATAACCAGAAACAGCATCACACGTGTGCGCACACACACACACAGCTCCCCAATTACTGGCACTCTTTATGTTAACACAATGAACTATTTTAAATTACACTTATGTCTTGCTTAACATCCACGTTAAGTTATAGAAGGTCATATGGTATGGATGTTGGCCAAACGTCATACTGCATATCGTACTTAGTGATGCTATGTGGGATACTGCAGTGTACAACTATTGACTAAATGGCTAAGATACTGCAGTGTTTCCCACACGAGTGACTGGCACATTTTTTTTTTTACTATTTAATATGCATAAAACCTTATCTCACTGTAAAGCTGCAATTCTGTCATCCTTTCCTTACCCTGTGCTCTAATGGTGTTTGAAACTGTCTTTTATGTGACAGCGCAACATATTTCAAGTTGTATTCACGATGCAAAGCAGGTATTTCAAAAGAGAGCAGAGAACTGAAAAGCCAGCAGAAACTGTGAGGGGTTGCGGGTAAGGTACTGGACTATGGACCAGAAGGTCCAGGGTTCAAATCCCACCTCTGCCAAGCTGCCACTGTTGGGTCCTTGACCCATAATTGCTTGTAAGACTGTATCAACTGTAAGTCTGCTAAATGCTGTAGATGTTCTAGTTTCTCTGGTTTCTCCTCGTTTGGCAGCTTACCACGTCAAATTCAAATCAAATCGCAAATAGAACTTTATCCACAACTGTGACCCACGCATGGTTCTTTGCCTTGCACAGCGTAGATCAAGCACACGTAATTCACGCAACTGTGATAACACCTGCTCATCATCATCATCTTGGTGCTAAAGGTAGCAAACTCCAATCACCCGAGTGTTTACACGTGCCTTCCGTGCTAATGGGGAGAAGGGTTTTAAAATTCCTCATGCATTACAGCAAGAACTTGGACACTGCAGGCTCTGATAGTGAAGCTGAGTGTAATCATATGCTGATGACACAACTTTATCTTAGCTTCAACCAATCTTAATCTTTTTCTTTTTCTGCCCTCACTGATTGCATCTCTCACCTGAATTCTTGGCTACGTGCCAACTTTCTTACGCCCAATTCTCAGAAGATGGAGTTTTAGTGTGTTGGCACCAAAACTGTGCTTTCCTCTATCTCTACCTCCTCCTTACCCATCTCGGGCGTGTCTGTTCACTTGTCTGTAATCTTGGTGCTCTTTTTGACTCAACTCTGTCTTCTATTCCCCACACAAGTCTGCATCTTCGTAACATTGCTCGGGTGCGCCCTTTCCTTTCTCCCGCTGCTGCAGAGATCCTGGTGCATGCTTTTGTTTCCTCTTGTCTTGATTATTGCAGTTCTCTTCTTGACAGTCTTCCCTCAAAATCAATTCGAATTCTGCAGTACATCCAGAACTCTGCCGCTAGGATTCTTACACAAACCAAAACATTTGATCACATCACTCCTATTTTATCCCAACTGCACTGGCTCCCGATTCACAAATGCATCCAGTATGAAGTTCTACTACTGACATTTAAATCCCTCCATAGTCCTGCTCCACTGCATCTCCGCAAATAGTCCATCACTACCCTCCTACCCGGTCACTGCGTTTCACTGATTCCAACCTTCTATCTGTCTCAAGCTTCAGGCTTTCCTCCATGGGTGGGAGATTCTTTGCTGTGGCAGATCCCACCCTCTGGAACTCTCTTCCTTTGTCTGCTTCTACCCTTGTAGAATTTAAATCACTTCTAAAACGTTTTCTATTTTCATCTTCTACTAATGTTTGATGTGTCTGCTTGTTTTGAACCATCTCTTTGTCGAGTGTCAATTGTGAACGACTTGTGTCGTATTTGTTGCTAAGCGTCCTTGAGTTTTGTGAAAGGCTCAATATAAATTAAACTTATTATTATTATTATTAGTAGTAGTAGTAGTAGGGATTGACTGTATGGACAGGTAATGGCTACAGGACACACACTGTACCAAGGTTAGTAAGCACCCAGGCATCCAACACAAACACACACACCTGCGATCTTTGATGAAAGAGTAGTAATGTCCAGCATGTGCTTGGCCACTGTGCACCACCACTCCCACCAGTTCATAGTTCTCCGAAATGGTGACTTTCTTTCTTGGGGAATTTCC
>JAJAGP010000708.1:237663-304483 GCA_025084515.1 Ancistrus triradiatus | reverse complement strand
AACGATTATTTTAATAATCGATTAACCGGTCGATTATTTTTAAGATTAAAAAAACCTTTCCATGTCTTTATTCAGAAATATAACATTAAATAACAGAGCAAACAAGTGCTTACAATAAATGAATAATAATAAATTAAATTTATTAATAAATTAAAATAACAAATTAAACAATGAAGAAAAATAAGTGCATCTCTGATGCAAACACTACATACAAACTCATTCACGCTCTTTCTTTAGAAACTTTACATTGCAAGCCAAAAATGTTATCATGTCAACATGCTCCTGGCTAAAGTTGGCTCTCTTTTTAGAGACCATATTTCCTGCCGCAGAGAATAGACGCTCAGACAGTGTTGAAGGACCAGGAATGCATAAATAGGACTTGGCTAGCCTGGCCAATATAGGATATCTGTCTAACTCCATCACTGTCATTATCCAGCTAACAAGCAGAAAAACAGCATCAGCCGTGCTGTGTCCGTTCACATAGTGTGAGTGCGCCGTTAGGTTTCCTCACTTCACAACAGAACAAACTCGGGATATTGTGGTGACTTACGCTGTTGCTGAGCTCCCTTCATCCTCATCGGTGACATCATGTTTCGTTTCGAGGGCTGTATCAGCACCGTGTTGCTCCCGTGCCAGGTCAGATCAGTCTTGCAAAGCTTGCATGTTACACATTTTTTGTTGTGTGAAGCGTGAAGTGCTCCAACACTTTTGAGGACTTAAGCTGAACCTTCTCTGCGTCGGTCATGTTTCATTTCTAGAATTGATTTAATTCTTAACGCTTGCTTATTTTGAAGATTCCACGTCGGCTCCACCTCGCTCTGTTCAATCGCTCGTGTTTTTTTTTCCAGTGCTGACGAAGTGCCGAAAGTAACGTAAGCGGATATGATAAGGCGAGGGACACAAATCATGCGACACAACGAATTGATAATGAAATTCGTTATCGACACTTTTAATAATCAATTATTATCGATTTTATCGATTCGTTGTTGCAGCCCTAGTCTTTTCGAAAATACAGTTCGGAGCATTATCAAGAAGTGGAAAGTGAATGGCACCACCAACACCTTGCCAAGATCGGGTCATCCTTCCAAACTGGATAACTGAGCCATAAGGATACTGATCAGGGAAGCTACCTAAAGGCCAGTGACAACTTAAGGACTTACAAGTTTATGTGGCTAAGATGGGTCATTCTGTGCATGTGACAACAATCTCACAAACTATACACAAAGCTGGCCTGTATGGCACGGTAGCAAAAAGAAGCCGTTCCTAAAAAAGTGCCACGAGTCTTGTTTGTGCTTTGCCAAAAAACAATTAGAAGACTGTAATGCCATGTGGCAAAAGGTTTTATGGTGAGATGAAACCAAGATTGGACTATTAGAACTGAATTCCAAGCGGAATGTTCGGTGAAACCAAACAGCACACCACCGAAAATACACCATACACACTACCATGAAGCATGTACATGTTATATTAGTCTTGCATTTTTAAAATACATTTTCAGACAAAACAGTGGTAATTTCATAGTGGAATGAAGATTTTTTTTAGGCACTGTGCACAACCTTTAAAAATGTTTACCATGCAAACGTCATAGGAAATTTCATTACCCGCACCAAATCCAACACCTTGAATTTGATACAGATAAGACAACACTTCCAATACCTTCTGAGAAATTTTGAGTCCTTCACCAATGCATATTGACTGATACCAAGTCTGTAATTATGTTTGAGTTTTCATTGATAATCCAGTGGCAAAACTTGGGTAAGTTGTGCTAGATTAATTAGGTTACTCTCAAACAGTTAACTGTGGTTGATGTAAAGTCACTGCACCTGGAAAATCCTTGCAGGCATCTTCTCTACAAACAAGCCTTTTTTCTCTCCTTTCTTGACCAGGCGGGTTAGCAGTGTGAGCCGGTCGTTATTGGCTCTAGGGGGTCGAGGGGACGATTGCGGGGAGATGTCAGGTGAGGATGGGGCTGATCTGAGAGAATGACATGGGAAAATATTAGACACAATAAAGCTTCATTCCTGTAATCGACTGCTTTCAAAATCTGTAACTTACAGCGACAGGTCCTCTGCTTCTTGCCTCATGACACTGACACGGCTCTTTTTGGGCAGGACGGGGGAGTTCTGCTCACTGATGCGCTGGTAGAAAAGCATATAGGCATTCCAGTAGCGTCTCCGCACATCCGGATAAGGGTTAGCTACATAAAAACAGCATATGTACAGGTAAATAATAAGAACTCATTAATACTCTAGAAAGGTGCACTTACAGAGGTGCTTGAAAGTTTGTGAACCCTTTAGAATGTTCTATATTTCTGCATAAATATGACCTAAAACATCATCAGATTTTCACACAAGTCTTAAAATTAGATAAAGAGAACCCAGTTAAACAAATGAGACAAAAATATTACACTGGTCATTTTTTTAGTGAGAAAAAATGATCCAATATACATATGAGTGAGTGGTCAAAAGTATGTGAACCTTTGCTTTAGATTATTTGCTGTAGCCCCACCCCCCCCACCCACATGAATCTTTAGCAAAAACTGCAGACGAGCAGCAATGTTCTTTTTGGAGAGCAGTGACTTTCTCCTTGCCCAACCCTGCCATGCACACCATGCGTTGTTCAGTGTTCTTGATGATGGTGGGACTCACCTGAAACCATTAACATTAGCCAATGTGAGAGGGCCTTCAGTTGCTTAGAAGTTACCCTGGGGTCTTTGTGACCTCGCCGCCAACTATTACACGCCTTGCTCTTGGAGTGATCTTTGTTGGTTTGACCACTCCTGGGGAGGGTAAACAATGGTCTTGAAATTTTTCCTCCATTTGTACACAATCTGTATGTGAATTGGTCGAGTCTAAAACACTTTAGAGACTGTTTTGTAACCTTTTCCAGCCTGATGGGACATCAACAACTCTTTTTGTGAGTTCCTCGAAAATCTCCTTTGTTCGTGCCATGATACACTTCCACACTACATATGTGTTGTGAAAGCAGACTTTGATAGATCCCTGATCTTTAAATAAAACAGCGTGCCCACTCACACCTGATCCAATTTCACCTTCAAATTAACTGCTAATCCTAGAGGTTCACATACTTTTACCACTCACTAATATGTAAAATTGGATCATTTTCCTCAATAAATAAACGACCAAGTATAATATTTTGTCTCATTTGTTTAACTGGGTTCTCTTTATCTACTTTTAGGACTTGTGTGAAAATCTGATGATGTTTTAGGTCATATTTATGCAGAAATATAGAAAAGTCTAAAGGGTTCACAAACTTTCAAGCACCACTGTACAATAGAATCAAAGTTTAGATGGGTTAGAGAGTATGGATCAGGAGAAAATGACCTACACTGATCGTAAACTTTGGGCCTGTACTCTCCACCAAAACACTCGTACTCCAGGGTCTCATCGTTCATCTCAAACTCCTCCACGACGTTATCATTAAACTTATACCACCGGCCTCGTGAACTCCCCCTGGACAAGAAGAGTAAAACAAAAACAAATGGGGGGAAAATGGGCTGAGTATGATCAGTTTGTTATTGCATGTCTTCATTCGTTGGAGGTCTGTTTTATAATGCATGACTCTGCCAGGCATCTGGACCCATTTAACGTCACAAAGCATGCAAAACAAGCCACCCACTTACATAACCAGAAACAGCATCACACGTGTGCGCACACACACACAGCTCCCCAATTACTGGCACTCTTTATGTTAACACAATGAACCATTTTAAATTACACTTATGTCTTGCTTAACATCCACGTTAAGTTACAGAAGGTCATACGGTATGGATGTTGGCCAAACGTCATACTGCATATCGTACTTAGTGATGCTATGTGGGATACTGCAGTGTACAACTATTGACTAAATGGCTAAGATACTGCAGTGTTTCCCACACGAGTGACTGCCACATTTTTTTTTTTACTATTTAATATGCATAAAAACTTATCTCACTGTAAAGCTGCAATTCTGTCATCCTTTCCTTATCCTGTGCTCTAATGGTGTTTGAAACTGTCTTTTATGTGACAGCGCAACATATTTCAAGTTGTATTCATGATGCAAAGCAGGTATTTCAAAAGAGATCAGAGAACTGAAAAGCCAGCAGAAACTGTGAGGGGTTGTGGGAAATGCGCACATATAACATATAAAGATGCAGGGACCGTGCTAGCCTAGCGGGTAAGGTACTGGACTATGGACCAGAAGGTCCAGGGTTCAAATCCCACCTCTGCCAAGCTGCCACTGTTGGGTCCTTGACCCATAATCACTTGGATTGTAAGACTGTATCAACTGTAAGTCTGCTAAATGCTGTACATGTTCTAGTTTCTCTGGTTTCTCCTCGTTTGGCATCTTACCACGTCAAATTCAAATCAAATCTCAAATAGAACCTTATCCACAACTGTAATGTGACCCACGCATGGTTCTTTGCCTTGCACAGCATAGATCGAGCACACGTAATTCACGCAACTGTGATAACACCTGCTCATCATCATCTTGGTGCTAAAGGTAGCGCACTCCAATCACCCGAGTGTTTACACGTGCCTTCCGTGCTAATGGGGAGAAGGGTTTTAAAATTCCTCATGCATTACAGCAAGAACTTGGACACTGCAGGCTCTGATAGTGAAGCTGAGTGTCATCATATGCTGATGACACAACTTTATCTTAGCTTCAAACCATCTTAATCTTTTTCTGCCCTCACTGTTTGCATCTCTCACCTGAATTCTTGGCTACGTGCCAACTTTCTTACGCCCAATTCTCAGAAGACGGAGTTTTTGCTTGTTGGCACCAAAACTGTGCTTTCTTAAATCCCTACCTCCTCCTTACCTATCGCGGGCGTGTCTGTTCACTTGTCTGTAATCTTGGTGCTCTTTTTGACTCAACTCTGTCTTCTATTCCCCACACAAGTCTGCATCTTCGTAACATTGCTCGGGTGCGCCCTTTCCTTTCTCCCGCTGCTGCAGAGATCCTGGTGCATGCTTTTGTCTCCTCTTGTCTTGATTATTGCAGTTCTCTTCTTGACAGTCTTCCCTCAAAATCAATTCGAATTCTGCAGTACATCCAGAACTCTGCCGCTAGGATGCTTACACAAACCAAAACATTTGATCACATCACTCCTATTTTATCCCAACTGCACTGGCTCCCGATTCACAAATGCATCCAGTATGAAGTTCTACTACTGACATTTAAATCCCTCCATGGTCCTGCATCTCCACAAATAGTCCATCACTACCCTCCTACCTGGTCGCTGCGTTCCACTGATTACAACCAAGTCTGTCTCAAGCTTCAGGCTTTCCTCCATGGGTGGGAGATTCTTTGCTGTGGCAGATCCCACCCTCTGGAACTCTCTTCCTCGGTCTGCTTCTACCCTTGTAGAATTTAAATCACTTCTAAAACGTTTTCTATTTTCATCTTCTACTAATGTTTGATGCGTCTGCTTGTTTTGAACCATCTCTTTGTCGAGTGTCAATTGTGAACGACTTGTGTCGTATTTGTTGCTAAGCGTCCTTGAGTTTTGTGAAAGGCTCAATATAAATTAAACTTATTATTATTATTATTAGTAGTAGTAGTAGGGATTGACTGTATGGACAGGTAATGGCTACAGGACACACACTGTACCAAGGTTAGTAAGCACCCAGGCATCCGTCACAAACACACACACCTGCGATCTTTGATGAAAGAGTAGTAATGTCCAGCATGTGCTTGGCCACTGTGCACCACCACTCCCACCAGTTCATAGTTCTCCGAAATGGTGACTTTCTTTCTTGGGGAATTTCCGGGTCCAGCTTCTCCCCCTCTGCCATTCTCTCCATGATCTGAACTAGAGTCCTGTCGAGCCATGCCTGATACCGTGTACGGCTCCATGTTCAGCACCCAGGGGAACTAGTAAAACAATGATACAGATATTTCAGTACAGCTTTCTGAACACTTAATAAACTCACTCAAAATGCACCAAAGCGGAATTTTTTTTTTTATTTCATCAACAATTCTTACCCTTATCTGTTCATCATATTTGATTGAGCGTCCACTCTCCCAGTCAAAACCAAAGCGCATGAGATGAATAACCAGCACACCGGGCAATGACTTGATACACGTGCGCTTTACTGTGGTCCTCTAAAAAACACAGAACATTATTTTAACAAAGGAGAGCTCAGTCTGGGCTCAAGACACACTGACTCAAGGCAATACTAAGGGTTTAATCAATATGACCCTACACATAATATACACAGGTCTTCACCTTCTCTTTGCACTTTTCACAATAGTAAGCATTGCTTCCCTCCAGCACCTCTCCCCGGACAAACTGATCAAGGGAAATCTCCAGACTCTGACACGACGTCACCCCCAGGTTCAGTGCCATGAAGGTCTCCTCACGCTCATACCTGTACCAATAGAGCCCAGTTCACTAAAATTAATAAGATAACCAGACCAGGGTCACAACATAGAATTGCTGCTAGTCAGACCCACCTGTGTGGACAGTCTTTGCAGATTTTCTGATCAGAGAAAATGCCCTGGAATGTATTTTTGAATATCTGCTCTCTCCCAATTTTCTGAAAGAATGGAAATGACAAGTATCAGTATTTGTATGAAGCACATTTACAATGAAAAGTCTCCAGTAATGCAATAAAAATAAGGTCACAGCATTGATACAGTGACCTCAGAGAACATGAAGGGTTTTCATTTCATATTATTAGAAAACAAGTCCTGAATGCGTATTCTTATAGCTACAGTGTCTCAGTAGGTCTACCGTATTTTTCGGACCGTAAGGCGCACTTAAAATCCTTTAATTTTCTCAAAAATCGCCAGTGCGCCTTTAAATGCGGTGCGTCTAATGTATGATTTATACAATCTAAGTAATTGTTGGGTTAAGGGCCTTGCTAAAGGACCCAACAGTAGCAGCCTGGCAGTGGGATTTGAACCCTGAACCTTCTGGAATGTAGTCCAGTACCTTAACCACTAGGCTGCCACAGTCCCTGTTAAATTATGAAATTTATTTATTTCTATAGTGCTTTTACAATAGAGCATTGTCTCAAAGCAGCCTTACAATTATCTAGTTCCAAAGCCCTAATTAAGCAAGCTTAGGGAAAGACAGGCAAGAAAAAATTAAAAAAACGAAACATAAGGGAGAACCCTTGAGAAAGCTGTGCTAACATCTGTCTAATCATATTTCACTAGTGTGAAATTGTTTGGTTTAGTTTTTCTTTAACTACACCAATACATGGCAAACACTGCTGACACGCCTCAGGACTCTCTCACCTAACCTGTATATGGAAACAAAATGGTTACATGTGCTGTACCTTCAATTGCTCGTCCCAACTGGTCTACAAGGCTGGTGAAGAACTCGTAGGCATCCTGTTGCTCTCGCACATATAGCTCTTTGTTCCACATCTAAAGATCTGCACAGAAATCACACTTACTGCCATGTACCATCCTTAGAATCTGTACTTTCCTTGATTAACACAAAACTCTGTTAACATCTCTCAAAGTGTTTTAATGCCTTATTTTCTTTGACCACTACAAAACCATGTAGTCAAAATGACAAACACCAAGCTCACCTTCCAGAAGTTCTCAGGTACATAGTACTGTAGCTTGCTCTCCATCAGATGGCCAAACAGGGACTGCACCTGACAGAACACACTCTCCTCTGGGTTCTCTGTGTCATCTTCTATCGACAGGATGGCCTATCACACACAAAGAACCACATCTATATTATTGGCCAATGATGGCTTTATTCCAGAACAGTTACTATCGATTACTAAAGTTACGGCTAAAAATATAGCTTAGAGCAGTTATTTTAAAGCAACATTATAATCTCTAGCCCCATCTAGTGGAAAAGCTACAGTACTGTGCAAAAATCTGAGGCCACCATTAGATATTTCATTGTTTTAACAATGGCATAATGACCACATGCAATGATTTAGCAGCCTCTTTAGTAGAATACAACCAGAAAACACATGAAATTAGTGTGACGACAGTGGGACTGTGGTAGCCTAGCGGTTAAGGTACTGGACTAGGGACTAAAAGGTCCAGGGTTCAAATCCCACCACTGCCACACTGCCACTGTTGGGTCCTTGAGCAAGACAACACACAATTGCTTGGATTGTAAGATTGTATCAATTGTAAGTCGCTCTGGATAAGGGCATCTGCTAAATGCTGTAAATGTAAGTGTGACCTCCCACAATTGAGCGAAAGCAGCATCTGGCAGCTTCATGAGGATGCCAAGTTGACCCTTTTACACGCTGAAGAAGCTTGATCAGGAATGGGCTTTTTGGAAGGGTATCAGACAAGAAGCCACTTTTCTCAGAAGGGAACATGAAGAAAAGGCCAAGATCTGCTAAAGCTCACAAAGATTTGAATGAAGATAAGTGGAAAAGAGTACTATGGAGTAACAAATCCAAGTTTGAAACTTAGTGGTCCAGTTGTCAACAATATGTTACATGTGGTCATTATGCCATTTCTAAAACAACAAATGTAATGGTGACTTGTAAAAGGCTTTTGCTCAGTATTGTATGTTTAAACTAAGACACCACACACTACATGCACCGCACCACAAGCCAGATCATTACACAGGGAATTATTAAGCTCCATTTGAAAGGAAGTAGTTCTACAGTTTATTGCTCAATATGATTTATATGCAATGGATCAAATCTATAAACTGTGTGTATGTAGCCATGGCTCTGTTCCATATACCTCAGGTAAGCCTGGTTGCATATAGAGCTGCTGAAATACAGCATTCATGTAGCAGGTCGCTCCTCCATTCTTCAGCCCCACAAACCCAGAAATGGAACGGCCATCCACAGGTGGGAGGTACTGGGGAAACAAACACAAATGGTTACCTATACAGCATCTGATCTGCCATTTGGTTTGATTTGCAGTATGTGAATAATAATAACAACTCCTAGGAAGTAATTATGCTCATGTGGAGGGCTGTGGTTGTCTGCTCTAGGGTTATCTATTCATACAAACCACTAGGAGTGGCTGTGGTATTAACAGGCTTTGACTGTGCAGTTGACAAGGCAAATATTTGGATAGCCACTAAGGAGCACTCAGTGATGTTTATGTATTCTTCTGCCAAATGATTTCAACATTTTATTGAGTAAATCAGGCCTGATTTTATTGCGTTTCCTTTCTTAGGTATTATCTCAACATTTCATTGAGACCTGCCTGACAAAGAGCTGCCAAGGCTTTACTATGAGCAGATTAATACCTTTTTAATGCAAGATACTCAGTTCAAGAAAAAGCATGTGCAAGCTGTTATCTCACGCCATAAGAGAGAGTCTGTTAGTGTGTCTATGTGACCGAGTCTGCTGTCTCAGAGAAAAGAGCAAAGCATATAAGAGAGTTTATTTATAAGGGAGATTATTTACAAAACTGTTCCCTACATCTTAATAGAGTTTGTTCTATGTAGTATGTAGGGAATAGTAGCTAGGGGACCATTCTGGACACTGCCAATAACTATGGATGTTTCACATAGTCAATAGAAAATGCAATCAACGACATTAAAAATATTATTAACTAAATCATTAACGTGCCAACTTCAACAGCTCTAGTTATTTACTTGAAAACATTCAGTTTTTTAAGTTACAACCACTGATCAATGCTGTTGATCTGTAAACTTCATAGCTCCTTCAATCCACGATTTTAAGTATCATTTTTTCCCTAAAAACAAACCTTATGTTCAGAAAGGGAATGTGGAAATAAACAATGTGGAATGTAAGCTAAAGAAGACTCACGTCAAACTCCTTAGAGAGGGAGGGATCAGACTGATGATGCATAGACAGCATCTCTCGAGTGATGAGCTGCAGGTTGGTGAGAGAGCTGTCAGCCAACATCACCAACACCTCATACGCCGCTAACCGACTGCTGACGGTACTGCACCTGAAAGCGGATGAAACGAGTGTAAGAACAAACGATGTAAGTGTATGCAAGTATTTAAACTAGTCTTCACCAGGTTTGCACACACTGTAGCTGGTATTTTGGCCCATTCCTCCATGCAGATCTCCTCTAGATCAGTGATGTTTTGGGGCAACACGGACTTTCAACTCCCTCCACACATTTTCTATGGGGTTGAGGTCTGGAGACTGGCTAGGCCACTCCGGGACCTTGAAATGCTTTTTACGGAGCCACTCCTTCGTTGCCTGAGAAGTGTGTTTCTGATCATTATCATGCTGGAAGACCCAACCACGTTCCATCTTCAGTGCTCTCACTGATGGAAGGAGGTTTTGTCTTAAAATCTCACGATACATGGTGCCATTCATTCCTTCATTCCTGTCCCCTCTGCAGAAAAACAGCCCCAAAGCATGATGTTTCCACCCCCATGCTTCACAGTATGTATGGTGTTCTTGGGATGTAACTCAGCATTCTTCTTCCTCCAAACATGACGAGTTGAGTTTTTACCAAAAAGTTCTATTTTGGTTTCATCTGACCACATGATATTCTCCCAATCCTCTTCTGGATCATTCATATGCTCTCTGGCAAACTTCAGATGGGCCTGGACATGTACTGGCTTAAGCAGGGGGACACACCTGGCACTGCAGGATCTGAGTCCCTCTCGGCGAAGTGTGTTACTGATGGAGTAGTGTGTTCTGGGAGTTTTGCTCGCCGTTCTCATGATCATTTTGACCCCACGGGATGAGATCTTGCGTCAAGGAAGATTATTAATGGTCTTGTATGTCTTCCATTTTCTTACAATTTCTCCCACAGTTGATTTATTCACACCAACCTGTCTATTGTAGATTCACTCTTCCCAGCCTGGTGCAGGTCTACAATTTTCTTCCTGGTGTCCTTCAACAGCTCTTTGGTCTTGGCCATGGTTGAGTTTGAAGTCTGACTGTTTGAGGCTGTGGACAGGTGTCTTTTACACGTCTTTTATTTATCTCATTTTGTCTCTGATAGTTGAAGTGTACCTATGATGAAAATTACAGACCTCTCTCCTCTTTAAGTAGGAGAACTTGCACAATCAGTGGCTGACTAAATACTTTTTTTGCCCCACTGTACTACACACACGCATATATATATATATATATATATATATATATATATATATATATATATATATATATATATATATATATATATACATATATACACATATACACACACACACACACACACACACACACACACACACGTGTATACGTATATATATACACACACACGTATATATAGGTTTCTCTGAATAACAGGCTGTATTATGTTGTATATGAGTATACGAGTGCTTGTTGAGTGTAATTTCATTTACTTCTATCTTTTATGCATAATAATTATAATAATATGAATAATTATTTAGTCAGTACTTTAAGTCGAGTTCAGTCATGTACATGTATTTCGGACGTTACGACGAGTTCACACGTGCTCAAGACCATCTGTAGAGTTTAGTCATATGTACTAACATTTTGGGACTACGAAGACTTTCATGAATCCGGCAATTTACGAAAACGCTGTTTTACGAATGATTTACGTGCAAATTCGTTCTGCTCACATTTCATGAATGACATCCATTGTCTCTAAAGCAGAACGTTGTCTCTAAGCAGATTCATAAGCACATAGGTCCTCAACCCTAACAACCAAGCCAGGTTTAGTTATTTGTCCTCAACCACAGTGGCGATGAAAAAATAACTAAACCATTTAGTTCTCACAGGGTTTGGTGTGTGCACTTACTTTGGGTGGAAGTCATGAAGTGGAGCCGTGCTGCTGGAAGGGTTGTTGCTGTTCAGGATTATGCGAGATGCTCGGAATAGGAAATCATCCAACAGCTGCTGGATCAGGGAGGGCCCTAGAGAAAAAGTAAAAGCTCATTATTAGTCTATAATTAAAATGTCTATATACAAATGAATGTGGTTTCGGCAAGTAGGTTGTGTCCTTGGGTTTGAAATCCCTGTCGTCCCTGGCTTAGGAACCTTTTAAATCATTTCTAGCATCTCTCGTCAGATAAATACATAAAACACAGAGGGTTGTTAAACAGAAGACCTTTATTGTAGTGTGATGAAAGCCATAAACTCTTTACCTATCTTTCCTAAGCTGGCCAATAATTCTAAGGCTGACTTCATATAGGAGTGTAACAGACTAACCGAACTGCTCCTTCTCATTTCCACAGAGTGAGAGCAGAGTCTTTATAAGGCGCAGATGGCCTGCCTGCAGGATGTTGTCGGCCTCACTGGTCTCCAGCTCACTGGTCCACGTGGGCTCAAAGTTGTCCAGCCAGCCGATCTCATCCTCCAACATGGCTGCTGGGCTGATCTGCAGCTGTTCCATCTCTGTGCCTATAGACAACAAATAATCAATAAAATCCCCATAACCAGTTTTGTGTCTTTGTGATGTCTGACTGGGACGGAAGGCACCACTACAACCTGAATCTGGATCACTGCAGTGGAGTGGAAGCAAACTGCTGCTACGCCACCTGAGTGCTGGGTAATTAATACTTTTAGAAAAACCTGGCTGACAGTAGTTCTGTTTTTTCCAGAGCTCCCATCAGATGCTTAATGTTCTTATTTGTATATTCCATATTTTTATAGTTTAAAACATAAACTAAACCTCTAGTTTAGAGAATGTTCTCTAATGGTCAGGGCGCCCTACAGGACTCCCACAGATCAGGTACCTTTTGGGTGATGGATCATTTTCAGCACTGCAGTGACACTGACACAGCAGAAACTCAGTGTCAGTGATGGACTGAAAATAGTCCACCAACCAAATGGCAGTATGACAATATGGTAGATCTGTCTACCAGAGTGCACAGTGAGGGAACATAGTGTTTAAAAACTCCAGCAGCACCAACAAACCACCACATCAGTGTCACTGCAGTGCTGAGAATAATCCATCACCCAAACAGTACCTGACCTGTGGTGTACCTTTGGGGGTCCTGACTATTACAGAAAGGGAAATAAAGTATGTAGAGAAACAGACAGACTACAACCTGTAATTGTAGAACTACAAAGTGCTCCTGTATGCTAAATGGAACCGTTACCAAATTGACAGTGAGTGTAGAAACAAGGTGGTGTTGCTAATAAACTGATCGTATGTTTTTTCCTCAGATTCAACTTTTCACTCAGGTTGTTATGCTGATTATACACTGCCCGGCCAAAAAAAAGGTCACCAACAGGATTTAACTAAGCAAATAGTTAAAAAAAAGAGCCTCCCATCAGATAATTACCACATTGGTGATTATTTTTCAGCTGGCAACGAGTTATTTATCCCTAACTGATGCAGTGAGGAGCTTCTCATGTGTTAAATAACCATGTCGAAAGACACATCCTGTGGTCTTGGAGAAGATGTTTATCTGTTTCAGAAGGGTCAAAATGTGAGAGAGTGGTTCAGGGAGCATGAGACCTCATTTTCACACATGGATTGGCCACCACAGAGTCCAGACCTGAACCCCACTGAGAATCTTTGGGATGTGCTGGAGAAGACTTTGCGCAGTCATCCAAATCTCCCATCATCAACACAAGATCTTGGGAAAAAATTAATGCAACTCTGGCCAGAACTGCTTCTGCAATGTCACAACATTTATTTCTGTCCAGAGTTGCGTTAATTTCCCCCCACCAAGATCTTGTATTGATGATGGGAAATTTGGACCACTGCACAAAGTCTTCAGTTGCTTAGAAGTTACCCTGGGGTCCTTTGTGACCAAACCAACTATTACATGCCTTGCTCTTGGAGTGATTTTTGTTGGTCGACCACTCCTGGGGAGGGTAACAATGGTCTTGAATTGCCACCATTTGTACACAATCTGTCTGACTGTGGATTGGGGAGTCCAAACTCTTTAGAGATGGTTGTGTAACCTTTTCCAGCCTGATGAGTATCAACAACTCTTTTTAGAAGGTCCTCAGAAATCTCCTTTGTTCGTGCCATGATACACTTCCACAAACATGTCTTGTGAAGAGCAGACTTTGATAGATCCCTGTTCTTTAAAATAACACAGTGGTACCCACTCACGCCTGATTGTCATCCCACTGACTGAAAACACCTTGAACTTAATTCACCTTCAAATTAAACTGCTAATCCTAGAGGTTCACATACTTTTGCCACTCACTAATATGTAATATGGAATCATTTTCCTCAATAAATAAATGACCCAGTATAACCTTATTGTCTCATTGTTTAAGTGGGTTCTCTTTATCTAACTTTGAGGACTACTTTGAAAATCTCATTCACGTTTTAGGTCATATTTATGCAGAAGAATAGAAAATTCTAAAGGGTTTGCAAATTTTCAAGCACCACTGTAGGTACCTACACATGTGCTGAATAAAACTACTGTTTACTATTTACGTCTGCTAAAACACAACTGACGGCAGGTCAGCACTCTTACTTGTCAGATCATCCAGGAGTTGGCATCGCAGCTCAAAATATTCAGTGCATTGCGAAAGTAACCTAGAGAACAAACATCCAGTATTAGTATCCATATTAACACAAACTGCATTTGTCTATCCATATTAACATCTCCACTAGCAGTACCAGCATAGCTCATATAAGAATGCCTGTTAACGTGACTGAACATGCACGAGACCTCTGGTTGATGCCCCTCATGACGCTAGTTGGAGACCAGAGTGGGAGCTGAGCCGTTAGCACCACCTTCAGCAGGAAAACAGGTTGGATTTCTGCAGCTCGGGATACGCTGATGTATCACTCTGACTCAGGGTTGTACAGCTGATCACAGCCACCCCCCGCCGAATCTGTGTGTGTGTGAATGAATGCAGAGGACTTTATTTGAACTGCTACCTGATTTATCTCCTTTTAAAGACAGGCATGAATGATGACACTGACCTCCGCAAACCCCTGGGGGATCCAAGCAGAATATGGATGACAAATCATTCAACATGGCAGATTATAAAAAGATGCTGTAAAGTAAGAACAACAACACTTTAAATGACATTGTGGTGCCACTCTATAGAGTCATTATAACACAACATTTGCTTGTGTGATCTTACAGAGCTGCTGGCATCGAAAGCTGCAGGACAGGTGACCAGCAGTGAGAGTGCTTCTCTGGCAATGATGGGTGTCTTTAATTGACACATGCTGCTGCTGACACAGATGCCAGCCTGAAGGAGTGCTGGCTTCTCCCTCGCTGCTAGAGCTGCAGTTACTGCCTGTGATACACAGAGGGAGACACATGCTGACTGATGCATGAACCAGCAGAGCAGGGAACTTCATCTCCAGCCATAAACACAAAGGTGGGAGAGGGTTGTGTAGTTTTCCATAAAGTGGGTCATCAGCACAAAATAATTCAGGTGCTGAAGGGCAGTGCAGGATATTTGTGCAGTTTTTTTCAATTAATACCATTTAAAACAAACTTAATTCTCCTGGAAATTTAGCTTTAAATGTACACACACTGTGATTACTTTTTATTTAGCAATTACGCCTCCCTGTTTCTATTCTCCTTGGTCGATGTTTATCAGTTCCTCTTACCATACAGAGGCACTCTATAGTTCTTCATTACAGACTATAGTCCATCTTTTGTACTAGCTAGTCCCCTTTACTCTGTTCTGACTTCATCATCTACATCCATAATATCATCAAAAGACTCAGAAAAATCTGGAGAAATCTCCAGGCCAAAAACCAGCATTGAATGCCCATGAACCTTCGATCGCTCAGGCGGAACTGCATTAAAACCCACATGAACATCATTCTGTAACGGATATTACCACATGGGCTCAGGAACACTTCAGAAAACCCACTGTCACAGTGAACAGTTCATCGCTCCATCTGCAAAGTGCAAGTTAAAACTCTACCATGCAAGCGAAAGCCACATATCAACAAACACCCAGAACGCTGCCGGCTTCCCTGGGCCCCGAGGTCATCTGAGATGGACTGACGCAAAAAGTGGAAAAGTGTCCCGTGGTCTGACGAGTCCACATTTCAAATTGGTTTTGGAAATCATGGAGGACATGTCCTCCAAGGCCAAAGAGGAAAAGGACTGTCCGGATTGTTATCAGGGCTAAGTTCAAAAGCCAGCATCTCTGATGGTATGGGGGTGTGTTGTTAGTGCCCATGGGAGTGGGTAACTTGCACATCTATGAAGCCACCATTAATGCTGAAAAGTAAACATACAGATTTTGGAGCAACATGCTGCCATCCAAGCAAACGTCTTTTTCAGGGACGTCCCTGCTTATTTCAGCAAGACAATGTCTAGCCAATTCTGCACGTGTTCCAACAACGTGGCTTCATAGTAAAAGAGTGCGGGTACTAGACTGGCCTGCCTGCAGTCCAGACCCTGTCTCCCATTGAAAAAATTGTGTAGCGAATTAATGAAGCGCAAACTACGACAACGGAGACCCCGGACTGTTGAGCAACTGAAGTTGTACATCAAGCAAGAATGGAGAAATGGGAAGGAATTCCACCTTCAACAATTAGTGTCCTGGGTCAGTTCCCAAACCACTTATTGGAGTGTTGTTAAAAGGAAAGGTGATGTAACACAGTGGTAAATAATGCTAATGTCCCAACTGTTTTGGAACGTGTAGCAGAAATCACATTCAAAATGAGTGAATATTTGCAAAAAATCAATAAAGTTTTATCCGTTTTGAACACTAAATATCTTGGTGTTGTAGTGTATTCAACTGAATATAGGTGAAAAGGATTTTCAAATCATCGTATCTGTTTTTAAATGTTTTACACAACGTCCCCAACTTCACTGGAATTGGGGTTGTACAACAGCAAATGTCTTATAATGCCCGTAATTGACTAGGTAGTCTCTCTCTCTCTCTCTCTCTAAACATATGACAGTTTATGACAACTTGTATCAATCTATCAACCTGTACCTGCTAACCCTGCTGCGAACTCCCAGGGGCAGCAGTGAATTGGTGCTCTCTCTAATTGGCTGGCTGCTTCCCACAAAGGTCCAGTCGGCCTGCGGCAGCGGCCCCAGGTGAGGCGTGTAAAGCAGGCCACCGTGGACGTAAAGTTCCCCCACCTCCATGGTCTAGAAGAACATGGGAAAGCGAAAACCACATTACAACAAAGGACACCGACTTCCCTTTGCATAGCAAAATATTAAGAAATCTCTTGCTAACAGTAACGGCAATGTGTGCGCAAAAACTCTCCCAGCTGTGTGTAGCATATAGCTGCAGATAAGCACCTGAATGGCCACGCGTGCTGCTGGTATGATCTCCTTCTACTCTGATGGAAGACCTATCAGACATGGACATCTGCCTGTAGGAGGATTTCTCCGGCGTTCCACACAAGTGAGAGCTGACGTTCCAGTCTGCCCTGCCTGCATTTCGGAAGGGACGTGAGGAACAGTGGTATCCACGCCATCCTTACTCAGCTCTTCATCCATGATGCTCGGCATTGTCTGACCTACCAGTAAGAACCTGCAGAGAACCTCAGAAAATGAGTACAGGTGTAGTTACAAGCATTCACTATTTAAAGAGGAGAGAGCAGAGAGATAGCGACAACAAGAAAGAGACAGACATACATATACAGACACACCAACGACCAACGCACACAAACAAATATACACAGACTCCACACAAAGACATACCCACACAGAGAGAGACGCAGATACAGTGGGGCAAAAAAGTATTTAGTCAGCCACTGATTGTGCAAGGTCTCCTACTTAGAAAGATGAGAGGTCTGTAATTTTCATCATATTACACTTCAACTATGAGAGACCAAATGAGAAAAAAAAATCCAGGAAAATCACATTGTAGGATTTTTAAAGAACGTAATTGTAAAATTTCATGGTGGAAAAATAAGTATGGGAATGACCTTCCGATGAGCTGAGACCAAAGTAAACAAAGGCTCCCATCACATGTACACACCACTCAGGCAACGAATAAGTGGCTCGGTAAAAAAAAAGCATTTTAAGGTTCTGGAGTGGCCTAGCCAGTCTCCAGACCTCAGCCCCATAGAAAAATTTGTGGAGAAAGTTGAAAGTTTGTTGCCCAGCGACAGCCCCAAAACGTCCACTGCTCTAGAGGAGATCTTGCATGGAGGAATGGGCCAAAATACCAAGCTAGTGTGTGCAAACCTGGTGAAGACTTACAGGAAATGTTTGACCTCTGTCATTGCCAACATAGATTATGTTACAAAGTATTGAGTTGAAACTTTTATTATTGACCAAATACTTATTTTTGTACACCATTTAATTTACAATTAAATTCTTTAAAAAATCCTACAGTGTGATTTCCTGGATTTTTCCCCTCATTTTGTCTCTCATAGTTGAAGTGTACCTATGATGAAAATTACAGACCTCTATCATCTTTCTAAATAGAACTTTCTAAGTAGACGCACAATCAGTGGCTGACTAAATACTTTTTTGCCCCACTGTACACAAAGAGTCAACTGACAGAGACAGAGCACCTGGCTAGCTGCAGGCAAATGGAATAGACTCCTTGTCTAGTCTCATAGTCCACCTCAGAGGGGATGGAGTCCCTCTGCATGACATTCACCACAAGGCTGTGAAAATGCAATCACATGCATACAAAATTACTGTCAGAAATGATTTGAGAAAAAATATATATATATAATATAATATATATAAATATATATATATAAATATATATATATATAAAGAATCGGAATCTGAATCCTGACCACTACATTTAATTTTGTTTTATGGAACAGTCAGATATTGGTTGTTACCTGAGGCCTCCAGCTTTGAGGAAGTTCTCACAGAAGGACTTGACGCTGGTCTTTGCCATCTCATCATCAGAGGTAGGCATCAGTTTGGAGCTTAATACCTGAAAGGTGATAGGACTGTGAGAGCCAGGGAAACAGCACTGACTAACGACCATATTAAAGAGTCATTAGGCTTGACATGTGCATACATAGTGCATGTACCTCTAGATTGTAAAGCACCCTAAAAGTAGACATGCCAGGGGCAGAGGAGCGGAACAGGGACTCCAGGATGGATGCTGCGCTCTGCTGATGCTGTTGTTTGCTGGGACAGAGATGGGGGGGGACTTGGAACAGCCTGAGACCCAGAACCCCAGTGTGAACAGAGTTTTCTATTTATTCACACACAGAGTTATAAGAGAAAAGAAAAAAAACAAGATGGATGGGTATTAGGAACATGCTGTTCTCTCACATGCTGTTATTTATTAACCAAAATAAAACAAACTTAAAAGCTTCTCAAAATGTGCTGTGAGTCACACGGCTTTGCTCCAGCCTCACCACAACGGTGATTAATCACACACATTGCAGGGATACCAAACACCCTCTCCTATTTCATAGTAGCCTTCCACACATCTTAGCTGTGTATGAATAACTGAGAAGTGATTTCTATCATACCTGGTGGCTCCACACACACACTGGACTCTTTTTGGTTACAAAAGTTATCCAGGGCATCCTGTATCCCATCTGGATCTGTAGGGATAGCAGCAACAATTTCCTCACACGCAGAGTTTATCCTTGAGTAATACACAAATATAAACCCATTAAAATATAAAACTGCTATTAAAAAACAAAAGATCATTTTCCTTTTCAACATAATGACGATAATATCATTTGGCTGCTTGGCCTTACCTAGGCTCTTCTAGGTTAGCCAGTTGATACAACATCTCAAACACGTTACCACCACTAAAGCCATCACCACAACCAGGCAGAGACTTCTCCTGACACACAGAACAAAAGTGGTATATTACATAGGTGAA
Organism: Ancistrus triradiatus; assembly: GCA_025084515.1. Lineage (NCBI taxonomy): Eukaryota > Metazoa > Chordata > Actinopteri > Siluriformes > Loricariidae > Ancistrus > Ancistrus triradiatus. The sequence continues at coordinate 284,906 of JAJAGP010000708.1, read as the reverse complement.
AAAAACAGGCAGTTTGAAATAAATGTGTTTAAGAGGGCTAAAGCTCTTAGTACGTTCAAGTTTGTCATCCTAAAGCTTTGTAAAAAAAAAAAAAAAACCCCAAACCTACATGGCCCTGTGCGAAAAAGTGATTGCCCCCTAAACCTAATTGCTGGTTAGGCCACCCTTAGCAGCAAACAACTGCAACCAAGCGTTTGCCATAACTGGCAATGAGTCTTTTACAACGTTGTGGAGGAATTTTGGCCACTCATCTTTGCAGAATTGCTGTAATTCAGTCACATTGGATGTTTTTCAACCCATGAATGGCCTTGTTTAAGGTCATGCTACAGCATCTCAATAGGACTCAGGTCAGGACTTTGACTAGGCCTCTCCACAGTCTTCATTTTGTTTTTCTTCAGCCATTCAGAGGTGGACTTGCTGGTGTGTTTTTTAGATCATTGTCCTGCTGCAGAAACCCAGTTCGTTTCAGCTTGAGGTCACGAACAGATGGCCGGAACATTCACCTTCAGGATATTTTGGTAGACAGGCAGAATTCATAGTTCCATTTATCACAGCAAGTCTTCCAGGTCCTGAAGCAGCAAAACAGCTCCAGACCAACCAACACACTACCACCACCATATTTTACTGTTGGTATAATGTTCTTTTCTGAAATGCTGGGTTACCTTTAACAAGATGTAAATGGGACACACCTTTCAAAAGAGTTCAACTTTTGTCTTGTCCCGTCCACAGAATGTTCCCAAACGTGTTGGGGAAAATCAAGATGTGTTCTGGAAAAAAACTGAGAAGAGCTTTAATGTACTTTTTGCTCAGCAAGTGGTTTTCATCTTGGAACTCTGCCATGCAGGCCATTTTTTGCCCAGTCTCTCTTTCTTATGATGGAGGCATGAACAATGACATTAAATGAGCAAGTGAGGCCTGCAGTTCTTTGGATGTTGTTGTGGGGTCTTTTTTGACCTCTTGGATGAGTCGTCGCTACGCTCTTGGGGTAATTTTTGGTTGGTCGGCTACTACTGGGAAGGTTCACCACTGTTCCATGTTTTTCCGCCATTTGTGGATAATGGCTCTCACTGTGGTTTCGCTGGAGTCCCCAAAGCTTAGAAAATGGCTTTATAACCCTTTCCAGACTAATTGATTCTCAATTACTTTCTTTCTCAATTGTTCCTTTTTTTTTTTTGGATCTCAGCAATGATGTGTAGCTTTTAGGATCTTTGTGGTGTAACTTCACTTTGTCAGGCAGGTCCTGTTTAAGTGATGTCCCTGATTGAGAAACAGGTGTGGGCAATCATCAGGTCTCTGGGTGTGGCTAGAGACAGTGAACTGTTTTAACAAAGGGGGGTCAATCACTTTTTCACACAGGGCCATGTTGGTTTGGATTTTTTTCTCCCTTGATAATAAACACCATTTAAAACTAAAAAACTGCATTTTTGTGTTTACTTGTGTGTGTCTATGACTAATATTTATATTGGTTTCAATGTTCAGAAAAACACTTGAGTGTGACAAACATGCAACAGGAAATCAGGAAGGGGGCAAACACTTTTCACACCACTGTATCTGTTATGGATATGTCTTTACTAGCTACGTTAACACTTGGGGATATCCATGCATTCTTCTTTGCAGAATTATTCATGTTCAGTCAAATTTCATGGAGAACAGCAATTAGCTTCCTTCAAGTTCAAATGTGACGTAAAACATCATCAGATTTTCATCTTAAAATATGATCTTCAAGTACATGAAGAAAACACCACTAAACAAATGAGACAAAAAATACTCGGCCCTTTCTTTATTGAAGAAAATGATCCAATGCTACACATCTGGGAGTTGCGAAAGTATGCGAACCTCTAGGATTAACAGATATTTTGGAAGGTGAAATTAGTGTCAGGTGTTTTCAATCAATGGGATGAGAATCAGGTGTGAGTGGGCACCCTGTTGTAAAACTAGATCTATCTGTATTTACTTAGCATCAAGAAAAACACCGCCACAACATCATGTTGCTACCAACGCACGTCACAGTAGGCGTGTCTTTTACGTGGTCTGTGGATGCTGTGGTGTCTTGTGTGTATGAACATAAATAGTAAAATAAAAAGAATATGGTCTGCAGATTACCTGTTCCAGTGCATATGCCGAGTTGAAGACCCCACTGCTGCTGGAGCTGGCGGAGGCGGAGCTGTCCGCTGAGCTACCAGAAGGCGTTCCTGTTCCTGAACTCTTCACCGTCAGGCTTTGCTCATCAGAGAATCCCAACTGATTTAACAGCTTCTGGTCCCTGTTCATTGTCAGCTGGAGACATAGCCAATTACAAAATTCAGAGCCTAACATCTAGCATTTGAGTACTGAATGGATGAATCACTCAAATTAATCCCTAGAACTGTTTGGTACAAAACAATCAGTGTGACAAATTGCTGCACATCTACTCCAGTCAACTCCAAGTGCCAAGAGAAGTTCAGCCATGAAGCAGTAAATCAAAGACACTCCAAGAACAACAGGACTGAGTGATGAAGGACGTAGAAGGTAAAGCCTTTCTTCATGTATATTCAACACCAAGTAGCAAACTTGATCTTGACACAAAAGCAGCCCAAGATCTCTGTTCACTGGGAGTTTTAAAGATTGTGGCTTCATGCCTAAGATCACCATGCGTCATTCCAGGTCCTGCCAGGCATAACAAAAGCTGAATCTTTCTTTAGTTTGTTTTGTAGGTGAACCAAAAGTAGCCTCTTTCGTTGGAACACATTTCGTAAGCACAGTGCATATGCGTGCGCATTTCCTGACTGGCATTATTCCATGCATAATGAGCTTCACATGAGGTAAATAAATATTTGAACTTGTATGTTCCTGGCCACAAACCTCCGAATCAGTCCTGGGCCATGAGCTGTTGCATGTTGTGCAAAAATGCATGCTTCCAGTGACAACTGCTAATTTCGTGGAAAGGGAACAGTGACCTGAGGCTGTTATGTAGGGTTGTGAGGGGAAATGTTAATATCACAACATACAGTAGCTTTTAAAAGAACTGTGTTCTTCCAAATTTGTGTCAACTGATCCAAGAAAAGGCAGAAAGCACACAACTTACAGGTCATTAATACAAAAAAAATATTTGCTGAGTGTTGTGTAGCAGAATTTGACTTGTCTAAACAGAACATTGACCTAAAAAACATAACACCACATCACTGCTCGGTCACTGTAATGTTGGGACAGTGTTGTTTCAAAATCTATGGAAAGCCTTGCCAGAAATGCAACCGCTGTAACAGCAGCAAAGGGTAGAACAAGTTGGTATTAATACACAGTTTTCAACTGAGGCCACACGGATGTTTGGCTACCCATTTTTTGTCATGCAGTGTATATGTACAAGAATCATATAGGATATGATATGGATCTGATGATATACACTCTATAACTGTGTGTGTGTGTGTGTGTGTGTGTGGCTCACCATGTTATCATTGGCAAATATCTGCACATTGTCAACTGGACAGCTAAGGTGCTCCGCAATTTTCCACCTGATGCTTCCAACTGTCTCATTACTGTGAGCCTGCATGAGCAAACATAAGTGCATCAACACACAAGGCTGCACACACTATAGTAACGGCATTCTTTAGACATGCACTCCAATTCTGGCCACCAAAAATGGTCAAAAGCAGCACTTTTGTTTTTGGCCGAAAGACAACAAAAACAAAAACTCTGAAAACAGTGGTAACAGGTGTACATTTATATTTACAGCATTTAGCAGACGCCCTTATCCAGAGCGACTTACAATTTTTTACAGTCTTACAATCAAAGCAATTGTGGGTTAAGGGTCTTGCTCAAGGACCCAACAGTGGCAGCTTGGCAGAGGTGGGATTTGAACCCTGGACCTTCTGGTCCAGAGTCCAGTGCCTTAACCGCTAAGCTACCACAGTCCCATTGTGAAGTGTAAACAATGCCAAAATGTACATTTTCTAGTATAATTATTAACCAAAAAACGTTAGTTAGAACAAATTGAAAGAAACTGGAAGAAGTTTTAAATAATGCTACAAAATATAATAATTGTAACACTTTCACCAAATACGAATAGCCAACTGCTATCTTAAATTGAAAAACAAAGTAAACAAACTCACTGAGAACGGAGGGTACATGGTAACACCAGAGAGGTATGACGGCGCTCTCTGGTGTTCAAAAAATGCAACTGCATTAGACTCCATACTAAACAGACTGCATCGTCCCGCTCCACATGGTCACATTTTTGCATCGTGATGCATCTACTCTACTTTGTGCTTAATAAACCTTTTGCACCAGAGTCTCCACGGTTACATCGGCCATTACAACTGTAACTCACGTAATGAAATGGGTTAAGTAGGATAATACCTCTTAATAGTAAGGATAATAACATTATCGGACCATGGATGAAAATGCATTTGGAAGTCCCCTGACTGGACATTATGAGGTTCACACCTGTATATACGACTCTTAGTAATGATGTCAATATCTGAGGAATCCTAAATGAGCAATGTGTGTGTGTTTTGCACGATGGCCTGTACCTCCAGCGTGAAAGTGTCTTTGGTGGATTCAAAAGTAATGTGGAGTGCCACAGGGTGACCATTGAAAGAAGCTCCATGAGGTAGAATAGTCCGAGGAACAGAGTACAGGTCCTGAAACAAAAGCAAACAATATACATTCAAGTTAACCCAGGAACTGTCTGACAGCTGCCAAATAAACACAAAACAGTCAGTGGGTTACCTAGCAAACCAATAAATGTGTACTACATAACCACACAACATCAAAAGCACTTCCAATACATTCACAAGAAAAAAAAAGCTAGATATAATTTGAAACTGCTGATGAAACATGAAATGAAAACACTTACAAACATCATAAGCTCATACAAAAAATACACACAACTAGATAGAGCTGGGCGAGCTGGCGAAAAAACCATAACTTTTCGTAGGCTGGACCATGATCAACAATATTATCACAATTTTCTACCCTAACTAATCTCTTACTAATAAAAATATAATGTTTTTTTCTAGATTTCCACAAATATTATTATAATATGAACAAATCTACCGTATTTTTCGGATCATAAGGCGGGCACTTAAAATACTTTAAATCTTTCTTTTCTCAAAAAATCGAAACAGTGCAGCCTTCTTCAAATGCGGGGTGCGTCTAATGTATGAATTAATTCTGGTTGTGCTTTCTGACCTACAACCGATTGTAGATGGTACACAGCGCTCATAAATCTGTCAAAATGTTTTAGCACGGTCTCGGTAGGTGACGAAGCTTACGGCAACGTAGGTGCGCAGCCAGCATCACGGAGTAGTAATACGGTATGTGCTTCAGCATTAGGGTACGTGCAATTCAATAACCTAATGCGGATTTCAAACTCAACGCTATCAGTCACGCAGTACAACATGGACATAGAGCAGCTGCGAGAGGATTCAGCATTAAGAAATCAATGGTACGGAAGTGGAGGAAGCAAGAAGACGCCCTGCACCAGGTAAAGACCAAACTGAGCTTCTGAGGGAACTTAAGAGTTTTGTTTAATTTAATGCGTCTTATAACCCGGTGCGCTTTATGTATGAACATAGACCTGTTAGCAGTCGATCATTGATATTGCGCCTTACAGCCCGGAGCGCTTCATAGCCCGGAAAATACGGTAATATGGTTCTGCAGTCTGGCTAGGCCATAAATCACTAGCTGTGGGGAAATAACAGATAATGTTAGTTCTGGATTAGTGATCTGTCTACATTTTGTGTACCTATGAGGAATTGCAGTGCTAGAGAAATATTTGGAAGGCCCAACTATTTACAGATGTCACTTTTTCAACTGTTTGGTTTGATATCACAGCCTTGACCAGGTAAATCCGTAACTGTGCCAGGGATCTTTCAAATGCCTTTGTTATTGTTTTTTTTGATTAAGTGCTGTTTGTACATGAAATTGACTGACACAAAGCATCATAGTGTGCTGTGGTCCGATGAGCCATCTTTCAGATTGATGGAGTCAACAAAGAACAGGATCCCAATTGTTACAAAAGCAACATTCAGCAACCAGTGTGTCATGGTATGGGGTGTGTAACTTGTTTGAAATGCATTTTGTAAAAACATACTGTATCTAGATGACATCTTTTTAGAGACCGAGTATTTTACGTGGTTGAGCAAAATAATGGCAAGCCACATTTAACACGTTACAACAGCACAGCTTTGTGATGAAAGAGTGCAGGTCCTACAGTCCTGACCAATCTAGTATAGAAAACATCTCGTGCTTTTTGGACTTGTATACAGCAGAAGTCTTAAATCAAACAAAGAATAGAAGTTTTGGCACTGGTTTTAAACCTGATGCCTAATGCAACCTAATTCAACCCACCCCATTAATCCTGGCTTGGCAGTGGGCACTGTGCCCCCAGTGACTGGGGTTTCTCCATAAATGCACCATCATAATGACCATCATAATGCAAGCCCCACCCAGGACTAAACATCTTATGGAACTTATTGAATAATGTATTTACAGTGAAAAACAAAATGGTTAGACCATTGGCAGAACTGAGAGCGCTGCTGTTTAGCTCAGTCAGATGGCTGCTACCTGGATGCCCAGCATCTGCAGAGAATTTCGTACTGTGTATCGCTTGCATTAGAATACTGTATTTGCTGAATGTGCATTATCGGATTTCCATCAGAAAGTCAAAAAATTGTAACCAAACCATTGGAAAACAGGGAATACTTGTATACACTATATAATGTTAAGAGAAAAGGTGACAACACAGCAGTAAACACCCCACTACCCCAGTTTTTGGAAAGTGTTGCAGGCATCATATTCAGGGTGAACATTTAGTGACAAAATGATGGCTGCAAGGTTAAAAATCTCTCGTTTGGACTGTTCACATTACATAAAGATAATTAAATTACTGTGGTTCTGTTTTACACACGGGCTCAACTTTTTGGAACTGGGTTAGTACTATTAAGAGTGAACCTTAACCTTTGTCAACAAATGTTGTGCAAATCAAATAAAGCCATGAAACCAATCATAGTGCACTGTTTAAACTGAATTCTGAGCCCACCTCAATGGTAATGACATATCTCTCGGCCAGTAGGAGCAGCCTTTCAATAATCACCAGCTTAGTAGACCTATGGGAGAAATCACACAATTATTAAACACTAGACACCTTTACTGACCACATGCACTTAAGCTGTAAAGTAGATTATAGGATTTATAATGAAAACAACTGTATTGAATTCAGGAAGAAAGCAAAATAGATGCATTTCACTTGCAGCCTCTGATTTTTGGTCCCCACTCCATATAAAATACTGTTTTACGCCTGATGAGTTTCCTGTCGCAGCCCTCCCCATTTATCCCCACTTGGCACTGCACCCCGAGTGGCTGGGGGTTTTCCCGCAAGTGTACCTCTCGACCATCACAATGCAAGCCCCACCAGGAACTGAATGTACTGCCATTTCCAGCGCTGGCTCTACCCACTGAACCACAGAGGCTGCTCCTATATAAATACCACAGTTATGAAATACAATCTGCTGAGGCTCTACCTGGAAGGGGATTGCACTGATGTGGCAACAGTTGGCATGGCAGTGGCCGTCAGCATTTTAGTTGCTCGAGTGACAGCATGGGTTAGGGTGGGGCCACCCAGGGCAGAGCTGGCAGCCTGAAAGAAAGCACATAGTGGTAAGGATGAAGATGATAGGGAGTGTCACAACTGCAAATTAGTCTTCAAGATTGACACCTACCTCCAGCCTCTTATAACAATCAGCTATGAACTTCTTGTGCAAGGACACCGAATCCTATGTAGAGGAAAACCAAACAGAATTGAGGAATATAGAATTATATAACAGAGGGGAACCCTTCAGAAAGTTTTATATCTGCATATTTATACACAAATCCTAAAACTAGATGATGAGAACCATTAAACAAAATAGACAAAGTACTTGTTCACTTATTTATTACAGAAAATGATTTAAATGTTATGCATCTGTGAGTGGCAAAAGTATGTGAACCTTTAGGATTAGCAGCTAACTTGAAGGTGAAATGAGAGTGAGCACACAGTTGTATTAAAGGAACAGAGATCTCTTATTCTCTGAAATTCACAGCACATTTGTGGAACTGTACCATGGCACGAACAAATGCACTTTCTGTGCACCTCAGAAACAGTTGTTGATGTCATTAAAAGGTTACAAAACCATATTTAAAAGAGCTTGGACTCCACCAATCCAAAGTCAGACAAAGTTTGTACAAATTCAGCAAATTCTACACCATTGTCACTTGGTTGACCAACAGAGATCACTCCAAAAACAAGTTATGTAATTGTCTGTGAGGTCACAAATGAACCCAGGGTAACTTCTAAGCAACTAAAGCCTCTCACATTGGCTAAAACTGGATAACTGAACAGCAACAGTGTTCACGGAAGGATTGCAAATGAAAGCTGCTGCTCTCCAAGTATAACATTGCTGTCCATCACATGGCACATGGACAATCCGAAAGACGAACGGAAAAACGTATGGACAGATTAGACCAAAATTGAACATTAGGGTTTAAATGAGTAATGTTAAGTCTGGGAAAAACCCCCACACTGCATTGAAGTATAACTGCCTGCAACATCGGGGAGGTAGTATCAAGGTTTGAGCCCGTTTTGTTGCATCGGAGGCGGGACAGCTTGCCGTTATTGCTGAAACAATGAATTATTTCAGCAAATTCTAAAGGAAAATGTCGATACACCTGTCCATGAACTAAAAATGACCATAAGCACACAAGACATTATATCAAAACAAGCTCAAAGAAGAATAAATTCAATGTTTTAGAACAGATAAGTCCTGACCTTAATCCAATAGAAATGTTGTGGAACCTGTTCATGTGAGGAAACCAACCAACATCCCAGAGCTGAAGCTCTTTAGTATGGAAGAATGGGCTGAAAGTCCTACAAGCCAATGTGCAGGACTGATCAACAGTTTTCAGAAACATTTAGGTGCAATTACTGCTGTTCAAAGCAAAGGTTCACGTACCTGTGCCACTCACAGTTATGTAATAGTGAATAACTCTCCTCAATAAATAATATACCAAGTATAATAATGATTGTGTCTCGTTTGATTAAGTGGGTACTGTTCCTCTTCTTTTAGGACGTTTTTGGGTTATATTCATGCAGAAAAATTCTTAAGTGTAGAATTCTAAAATTCAGAAACTGTCAAGCACCACTATATGTAAGAAAGAGGACAGAAGGTATGTTACATGAATGAATGTGTGTTTATCACTGTGCATATGGATGTGCTGACCTTCTTCATTTTGGGGTTAAGATTTATGTAACTGTAGATAATGATGAGGTGAATGGCCTCGTTGGCGATGTCCTCATCGGGAGACTCCATGGCTATTCTCCAGATGAAGTCCAACCCCATTAGATCCAAACGCTCCACATACTGCCCGAATATTAGCAGAAAGTATTTTGTAAGCTTCTGTCCCTGTTACAACTGCTTTAACAACAAGAACCTGAGCCCAAGTTCAAACTAAAACATGCCCAAGTACAGTATTCTGATTACCTAATAAAGTAAACAGCATTAGTGGAAATCTCATTCAAAAAATGTCTTGCTAAACAAAACTCTATACAAAACTAAAAATATATAACCACAAAGGTGGTAATTGGTAGAAAACTGTTAGCTTTACCAGCTGAGTTCCCTGCCGTTTGAGCCGATGATCACAAAGATTCACATTCTCAAAGAAGGTCTTAAAAAGATTAAACCCTAAAAAAGAGGAAGAAATTAGCATCCCGTCACATTCATCATCCGGTGTTCTTTCAGACTATAGAACATTATCAGTGTTACTGATGAGGCATTTGATCTCATATTGATTTGTCTGCACACACTCAGCAGCAGAGACAGTCTGCATATCATGTCATGGATCCATTCATGGGACAATACCGGGAAACAAGCAAAATATTCATTTACAGTGTACAGACAGAATTATTAACAACCTTAGTTAAGAATATGGACACCTACTAGCATGGATCACATCTAATCACAGCTCCTACATTAAGGCGGTAACATTTGGCATTTCATGTCATATACTTGTGTTGTGAATATCCGCTCCAATTATAAAGACTATGCACTTGTACCGTTCATAGTAATCTCATACGGCTCAAGTTTGAGGATCTTTTCTTTGAAGAGTTGCTGTTGAACGTCACTCTCAAGATCGTGCTGTCCTTTTGTGAACCACTCAAAACACATCTGCGGGAAGAGATTTGCACTTAAAGCTATGTCACTATAAATCAGCGCGTCACACCAGCAGCAATGCGTTCAATTTTGTAAGCAACTTTTGCTGTACCTCCCGGTCAAGCTCACAGACGTCCATGCCTGACACCAAACACTCCCAGACCTCTTTAGCCCTGTTCCACACCAAGTACAGACTGGCTTCTTGTAGAAAGAACGCCAAAAACTTCAGATGTCCTTCCAAATACTGCACAGAAACGTCATAATCAGCCAACAGAGAAGCAAATGATGTTTTAAAACTTTTGGTGTTTTAAGACTCTTTACACTACCATACCTCTTGGTAAGTGTACCGTCCATCCACTAGAGTGGACCCAGACAGGCCACTGGGGCCAGCGACTGACACAGCCAGACGGTGACATGCCACTAGAGAGCCTGTGATCAGCTTCACTATCTCAAAATTCTTCTTCAGGTCTTGGATTATACTCTGAGAATAACACACGATATATTACCCTGACAATATTGTTACTGTCCAACTGGAATGTCTAATCTCAATTGTTATATGATACACTGTATTGTAGTCTTATGCCACTACAATATTAGATATACCATTGGTTTAGCCATGACATAATGACCATATATTATTTCTCCGCCTCTTTATTAGAATAAAACCAAAAATACAGGAAATCTGTTTGCAGTATTAAAAAACTGAAATAAATAAATACAGATAAATAGAAACAGCTTCTATAGGCCACAGTGGAGAGTATTTAGTGTGTCCTGCCCTTACACTTAAGCAATAGCAGCATCTGGCAGCTTCATTGGAATGCCAAGTTGACCCGTCTACATTCTGAAGAGGCTTAATGGAATGGTCTTTTGGGAATTGTAGCAGCCAAGAAAACACTTTTGCAGAACAGGGTGAAACGGATAAGATATGCTAAAGCTCACAATCACCGGAATGGAGACGAGCGGAAAAGTGTATTATGGTGTGACGGATTTTGTCAAGTTTGGGTGCAATCATTGACAATATGTTGTATATGGTCATTATTCAATTGCTTAAAACGACAAATGTAATGGTGGCCTAAAACTTTTTCACAGTACTGTATAATATGTGGGAGTTCACCTCAATCTACCCATATATGATGCATGTAAATCCACTTAAATCCTAATAAATCAAATAGTCCACTTAACTTGCATGACCAAAAGTGACTATCAAAGCTGTATATTTCCATGTATGTTACGTCACAGATTGATAACGTGTGTTACCTTGTCTTGTTTCTGGTAGGTCTGTTTGATGAAGGACCGAGTAATCTCATGGAGCTGCCGTAGGGCTGGAACAACCCATACTGACTGAGGGTTACTCTGCTGCGATGACTAAAACAAACATGTATAGCCATTCAGTGTGCACGTGCATGAACATATACAACAGCTTAAGGAACAAAAGTCCAAAGTCCAATGTACAAAGACAGAGACAAAATCAAAAGAAATCAGAGAACTGTATGGAAAACTGGAGCAAATGTTTTCCAAACATACAAGAACATACAGTGGGACAAAAAAGTCTTTAGTCAGCCACTGAATGTGCAAGTTCTCCTATTAGAAAGATGAGAGAGGTCTGTAATTTTCATCATAAGTACACCAACTATGAGAGACAAAATGAGAGAAAAAAAAATCCAGGAAATCACATTGTAGAACTTTTAAATAATTTAACTGTAAATTATGGTTGGAAAATAAGTATTTGGTCAATAACAAAAGCTCAAATCAGTACTTTGTAACATAACCTTTGTTGGCAATGACACACTGTAGCTGGTATTTTGGCCCATTCCTCCATGCTGATCTCCTCTAGAGCAGTGATGTTTTGGGGCAACACGGACTTTCAACTCCCTCCACACATTTTCAATGGAGTTGAGGTCTAGACACTGGCTAGGCCACTCCAGGACCTTGAAATGCTTTTTACTCCTTTTTTGCCCGAGCGGTGTGTTTGGGATCATTGTCATGCTGGAAGACCCAGCCATGTTCCATCTTCAGTGCTTTCACTGATGGAAGGAGGTTTTGGCTTAAAATCTCATGATCTCACGGCCCAGTTCATTCTTCCCTTAACACGGATCAGTCGTCCTGTGCCCTTTGCAGAAAGACAGCCCCAAAGCATGAGGTTTCCACCCCCATGCTTCACAGTAGGTATGGTGTTCTTGGGATGCAACTCAGCATGCTTCTTCTTCCAGTTGAGTTTTTACCAAAAAGTTCTATTTTGGTTTCATCTGACCACATGATATTCTCCCAATCCTCTTCTGGATCATCCATATTCTCTCTGGCAAACTTCAGATGGACCTGGACATGTGCTGGCTTAATGTGATGGTACCCTTTGTACTTTGGTCCCAGCTCTCTGCAGGTCATTCATCAGGTCTCTCCGTGTAGTTCTTAGATTTCTGCTCATCGTTCTCATGATCATTTTGACCCCACGGGATGAGATCTTGCGTGGGGTCCCAAATCGAGGGAGATTATCAATGGTCTTGTATGTCTTCCATTTTCTTACAATTGCTCCCAGTGTTGATTTATTCACACCAACCTGCTTGCCTATTGTAGATTCACTCTTCCCAGCTCCTTCGAGAGCTCTTTGGTCTTGGTCATAGTTGAGTTTGGAGTCTGACTGTTTGAGGCTGTGGACAGGTGTCTATTATACAGACAACGAGGTCAAACAGGTGCCATTAATACAGGTAACGAGTGGAGGACAGAAGAGCTTCTTAAAGAAGAAGTTGCAGGTCTATGAGAGCCAGAAATCTTGCTTGTTTGTAGGTGACCAAATACTTATTTATTTTCCACCATGATATATAATTAAATTCTTTACAATTTTACAATGTGACTTCCTGGATTTTGTTTTCTCATTTTGTCTCTCATAGTTGAAGTGTACCTATGATGAAAATTATAGACCTCTCTCATCTTTCTAAGTAGGAGAACTTGCACAATCATTGGCTGACTAAATACTTTTTTGCCCCACTGTAGAGGTGTCAGAGATGCAGAGCACCAAACAACAGCTCCATAATTTAGTGACGTGTGTTCAATACTGAATGGTTTAAATTAAATATGTACACTGTCATATGCTTTCAGAGTTGCCCTCATTTTAAGAACAGGGATATAATGGCAGGCTGTACTCCGTATTTAAGTTTCAGTTCGATCGATTGAACAAGGTCACATCAACTCATTCATTAGGGGCCAATTTAGAGCGACAAATTAACCTAAATCAGGTCTGTGGAATGTGGGATGAAACCGGAGTACCCCAAGTAAAGCCACAGGAACATGGGGAGAACATGCAAACTGGAGACAGAGTTCGGGATCAAACCGGGGATCTCTGGAGCTGTGAGGCGACCTTGCACAGGAATAAAACTTATGGTGAGAAAGTAGAGAAAGCTAGACTGGCACCTGGTTATCGACATCTAAATCTGACATTACAATTATACCAAAAAAAAACCAAGCTATATTTATAAAACTAGTATAAATATTCACATTAACGCCTGTGCAGGTCACTCATATACAGTATAGAGGATTTGTAGTTACAAAGAAATAACTGTATTGTGCATCTGTGTCTCTTAACATCGCAACATTCATCTTATGGGTGGGTTACATGTCATGTAAGCCTACATTCACATTACCAGGCTGCAGTGGCCCAAATCTGATTTTTTCAGAGGTGTGTGGACATGCAAATCTGATCTTTTCAAATCCGACCTGAGCCACTTTCATATGTGGTCCTACATCGGATACATGTCCTATATGTGGACGTGTCCAGAATGAGAACGCGGAAATCGGAATTCATGCAACTTTTGTGCCATCTCCACTCAATTTCCCATAAATACGCTCTGAGGAGAGGTGAAAGTAACAGCAGTGAGGGAGGTTTTCAATGGTGGGACAGTGAAGTAAAAGAACTCATATTTGGGGTGATGAAAAAAAATTAGAAGGTACATATCACACCCCTCCGTGTTTGAGGAAACGCATAAATAAACGGCCGAACGAAGGGGTGTCTGGTGCCAAAGGAAAATAAAAAACTTAAAAGTTTAAAGATATCGAGGATGCAAACCAAAGTGGCTGTGACAGAATAACATACTCTTTTTAATATGACCCTTAAAGAAGTGCCTGTTACTGGTTACCTCCGCACGAGCATGTCACGTGACACGGGTTCAGAGCGTGAAGCTTTCACACATATCTGATACAGGCCACATTCAAAAGATATGCCTTTAAAAAAAAAATCTGATTTGGTGAGAAGATCAGATTTGGGCCACTTTGCCTGTTGTGTGAATGTAGCCTAAAAGACAACCCAATTTATTTTAAATAATTGGGACATACTACACTCAAAATATGGAACTGCATTTGTGGCTAAAATAAATAGCATGACTAAGCACAGAAATATGAGTCAAAATTAAACACTGGATACGACCAGGCTGTGTCTGTATATTTTTACTGCTAACATAAAAAAAAACAAACAAACAAAAAAAAAAATTTGTGATTTTGAGCTTACCACGTTACGATCACAGAAATCTGACACTTCGGGCAAATTGTGCAGTTGTGTAAAATAACTACTGCATTACTTATTAAAATATATTACAAAAATGAGATATTTTAAACAATTAGTTTTTTAACTTTGTGCCCCCAACAGACTCACGCTGCTGCACTTATTCATGTGCTCCTTACTTAAATTAGCCACAAATGGTAATCAATATAAAGCATTACAAAATATAATAAAACACTTTACCGACATGAGATACAAACCCAAAAGAGAAAAAATGTTGGAACAATATGGAAAATTAAAATTAAAATAACGATACACAACACGTCTTGCATTTACTTTGACTTTAATTTCATTGGGTGCGTTGCACATTTCATTCCAAATTCTCCACACATTCTGTATTTGGGATCAGGTCAGGGCTGTACCCTCTTCTTCCACAGCCAAGCCTTAGTAATGTGTGCAGTATGTGGTTTTGCATTGTCTTGTTGAAAAATGCATGGGCATCCATGGACTAGATGTAATCTTGAAGGCAGCATATGTTGCTGTTAAATCTTAAAGTACTTTTCTGCATTAATGCTGCCATCACAGAAGTGTAAATGACCTTTGCCAAGGGCACTGACACTCTCTGGCTTTTGGACTCGTTGCAGATATAAGTCTGAATGTTCCTTTGTCTTCTATTTTGAGCACATGGCGGCCATTTCTTCCAAAAAATATCTGTAATACTGATACATCTGACCAAAATATATACATTTCTACTGTGTGATGGTCCATCCCAGATGTCTCCAAGCCCAGAAGTCGATGCCGCTTCTGAACATGGTTAACACAAGGCTTCCTTTTTGCACAGTAAAATTTTAAGTGGCATTTGTGAATATAATTCCATGTTGTAGTGCTTGACAAAGGCTTGCGAAAGTAAACCCTTGCTCATGTGGTTAGATCAGCTAGTGAGGAATGACAGTTTTTGATGCAGTACAATCTGAGGGATCATGAGAGATCATGGGTCTGCAGGGCTTGTGCCCTTGCCCTTTACGCACTGAAATTCCTCCCGTTTCCTTGAATCATTTAATGACATTATGCACTGTAGAGGAAGAAATATATAATAATTTCAATCATTTTCCTTACGCATTTTTTGACAACCTGGAGATCCTTTGCCCATCTTTGCTCCTCAACAACCCCCCTTTTGTAGATTTTGTACCAAATCATGATTACAATCACCTGATAACATCACCAGTTTGAAATGTATACATTACTAGTTCTAAATTCCCCCGTCCCAACTTTTTTGGAATGGGTAACAGGCCTGAAATGCAAGAATGGACGTTAATTAACAAAAAAAATTAAGTTTGACAAAGCATGAAATAATTTGTGTTTATATTATGTGCAATGACATAAAAGTCAAAGTAAATGTAAGATGCACTGAGGTTTTTTTTCCCCCATTTTCCATATTGTACCAACATTTTCTAATGTGGGATTGTAAAAGCAATGATTTGTTAAAGGCTATCAAAAAATTAGCTCCAGAATTATTGGCACGACTCGTAAAGATTGGCAAAAAAGATGAGGAAAAAAGGCTTTGTGTTTAATTTTTGATCTATTTACCACATGTACAGTGACTCTGGGTATAATAAACTAAAAATCATTGTCACAATGTGTCACAACTACTGCCACTCAAGCATGCCTGTTGCAAAAATAACCGCACTGTAAATTTCACACTAAAATTTGAAGATGTTCCTATTTATATATTATATGATTTTCACCTGAATGGAAGCGTTGCAATTTCGGCCACCGATAAATTTTGATCAAAAAAGTTTTAGATCGGACGAAAAAAAAAAGGATACTGAACTCAAAGAACGCCAAAATGTGAGCACAGAATGGCATTCATGAGTGGGGAACAATGAGACGAGCATTCACAGCACTGACACACATTCCTCAGCTAACACAGCCTTGAGTCTTGTTGGGAGTCTTTAATCAGAGGAGTGAGCAAAGGCACTCCACTTATACTTGAACCACAGCCTGAAAACTCAAGTCACGAGTGAGATGCAAGCATCGGCACTGAACGCTTGGCAGAAGACCACAGCTAGGTCGGGCATGTTTTAAAGGCTATTAGAAACTCGCACCGTTTCCAGAGCAGATGTGTTTACTTGAGCAGCAGCAGATTAAAAGGCAAAAGTAATTACATTAGAATGAACGAATGACAAAATTCATTATTGCAAACAAATTATTTTTTAATAATGTGTCACTTGGAAAACAAGCAAATGCAATTTAAAACAATAAGTAAAAAATTATTTTAATTATATATATATATATATATATATATATATATAAATAAAAAAATAAAAACCCTTTTCAGTTTAGGTTCTGGTTTTTGTAGCCTCTTTAAACCATCTTGAATGTTATACCTTTTAAACCATCTTTACCAAGCGCGCTTATAATTCTGGAACCAACTGTAATCACCCAGCCCTAAGGAAGTCTCAATATGCATAAGGAGCATTGGATTGAAAGTAAACACACAGACAAAATGTTATCAATGATTGACTGATCACGTCAAATTGCATACACCTGACATCCAGTGGATGCTGAACGCGCTTTCAAATCACACAGACACAAGCCACCTCCCCCCCAACAATCAACTCCCAATCATTTCAACAATTTACTTTCCCACAACGCAACCAAAACCCATCTTTTCGGCGTGTAACAAACTGCCATAAGACTGAAGGTTAAGTTGTGATTGGTCAGTGTTAAGCATAAGAACAGGGCCTTTGTCGGGCCTGGTGCTTTTTCTTACTTTAGCCCAGCTTGGTTTCTTCTTGCCCCAGGAGCCAGTAAAAAAAGAGCCCTGTATCTCGCTGGTAGACTTTGAGTCCTCCTGTATTAGTATCTAAAGACATAAACTGGAGTTGCATTCAATGAGCTCTGCTCAGAGTTGAGAGATATGTAGAAACCCAATCACTCTGGAATAGAGCCTAAAGCACAGAATGGGAGCTGGAAGGAGGGTGCAAGTATGAGTATGCGAGTGTGAGGAGGATGTGGGAAGGAGTGGTGAACCTGTCCAAATCTGTCTGGCATTAGAGACAGGATAGCACCTTTGCACAACCAACTCGGGTCTTGAAATAGCTCTAAGCTCATCATTAAAATATTAAGCGTTGCAGCGCAAGAGCGAGGTCCTTTTAAGAAAAAGACAAAGAAGGCTGCTGTTAAAACAAAAGCAAGGAAAATGTCTCTAACAACAAAGCTGTATCACCTCTGATATCTTCGAATTAGGCACTTTGATGATGTAAAACTCCTCTTAAACAGCTTCTTTTACAGCATAGGCATCACTCAGTATGGTCAGGTGTTCTCAGGGCCTGCTGGAAACCACGTAGTGGGGAGGGTGGGGAGATGGGCCACTCCCACGCACCTCCAGCACCTGATATTTTATAGGGCAAATATTTAGAGTCTATTTAGATTCAGTTTAACTTAAAAACTTAATAGAAATGTAAGGCAGGTACCTAGAACAAACTTATTAGTTTTGTTGACAGAAGCCAAAAAATGCACTGACAGACGTATTACCAAACAACACAGAAGATGAGCCAGATGAAACAGAGACTCAACGAGTGAATGTGAACCAGTGTATATAGTTATAAGTAGTAGGTGGCCAAACAAATGAAGATCGTTTACCATAGATCAGTACCTGACCTGCTACGGATTGTGGTAGCCTAGCGGTTAATGTACTGGACTACAGAGCAGAAGGTCCAGGGTTCAAATTCCCTTTGCCAACCTGTTGGGTCTGACCCTTAACCCACAACTGCTTGGATTGTAACAGGTATAATTGCTAAGATTGTATCAGTTGGAAATTGCTCTGGATTAAGGGCTTTAGGGTTAAAATGCCGAAGTGTACACCTGGATTTAAGATGGGACAAACACGTACACAAACGAATACCGCTTACAGCTTGTTAATAAGCAGTGGAAGGTCATACACACAAGTCTCTAAACACATCATCCAAATTAGAACAGTCTCTAGTTTCAACGCAAGTTAAACGTAAACAGTTAAACACACACACACACAACCCGTCTCACTACCTTTGTAGGGACTTCCCAATTACATGATTTCCATACCTAATTAATGCTACTCCTACACCTACCCCTAACCTCGGTAACCTATTGGAGATCTTTTGACTATATTGGTTTTTCAAAAGAAAGTTGCAACTGCTGTGAAAATCAGTTTTCCTCATGGGGACCAGCAAAATGTCCACACAAGGTAAAAAAAAAATGAATATTTAACAAAAAAACAAAACAAAAAAAAGGGTCTATCCTAGTGGACACACGCAGAGAGACAGACACAGACAGAGACAGACACACAGAGACACAGGTGAGGTTTAGATGGGTGAGGTTCTGTGAGATGCCCACGGTGAGAGGATTCCTTTAAGTCCAGCAGTTGGTTTACTAGCAAAAATAATGCCGTTCTCCCAGGCTCTCAGCATTGAGAAAATGGGGGCTGGGATAGCATCACAAGCGGTGCATACCAGGGGTGCTCCCATATTACATAAATTAAATGTACACCCTGACATGACCTGGTCAACACAGAATGCCCTACTTACACAATACAACAACATCTTTTTGGTGTGTGTGTGGTTTTTTGTTTTGTTTTTTTTTTACAATAAATGCACTTCAACTAATTCAATAAATCAAAGAGCTCTCATATATACTTTTTGAGGGAAAAAGTAAACACAGCTTAAAAAAAAAAATCCCAAACCCAGATACACACCTTTTAAACACCATTCGATCAAAGTCCATTCGATTTACGACCGAGGTCTTAAAAATTACAACAAATTATAATGGGAAATAACAATCTTCTTGTAACTCTCATCTTCTTTTAAGTCTATTAACTCAAGACGTTGTGGTCATGAATGAATTTGACAGCTGAACAAATTGATAAAGGTTTAACATGTGCATTTTAACTGCCATAAATATCACATCATACCTGGATGTTTTGTTTACCCTTTTTTTTTTCCCCCATTAATACTGATATAATTTGCATTAAATACCTGCATGAGTACGAACTACATAATGGTTTGTGTTGCACACGTTTAACAGAAGAGTTGTACTCTGCTTAAAGGTTTAAAAGGTGATTAACTGCATTGCCTATTTTGGAAAAAATAGGTTTATTCAAGTTGGACTCATACATTTCTGGCTGTGTGCAGCCAGTGAGGATGGTTATTGCTCTTTTATACTGCTTTTAATCTGTGCTTGTTCTGGACCAGGCATGTATTTCAAAACAGTTCAGCGGTGGAATTTGATTACTGTGAAGTGCAAGAAGTGCAAAAAAGAAGCATAAATCCATCAGTAACCGAAGAACCACAGTGTTAGGTATTTCCTGGATGGGGTGGTGATAGAATAACAGGTAGGCTTTGATGCTTTGTAGAAGTAGTTGTTCCATCTCATGATTTCAGTGGTTTCTCTAATTCAATACAGTACCCTTAAAAATACTTATGGTATTTATGACCCGGCACAAACATTTCAGTCCCACATTCACATAACATAAATCAGTAGTTAACGGTGCAACCTGTACTACAACAATAAAACAAACCAGTTCAGAGAGTTATACGGACACCACACAGCTTCTGTTTTGTATGATTGTAAAAACAAACACCTGGTTAACTGAGTGGACTGTATATTCAAATGTTAATTCATTTTGAAAAGCCACTTAAAAAGACCAAAACTTGAAGATTAACATAAAGGGAACAAAACATATAAACTTGCAGAAGTTACACCATCAATGGATGTTGGAGGCACAAACGCTACATAACATGTACACTATTTTAAAAATCGTGATTGACCACAGGTTTTTAATCATGCACAGCAGTGCTGTTTTTCCCCGGACACCCGCAAGTTAGCAATTCAATTCAAAGCAGACGTGTGTCCAGTGTGTGTGCAGGTGTTTCAATCTTCACAATAAAAAACCCCCAAAAAGCCCAAATAGTCTAAGTATATCACAATATTATTGCAAATAACAGCGTATAATAACTAAAAGCAATTTCAGAACAATCTAGTGCTTTTGAAACCTTGGACTAGTCAGATTGAAATAGCTTAGTAGCTTTACTAGGTTCTAGACGGCACACAACAATACACACCTTTCCTGTGTTGATCAGAGGGGCCTCGCTGCCAATTCTCCCGATAAGAATCCAAAGCTTCTGTCTGGGACTCGATCACTTTTCAAACTTCCCAGCTCTAAAATTACAAATGGATATCACAATGGTTTAACAAAAACAACGACAGAACAAACAGTGGCCTCAGCATTAGAGCTTACAAACAAATTCTAACATGGGAAAACTGATGCACGATAATTAATTGAAAACACATAAAAACAGTAATAAACACATCACGAGTTCCTCTGAATAAGTCACCTTTTTGGAAAGAACATTTCATTATCATACTGTTAGAGGCCACAACATATATTGGTTACATAACACTACCTATAATTAGTAGGGATGCACCCAATATGATTTTCTGGGTCGATACGATATAACCGATTTTAGCCACATTATTGTGGGCCGATACCGATGTTAAGAACCAAATAATTTAAACCTTTCTGCATTTCAAAATACGAGTTAAATATTTTTGCAATCAAAATAATAAAAAAGTTAAAAAATTGTAAAATATTTAATTCCCATTTATTTTTTTAACCTTCCTTTTAAAAGGGTAGGAAACTTTTTTTTTTTTTTAAGTCTTAATGGGTACAAGGGCAGGCAACAAGAACAATTAAGAGTATAAAAAGCTTATGATGAGGAAGCTCCAAAGAAAGAATAGAACTGCATCATAACTATACAGTCAGATCATCGATATTTTGCTTAATGAGTAACAGTGAAAAAAAGAAAATCAAAGGAAAGAAATATTATATTTAAAATATTCTAAATATTGGTTATTTAATATCGGCTAAAATTAGAATATCGGGACCGATTCAGGATATCTGAAGAAGAAAAGTCCATATATCGACAAAATAATATATTGGCTCCTCGATATATCGTGCATCACTAATAATTAGGACTGC
The DNA here is from genome assembly GCA_025084515.1 of Ancistrus triradiatus. Taxonomy (NCBI): domain Eukaryota; kingdom Metazoa; phylum Chordata; class Actinopteri; order Siluriformes; family Loricariidae; genus Ancistrus; species Ancistrus triradiatus. The sequence continues at coordinate 263,242 of JAJAGP010000708.1, read as the reverse complement.
CAATTAACATGCTAAAAACACATTTACATTGTATATTGATGCTTGAAAGGTTGTGAACCCTGTGCAATTGTAGGCCTGCGCTTAAAAATAAAAAATCAGCAATATAGTGTGATATTTATTTTCGCAATATACTACAGATTTTCAGCTCAAAATATGGATTTTTTTAAAGGAAGAAAAAACATTAGCTGTAAACTACAGTTTGTTGCTGTAGATGTCATAGCACAGGGTTTTGACTCTGCTCAATTATCAGTGTGACATGATGTATTAAGACGACTCAGATTGCCCATCATAACTTGTATTTCAGCTGTTTCTATATTTTCAGTGAACTATGTGGAATTTCACAATACATGGCAATATGCATCATGATATAATTGTATTGTGACCCATGTATCGTGCTGCATATTGTAAAGTTCTTTCCATTACCCACCCCATACAACTGTATATATCTCATCGTAAATATGACATAAAATATAATTATATTTTCAAACATCATAAAACAAAAGTCCTAAAAGTATACATAGACCCCAATTAAACAAATATGAGAAAACTAAAAAATTACACTTGGTAGTTCATTTATTGAGGAATAAAATCAAATATTACATATCCAAGAGTGTCAAAAGTTAATTGAAGGTAAAACTGGAGTCAAGTGTTTTCAATTGTACTGACTGTTGTACTGAATGAAGAATGATCTATGTCTTCACAGCTTGTTTGTGTTCATGAAATGAACAAATGAGACTTCTGAGGACCATGGAATATGAGTTTTTGATGCTCATGAGACTGAAAATCATTACAAAAATATCTCAACTTTGGACTCGCAGTCCACAGTCAGATAGGTTATAGGCAAACAGAGGAAATTCAAGACCATTGTTACTCTCTCCAGCAGTTCCAAAGATCACAGAATACCCCATGAGGTAACAAAAGAACATAGACTAACATAAGCAACAAAAGGGCTTTCTCATATTGGCTAATGTTAATGTTCATGAGTCCACCATCAGATAAACACTGAACAACAAATGGTGTGCCATGACAGGGTTGTAAGGAGAAAGTCATTGCTCACTAAAAAGAAACATCGCTGCCTATCTGCAGATTGCCAAAGATAACATGGAGAAGCCTGAAGGCTATTTGAAAAATGTCTTGTGTACGGATGAGACCAAAATCCAACTTTTTGGTTTAAACGAGATGTGCCATGTCTGGAAAAACACACTGCATTCCAGTATAGGAGTAGTTAGTACTGTGGTGCGGGCCTGTTTTGCTGCATCTGGACTTGCCATCATTGACAGAACAATGAATTCTTAATGACGCAAGCAAAGTGCAAATGACCATGTGTGTCAGAATCTCAAGAGAGTGAGTCATGCAGCCATGCAAAGTTTTGATCTTAACTGAATAGGAATGTTGTTGAAGAACCTGAAGTAAGCAGCTCATGTGAGGAAATCAACTAACATCCCAGCCGTCCTGTACAAACAAACTGGTTGAACTTCTTCTAAGAAAATGTGCAAAACGAATCAACAGTTACCAGATTCGTTTAATTTGCCACTCAAAGATGTGTAACATCAGAACATTTTTCTCAAATAAATAAATGAACATGTATAATATTTTTGGCACATTTGTTTACCTGGGTTCTATTCATCTACTTAGAAATATGATGATACATCAGGTCATATTCAAAACTACAGAAAATTCTAAAGGGTTTACTAACATGCACACAAGGTAACTGTTCATAAACGCATTCTGTTGAAGCTTCAACTGTGCACTCGTAGGGCTGTGTAGTTGCCGCCCCTGAGATAATGCAGTTGTGCCAAATTATTTAAATAAGCAGCTATGTTTTGTGACAATTTACAACAGGGCACAAGTGACACACCCGGTAAACACAGTACTGATTGTCACACCACTCAACTCCAGTATGAAAACAACAAACAAGATTCACAACAACAAATGCTCAGTGCAGTGACACAACAATTAGGATTCTAATGTTTATGGAAACAAAATATCCAAAACCTCTTACTTTCTGTATGAGGACAAAGAGGTGGGAAAGTTGTTCAAAGTTGAATTTAACAGCTGCGGCAGCGATGATGGTGTGGATGTTTTCTATGACAGTGGAGGACTGGCCAGACTGAGAGTAAAAGAAAGAAGTAAGCTACATCCAGAACAGACAGTCTGTGGTATATAAACAGCAAATATACAGTGGTGCTTGAAAGTTTGTGAATCCTTTAGAATGTCCTATATTTCTGCATAAATACGACCTAAAACATCATCAGATTTTCATTCAAGTCCTAAAAGTAGATAAAGAGAACCCAGTTAAACAAATGAGACAAAAATATTATATTTGGTCATTTATTTATTGAGGAAAATGATCCAATATTACATATTAGTGAGTAGCAAAAGTATGTGAACCTTTGCTTTCAGTATCTGGTGTGAACCCCTGTGCAGCAATAACTGCAACTAAACGTTTCCTGTAACTGTTGATCAGTCCTTCACACCAGCTTAGAGGAATTTTAGCTCATTCATCCGTACAGACCAGCTTAATCTCTGGGATGTTGGTGGGTTTCCTCACATTAACTGCTCACTTCAGGTCCTTCCACAACATTTCGATTGGATTAAGGCCAGGACTTGGCCATTCCAAAACATTAAGTTTATTCTTCTTTAACCATTCTTTGGTAGAACGACTTGTGTGCTTAGAGTCGCTGTCTTGCTGCATGACCCACCTTCTCTTGTGATTTAGTTCCTGGACAGATGTCCTGACATTTTCCTTTAGAATTCTCTGATATCATTCAGAATTCATTGTTCAGAATTCAGAATTCCTGGCCCAGATGCAGCAAAACAGGCCCAAACCATGATACTACCCCCACCACGTTTCACAGATGGGATAAGGTTCTTATGCTGCAGTGCAGTGTTTCTTTTCTCCAAATATAACGCTTTTCTTTTAAACCAAAAAGTTCTCTTTTGGTCTCATCCGTCCACAAAGCATTCTTCCAATAGCCTTCTGGCTTGTCCACGTGATCTTTAGCAAACTGCAGACGAGCAGCAATGGTCTTTTTGGAGAGCAATGGCTTTTCCTTGCAACCCTGCCATGCACACAGTTGTTGTTCAGTGTTCTTCTGATGGTGGACTCATGAACATTACCATTAGCCAATGTGAGAGAGGCCTTCAGTTGCTTAGAAGTTACCCTGGGGTCCTTTGTGACCTCGCCAACTATTACACGCCTTGTCTTGGAGTGATCTTTGTTGGTCGGCCACTCCTGGGGAGGGTTAAAAGGGTCTTGAATTTCCTTGAGGTCCTCAGAAATCTCCTTTGTTCATGCCATGATACACTTCCACAAACGTGTTGTGAAGAGCAGACTGATAAATTCTCGTTCTTTAAATAAAACAGGGTGCCCACTCACACCTGATTGTCATCCCATTGATTGAAAACACTTGACTCTAATTTCACCTTCAAATTAACTGCTAATACTAGAGGTTCACATACTTTTGCCACTCATTAATATGCAATAGTGGATCATTTTCCTCAATAAACAAATGATCAACTATAGTACTTTTGTATGTATATTCTCATTTGTTTAACTGGGTTCTTTTTATCTACTTTTAGGACTTGTGTAAAAATCTGATGATGTTTTAGGTCATATTTATGCAGAAATATAGAAAATTCTGAAGGATTCACAAACTTATAAGCACCACTGTAAATCTTTACTATTACTTGTAAAAGACATGAAAGAGACTCACTTGTATTTTCCAGATTTTTGAGAGCTCATCCAATGAGAGTCTACTGCCCAAAAGCTCAATGATTCCCTTTATCCTATCACAATACTGAGCCTGGTCAATGTTTCCTATGAGAATAAACAGAAAATACAGAGAGTCAAAGACACCATTTAAGAAACAATCTACATACAATAGAAATCATTTTAAGGCTGACATTTGTGCTCATATTCTTTTAGACTGTTCAAACATTTTCCGTTATACGTTTTATCCAGTGTAAAGCATAAATAATCTTCACTTTATATTATGCAAGGTATCACTCAAAGATCAGTCATTGCTTCCCTCCTATTCATCACATACGTTCTCCTCCAAGGTCAAGAGTCATGCTGAATTGGTCTTAGCTTCCACTAGAATTGGTAACAAATAACATTCGGAAGCAGCTCAAGAGCAACTCCACTTCCCAGCAGATACTCACACTATATGGACAAAGGCGTGTCATTCTGTACCATTGTCACATGTGTATAAAATCAAGCACCTGGCCACGCAGTCTGCCTTTACAAACATTTGTTAAAGAATGGGTCATTCTAAGGAGCTCACTGAATTTGACTGTGGTAGTAGGATTCCACTGCTGGAACAAGTCGGTTCATGAAATTTCTTAACTGACAAACTTTCTACGATCAACTGTGAGTGGTGTTATTAAAAAAAACAGGCCGCATAATGTTATCAAGGTCGCCGAGTGCTGAGTGCATAAAAGTCAAGAACACACTGGTGATTCAGTAACTGCAGGGTTCCAGACCTCCTCTGGCATTAACCTCAGCATAAAAACTGTGTCTCGAAAGCTTTATTGCATGGGTTTCAATGGCCGAGAAGCTGCATGCAAGCCTTGCATCAAGTGTAGAATGAAGTGGTGTAAAGTATGCTGCCACTGAAGCAGTGGCAATGTGTTCTGTGGAGCGATGAGTCATGCTTCTCTACCTGGCAGTCTGATGGATAAGTCTGGGTTTTTTTCCAGGAGAATGTTACCTACCTGACTGCATTGTGCAAACTGTAAAGTTTGGTGGAGGAGAGATAATGCCATGGGGTTCTGTTTCAGGGTTTGGCTTAGGCCTCTTGGTTCCCATGAGGGAAAATCTTAATTTCTCAGGGTACCCACACATGTTGGGCAATTGTAAGCTTGAAACGTTGTGGGAACAGTTTTGGGGAAGGCCCTTTTCTTTTCCAGCGTGACTGTGCTGCAGTGCACAACGCAACATCCATAAAGGCATGGTTGGGTAAGTTTGGTATGGAAGATCTTGACTGGCCAGCACAAAGCCCTGACCTCAATTCCAAAAAACATGGAACATGGAGATACATAGAATGGAGAATGCAAACTAGGCCCTCGTCCCACATCAGTCTGACCTCCTAAATGCTCAGACACAGTCAAAAATTTGGTGGAAAGGCTTCCCAGAATAGTGGAAGGTGTTATAGCTGCAAAGGGGTGGACTAACTCCATATTAAAGCCTATGAATTTAGAATGGGATGTCATAAAAGCTCCTATACACATAATGTGTGCATGTCCATATAGTGTGTTATTCATTAACTACTGATAAGCAGAAACTTTGGTGTAATCTCTGAATTCACGGTCTCCATAAACCCTGTGGCTTCTATGGAAAGCTGATTGTTTAGTGTTGTACAATTAAAGGCAAAATAAGAACAAGAAATTGAAAGTAAAGAGTTCTGATCATGTAAATACACTTAAAAAACAAAAGTCTGATCTTGGACTGTATTCATCAAGACTCCCACCCAGTTATCCCAGTTATGCCATGATGGTACTGTTAACCATAGAAATCTTTTAACTCCAGATGTTGCAGCCATAAACAGCTGGTCAAATTAGAAAAGGTTTAGCATGTGTATTTTAACTGCCATAACTACTATTTACAGTGGAGCAAAAATGTATTTAGTCAGCCACTGATTGTGCAAGTTCTCCTACTTAGAAAGATGAGAGAGCTCTGTAATTTTCATCATAGGTACACTTCAACTATGACAGACAAAATGAGAAAAAAAATCCAGGAAATCACATTGTAGGATTTTTAAATAATTTAATTGGAAATTATGGTGTAAAATAAGTATTTGGTCAATAATAAAAGTTCAACTCAATAGTTTTGTAACACAACCTTTGTTGGCAATGGCAGAGGTCAGACATTTCCTGCAAGTCTTCACCAGGTTTGCACACACTGTAGCTGGTATTTTGGCCCATTCCTCCATGCAGATCTCCTCTAGAGCAGTGATGTTTTGGGGCAACACGGAATTTCAACTCCCTCCACAAATTTTCTATGGGGTTGAGGTCTGGAGACTGGCTAGGCCACTCCAGGACCTTGAAATGCTTTTTACGGAGCCTCTCCTTCATTGTACATTCTACCTATTGTAGATTCACTCTTTCCAGCCTGGTGCAGGTCTACAATTTTCTTCCTGGTGTCCTTCGACAGCTCTTTGGTCTTGACCATGGTTGAGTTTGGAGTCTGACTGTTTGAGGCTGTGGACAGGTGTCTTTTATACAGATAACGAGGTCAAACAGGTGCCATTAATACAGGCAACGAGTGGAGGACAGAAGAGCTTCCAGAAGAGGCTGCAGGTCTGTGAGAGCCAGAAATCTTGCTTGTTTGTGGGTGACCAAATACTTATTTTCCACCATGATTTACAATTAAATTGTTTAAAAATCCTACACTTCCTGGATTTTTTTCTCATTTTGTCTCTCATAGTTGAAGTGTACCTATGATGAAAATTACACACCTCTCTCAACTTTCAGTGGCTGACTAAATACTTTTTGCCCCACTGTATGCCATACTTTGAAGTTGATGTTTTACATATTTCGTTGACACAAATATTGAGTTACTTTGCAAAAACGAGGTGCATAAGTAGGTACTACGCCTGTGTTGTGCATGGACACTCTTGGGACACGGACACAAGCATAGACATGAAATGGAGAGGTTTGTACTCTGCTTAATGGTTATCATCATATACCTAGACCTGCCGAGCGCCGGTCAACTGACCATTATGACTTCATACAGTGGGTACAGACAATGCTCCATTGTAAAAAAAATGCTATAGAAATAAAACTGACTTGATTAGTCAAAAATGTGCTGTATAACCTTATCACTGAGCTAAAACCAAGGCGGATTTATCAGACTTCTTGAAATTCAACAAGGTCTACTTGAGTACTGACTAGCAAGCTCCATTAGCAATTCAATTATTAAGCGTGAATGTAATATTACACTTAGAGATATTTTTGTTATTTAGCTAAGAACTGAAGGACATGTGAATAGGATAGAGTGGCTGACCTTCCAGCGCTATCGAGAGGACAGAGTTCTCCACCAGCCAGTCGAGGAGCCGATCCGTGTCTATAGCATTCTTCACTGTCTTTGACACTGTGCTCTCCTCGATCAGCTTGGTTACCTAAAACATAATCCTGCAGTCAGCCATGCTGTGTGGGGCTAAAACCTTCCATAACACATCCACCTCAATACATCTCTGATATACAGAATGCTTCCTGACTCACGATGGGGTTACATTCCAATAAACCCGCCATGAAGTGACTGTATTGCAAAATGAGGAGATTAATATACACACTGTATATCATAGTCTAGCCTACCTTAGACATTATTAAAGCACCTACAGTTGGGCAAACTCATTAACACAAAGATTATTTTATAATGAAGTATTGAATATTCATGTAATTACTGAATAATGTATTGAAAGTGGAATAAAAACAACAAATTGATTAGTCCACTGGTGGACTGAGGGCGCTGCTACACAGCTCCGTCAGATGGCTGCTGGCAGAATATCCAGCATCTTACTGTGTATCGCTTGTCCAGAAAAATAAATGAATAAATAAATAAATAAATAAATAAAATAAAAATAAATAAATAAATTCGGGGAAAAAAAATTGAAATAAAATTTAAAAAAAACGGAAAACAACTTCTGCTGAATGTGTATTTACAGTGCCGTGCAAAAGTCTAAGGCCACCATTAGCTTAAATATACCATTGTTTCAGTAATGGTATATTGACCATATATAATTATTTCAGTCTCTTCATTAGAACACAAGCATCAAATACAGAACATTTCTACGCAGTATTTAGTATAATTATTTGTTACAGGCGAGTATTTAGTGTGTCCTTCCCTTGCACTTGAGCAACAGCTGCATCTGGCAGCTTCATTGAGATGCCAAGTTGACCCTTCTACAGTCTGAAGAAGTTTGATCAGGAATGGTCTTTTTGGATGGGTAGCCACTTTTTGGAAGGAGAAAAGGCTAAGAGAAGCTAAAGCTCACAAATATTGGAATGAAGATCAGTGGGGAAGTGTATTATGGAGTGGCGAATCCAAGTGAAATTTTTGGGTCCAATCACCGACAATGTTACATATGGTCATTATACCAACAAAAAATGGGAAATGTAATGGTGGCCTAGGATTTGTGCCCAGTACTGTATGTGTATTATTGGGATTCCCATCATAAAGTCTAAATATCGTAAACTAATCCAACATAATCTGAGGAGTTTTATTGCATCTCTTGGACAAGAGCGAATCAACTTCAACAGCAACATTTTTAGATTAGCCCAGATATGCCGTCTTCTTGAATTTAAAAGATGTAAACAAAAACACAAGTCCCATGTGAAGCAAAATTCTGCACACCCCAGCCAACCTCATACTTATTTTAACCTGAGATAGAGTGTACAGCTATTCAACAGAGCACTGTTACTTTATATAATGTATGACCAATGTTTAAAGTTAAATACTACTTTGTAAACCTTGAATTTCCTTAGGTTCTTGAGCACTTTTACATTTTCAAACCCACTATGAAACTGAAATATATTTTACACTTTATTTGACTAAACCACTTGAATACAGGCTGTAATATTTAATAACTCTTCTGAACAAATGCCTGTTAAACGTGACTTGTCTAGCAAAGGCCTGACCTCTGAAGTCAGGATTAATGAAAAACTCCTCTCTCTTTGTATGGCCATTATAAACTGCTGAAACGCTCAAGAACCAACCTCTTTGAGTGAGTTCATCTTGGCACTGAAGTGAGGGGTCTTGAGCATCCGGAGAAGGATGTCCAACCTGAGATCGTCCACCACATTGACCAGCTCTCGCTGGAACCTCATGCACAGCAACTTAATGGCAGACAGAAGGTCTGGAATACTCACCAACCTCTATAGAAAGAGGCAGAGCCAGAAAGATAAACAAACAAAAACAAACCAATCCATCTGTAGATGTACGTGTACAAGAACTGTACCTTGTCCTTCAAGTCTTTTTCTTCAAGATTCTGCACATATGTGATCATCTTGTGGATGACTGGGTCCAGCATAGGCTGTAAAAGCAAGCCGACATTACTAAAATTAGTCCACTTTATAGAACCTAAGTTCATTACTAAAGGTAGATCCGCCTTCTTAAAACAACAACAACAACAACACTAATGACAACTCCCACTACACACGCAGTTTTCACACTGTACTTAAGGTGAATAGTGGATTATTACTGTTCAGCCAAGGGGTTAAACAAACAAAAGAAAAACTGTTAATGAACTGCTTTACAGTCATACCTGTCCATCTGTTTTGAGCATCAGAAAAGATGCTAAGACAATAACTTTTTTTTTTTTTTTTATAAATGAGTGCTGGAAGTAGTGTATTGGTAGGAGCCATGTAGGCACTTACCTGGACTAGACTGGAGTTGAGGTATTCTGCACACACACCAAGAGGCTGCACCAGAGCAGATACACACTGAAAAGGAAACAAATGACTTTTTCATGAAAGCTTCATGAGCTTATCATTAATTGAACAAACAGCTTTTTCTTTCACTTTGCATACTGCAACATATAAATATCTGAATCAAATACGACTTTCATTATGCAAAATTCCAGTTACAATTCCCAGTTAGAATTCATAAGCAAAACAGTATACAAATCCTTAGACAGTCAAAGCATACAAAACATGGGCAAAAGTCTGTAGACACCCTTAAGTAGGGGATTTGGTTATTTCAGCCAAGAACAAGCAGCACCAATAAAAATCAGTCACACAAAATACATTACCACCCTTCCCAACAAGTAAACTTTCAAAAACAACTTTCTGCTCTGTTAGAACTGCTCCAGTCAACTGATAAAGTGGAAACATGTAGAAGCAGTAACAACCCAACCATGAAACAATACCTTACAGAACAGAACTGTCAAATGTTGTAGTGGCTAAAATGTATGACTGCAACGTCAACAATTTTCAAATTGATTTTGGGAGTAAAAGCAACACAAGAGCTGATCATTAGGAGCTTCACAGATGAGTAGCTAGACAACCCAACAAATACTATGTGCGATGCCATACATCTGTTAGAGCAGTGTGTTTGGGGGGGTGGGGGGGGTGGGGTTGGGGGCTCTGGGCAAACGTGCTCTGACATGGTACAAGGCAACTGGGCATAGTGTGAGTACACCCTGGGCAGCTACCATGTGATTGGCTGATCAGATACTTCTGCTAAGGAGCAGTTTATTAGCTACACTTTACTAACGGCTGAACTTTGCAAAATGTTAGCCTAGTCACAGATTTTGTGTAAATTCAGACAGACTATTGTTTAACGAAACTAGCAAGGTTTAAATGCAAATAACTGTGATTTCCAACCCCTCCAACCATCAACACTGGTACTACTGGTCCTTCCATTATTGAAGCTATACAATGGACAGCTTCAGTCTTTATAGAGTGCACTTACGTTTTGTGGGAAATAGTCAAATATCCTCAAATTACAACATTTCTCAGGTATTGGTTGTGAGGACATTCATTCTCAAAACACAGACACACACACTCCGACGTTGTGCGGCAGCAGCAGCATAGACAGAAACCTGGGATGAATCACTCCTCTGTTCTGAATTAAATGATTCCTCTTCCGTTCGCAGGGTGGGAATGAATAAAGCATCTCAGCGTAGGAGATGAGGGAGCTTCCTCCTTCCATTCTTTCCATTAGGCTCTCATTCAGCACTGCAGCTTCAAGCTCTGGGATAAACTCGTTACTAGTAGAGCACTCAGCAGGCTTGGCCGCCAGCCAGTAACGTAGCATCTACAGCAGGTCAGGTGTAACAGTGGAAGTCATCCCCCTCCCAGGGCTGTCTCTTACATCCTGTTCCTGTGTCAGTCATTCACATGCAAATCCTCAATCAAAGCATCTTTTCCCTGTCAGTGCACTATCTTCCAGGCCTACAGCTCAGTACATCATAATGAGTGCCTTCAAAAAGCAAGTAAGCTGAACCCCAAACAAGGCGGCTTTAGAGGCGACAGACAAGAAAGAGCATTTAAGGGACCACACAGAATGGTGTCCTTAGCCTGTCTAGGGCTCTTAGAGACTTGCATGTATTCAGCTGCTAACTGCACTTACAGTTGTGCTTGAAAGTTTGAGAACCCTTTAGAATTTTCTATATTTCTGCATAAATATGACCTAAGACATCATCAGATTTTCACACCTAAAAAAAAAGTAAAATAAAGATATATCAGGAGAAATTCTAAAGGAAATGTCATGCCATCTGTCCATGAACTGACTTTCAAGAGAATGTGGTCCATGCAGCAAGACAACTACCCTAACACACAAAGTCCGTTCTACCAAAAAATGGTTAAAGAAGAATAAAGTTAATGTTTTTATAATGGCCACGAAGTTCAAAGTCCTGTCCATAATCCCCAGTCGAAATGTTGTTGGAAAGAAACCTGAAGTGAGCAGTTTAATGTTGAGAAACCCACCACACCCAGAGCTGAAGGCTTTTCTGTACGGAAGGACTGGGCTAAAATTCACCTCCAAGCTTGTTGTGGCAGGACTGATCAACAGTTTACAGGAATCGTTTAGCCTGCAGCTAGTGCTGCACAGGGGGGGTGGTTACAACAAAGGGGGGGTTACACCAGATACTGAAATGTTCACATACTTTTACCCATCACTAATATGTAATATTGGATCATTTTCCTCAATAAATAAATGACCAAGTATAATATTTTATCTCATTTGTTTAACTGGGTTCTCTTTATCTACTTTTAGGACTTGTATGAAAATCTGATGGTGTTTTATGTCATTTTTATGCAGAAATATAGAAAATCCTAAAGGGTTCACAAACTTTCAAGCACCACTGTACATTTGCCGTGCTTAAGATTATAAGAAAATCATTTAATGATTCATTCACAAAGGCTGATGTGAGCCCATGCCAGGTAATTTAGGCAGCAGAGGATCTGAGCCACCCAACATGTTCTCTGACACCTGTGTGTTCGATTTCACTTCCTCTTACTTTTTCAGTCTAGCTCAAAACGTGATGCACCCACCACTGCTGTTTGGGTTTGGTTGAGAGGATTGAGATGTGATTTCAGCCAGTTCCTTCTACCCTTTTCCTCTCACAATGTAAAAGAGAATATTCTCTCTAGTGCAAGTACAGTACTGTTCAAAAGTCTTAGACCACCATTAGATTAAACATAAAATTGTTTTAGCAATGGTATAATGACCATTTATAAGTGTCTTCTTATTAGAAAATACAATATATTTGGATGCAGTATTAAAAAGATTAAAAACACATCAGAAAAAAACATTTTATATAGACTAGAGTGGCTAGTATTTAGTGTGACCTTCCCTTACACTTGAGCAATAGCAGCATCTGGCAGCTTCAACGGGATGCCAAGTTGACCCTTCTACAGTCCAAAGAAGCTTGAACAGGAATGGTCTTTAGGGAAGGGTAGCAGCCAAGAAACAACTTTGCAAAAGGGGAATAGGGTGAAAAGGCTAATGCACGCTAAAGCTCACAAAGATTGGAATGAAGATCAGTGGAACAGAGTATTATTGAGTGATGAATCTAAGTTTGAAATTTTTGGCTCCACTCGTCGACAACAGGTTGTATATGATTATTACACCACTGCTGAAACAACAAATCCAATGGTGGTCTAAAACTGTTGCACAGTACTATAGATATTTTAAGACATTTAGCACACAGGCTATACAGCAGGGAGATCCTAATCACAGTCTCCTCAGTATGAGCTTGGAAATTCACACCAACCAAATGCTACTGTGGGAAGAAGGCAAATGCATGCCTCTGTTTTATCACGGAACTGAAATTTTCTGGCTCATCGATCTTCCATTATCACTTATGGGAGTCAGGCCTTTGTAATTACATCACAGTGCACTTAAAGGGGAAGTCCACCCAAGTGGAGATCTGATACCTAAAAGGTGTGTTTTAGTTTTCTTGCTGCATCAAAGAGATTAAATATTACTATATGCAGTTATTAGAACTTGTTTTTTTTCCCCCCATTTTTGGCAAAATATTCAGAAGAACATACCTCTACAGGTACAATAACTGATTCAACAACATTAAGCACCTTAAAAAACCCACAATAACAAAGGAAACAAAATAAAAAAATAAAAAAATAAAAAAAGAAGTATAAATATGGTCAACACATTCCCACTGTGATTCAGTTCAAATGTTTGATACGATTGACTAATAATAACGTAAATCAAAGCTCCAATACTGAAATCCCATAAACCATAAATTCTCATAAACCCTGGTATTTCCAATTAGGGTAAAGGATTGAATTTACATGGGGTCCTGGAACAATTTCCTCTTTTACACAAGCTATTTGTATATTTTATTTCCATTTGGAAGAGCCATGTCTGTGTACTCCCCCTTCTCCCCTGAGACAGGACAGGCAGAATTACCTCCCGTTTTTCACCAAACTCATGAGATTTTAGTCCCACCTGTTACACACCATGGCAATTTTGCAGGCAGGTGTCACCTCACTTTGGGGGCCAAAAAAAAAATTGATAGCGATTATTTAATGTAGATATTCTAGCTTGCAAATCCAAGTCAATCATAAAATTTCAAAAATCTACAAATAAAGGCTTAAAAAGACTCGCCCAAGGAGGTTGGGTCCCTTTTTGAGTCTTGGTCCTCCCAAGGTTTCTTCCTCATAAAACGTTTTTTGAAGGAAGTTCATGAACATGCAACTCATCACTCAGTATATGGATAATTACTAAATATGCCTTGAGTTGCTTCAAGCTGACAGTTCAAAACTTTATTTATTTATTTATTTATTTTTTACGTGTGGGGAACTCTCTTGTCACAAATGAGTTCTACAAACCAAAAAGAATCCACTGAATTTGAGCTATCAAATTTTGTTCAGATTTTAGGTTGTTATTACTGCTATTTACACCACTGACCACTGAACTGGTGCCCCACTGACATTACTGCAATTACTGATATAATGTATTGATGTTTAATTGACAGTAATAATTTCCCCATCCAAGTCTTATATATCCCTAGTCCTTCCACAAACTGGTATTAACTGTGTTAGGCTGTGGACGAACAGACTTTCAAGAAAAAGGCTAAAGATACTGCACATTTATTTGGCTGGCTATGGCAACTATAGGTAAGTCTGGATTTGGAGAAAATATGACACACTAGACTAGATCCTGCTAGGAATTTCATTACTGTCCAGGAATCCACCTGATAAACTAATCCAATCTGATTAAGGCTTCAGTTGAGTATTGTATCATATATCATATCATTAGCAAGACAGACTACGTTTGTTCCCTTTAGCCAGCAAGGAGTTCAACACACCCCAATCTCCATTTCCTCCTGATTCAGCTTGCTCTGAATGGCACTGAAGCCGCCCATCTCACCAAACTGCATACAGGGCAAGAGAGAGATATAGATAGGTAGAAAAAGAAAGAGAGAGAGAAATGAACTCTGGAGACACTTGGTAACTTAAAAAGCTTATACCATTTACGCTAATGTACACTGATATATACACTCACCAATCACTTTATTAGCTACACCTCCTTGTTTTTATGCTTAGTGTCCATTTTATCAGTTCCACTTACCAAATAGAAGCACTTTGTAGTTATATAATTATAGTCCATCTGTTTCTCTGCATACTTTGTCCCATTTACTCTATTCCCTAGTAATTGTAGAACTACAGAGTGCCTCTACGTTAAGGGGAACTGATAAAATGGAAAGCGAGTGCGTTCATATAATAAATCCGATCATAGTCTGATTTCTGCAGTTATCTGATTATTCAAGTGATCATGTATACAGCATACTCTGATCTAGAAATCCGATTAAGAAATCAGATACAGAGAGCTGGATTTTAGATCAGTAATCAGAGTACTCATAGCATGTATACCAGACACCCAATTACAATCTGTGTTTTCAAACTGAGTCTTCCACCATGGTTGTCAGCTATTGTAAAGATCTGGCATTATTTGACCTCTTTTTCCATTGACCTTGGGTGTTCTGCTCACTGGATCTGGCAACGCCGGAATTAAATGCGCCACAGCTATCAAACACTATGGGGAATGCAGTATATACACGAGAAAACAAATAATTTGATTATTTAATATTAAGGCTTGAAATTTGTCACATATTTCTATGAGCTTAATGGCTGATTGCAATGTAGAAATCCGATTACTGTCCGAGTCATGTAAACCTGGAGGTTTCCCCAATAACTGATTACTCAAGTGCATGTATACTCATTGATCGGATTACTGACAAAATCTGATTTTTAAGTGCATGTTAATGCACTTTAAGTGGAGTTGTATCTAATAAAGTGATCACATTACAAGCAGGTCACTTAAATAACAAAGCAAGTCACTTTAAAGCAATAAAGTGAGCCGCTTGTTTTATAGGCATTAACAATGTTGTATAAGGCATTTCAACAAATGTCATTTGCAAACCAAAGGCAAATTATACTTAAAGAACTTCTACTACTACCAATGACTAATTTCTTTTAATATAGCTACAATTACTATAACATTACCATAAATGGCTTCCAACAACAATTAAAATACTTATTCTTGCAACTGTGAAGATAATTAAGATTTGATATTTACCCGATTTACAAGGTCTACCAGCCAGCCATGGGGCTCCTGAACACACACAAGAACACATCAGAAGTGTGATTGTGCATATAGCTACAGTACACTATGCTCCTTAATAAAAAATATGCACATCACACTCAATTACATTTGGTACTTCAGTCAACACACAAAAGCAAATTAAGTGCAAATCTGTGGTGTTTTGAGAGTTTGCAAATAGAATCACCTTTTCTTGCACTAACACACACACACACACGCACACAACTGCAAAAATGGGAGTGAGATGTGGGATGTACATCACCTTCTGGTAGCTGGAGCTGGGAGAGACGGCGAACATGCTGTCATCCCCAAACACCTCAGCCCAGTTCCTCTGACTCGCCTTCATACGGTTCTTAAAGTGATATTCGTTATCAGGATTAAAGGCCTGGTAACAGAAAGAGAGAAAGAGCTTCGTAAGCCACTACGTTTTTGACTAGTAGTGACCAAAGGTTTCAGCCAAATATAATTCAACAGGAAGACTTTGTAAATTCAGTAATTAGCTTGGTAAGACCATGTCTATTGCCTGAAACTGAACACTGCTATAGATTTTGCTCTCTGTGTGCCCCTGTGTTGCACCATGGTCCTGGAGACAAGACTTGAAACAAATAACATTCAATGAGCAATCCAGCTTTAATGTTAAATATGCAACAAGCAGCATATTCAGAAGCAAAATTTCCCCATGAACCGAACACCATTTTGACTGCTTTTGCTTTCACTTTCACTAGTGTGTTAGTGTGAACAGGTCTGCCCACGGTAGAGCGTGAAACCATTAAGTCAACATTTTTGCAGATAGATATTATTTTATTCCAACCTTTCTACCACAATATACTGTTTTTTTGTTAATGTTTAACTATGATTAACATTGAAGATTATTTTTGTCCGGCATCCAGTTCATGTCTGCATTTATTAGGTACTGCTCGATCGCAAATATTTAAACAGCTAATCACATGGCAGAAACTCAATGCATGTAAGTATGTAGACATAGTCAAAAAGACCTGCTGAAGTTCAAACCCAGCATCAGAATGGGGAAGGAAGGTGATTTAAGTGACTTTGTACATGGCATGGTTGTTGGTGCTAGACGGGCGGGTCTGGGCATTTCAGAAACTACTGATCTACTAGCCATCTCTAGGGCTTACAGACATGGGTCTTGAGCAGCAGTTCTCTGGGCAAAAAATGCCTTGGTCAGAGCTGATAGATGCCAGATTGATCTGAGCTGATAGAAAGGAAAGAGTAACTCAAAAACACCACTCGTTGCAGCCGAAGCATGCAGAAGAGCATCTCTGAAGGCACATTAATAGAGCAACAGACGACTATACTTAGAGCCTCTTCTGTCAGCTAACAACAGGCTACTGAGGCTACAATTCACACAGGCTAAGCAGAATTGAACAATAGCAGATAGTTAGAACGTTGCCTGATCTGACGAGTCTCAATTTCTGTTGTGACATTCGGACGGTAGGGTCCGAATTTGGAGTAAACAACATAAAAGCATGGACCCATCTTTCCTTGTATCAACAATTCAGGCTGGTGGTGGTGATGTAATGGTGTGGTGGATATTTTCTTGGCAAACACTGGGCACTTTGATACCAATTGAGCATTGTTTAAATGCCACAGCCGACCTGAATACTGGTGCTGACTCATCTTCTACATGCAATGTCACAAAGCTCAAATCATCTCGAACTGGACTTAAATGGTCTCCACAGTCACCAGATCTCAACCCAATAGAGCACCTTGGGATGTGGTGGAACGGGAGATTCACATCACAGATGTGCAGCCGAACAAACCTGCAGCAACTGCGTGATGCCATCATGGCAGTATGGACCAAAATCTGAGGAATGCTTCCAGCACCTTGTAGAATCTATGCCACGAAGAATTAAGGCAGTTCTGAAGGGTCCAACCTAATAATGGCCGGTGAGTTTATATAGATACAGGTGTGTGTATGAAACAGATACTCAGACTTTATACCAAAAGCTAATCAACTGCCAGTATAAACATAACTGATGGTAAATAAAAGCTATTTAGTGGTGAGAAAGTAGATCAATTACAGATACAAGAGAGAAAATGAATAAGGGTACATATCTTAGTGGAAAACGTCACAAGCAAAGGACAGCATCGGACAATGGCAACCTTACCACACCTTATTTCCAGGTACAGGTGTTAAAATGACTTCAAGCATGCATGTAGCACTGGTAGCACGTTATTCTAAATGACTGTGTGTACTCTCACCATAGTGAGTACTCCCATAAGGCCAATAGGGATAGGGTCCTGTTTGACCCTCTCTGCAACCAGCTCGACCAGCAGCATCAACATGTTGTAGATGCCTTCATGAATCTCTGTACCCCACTTATGCACTGCACTCGACGTCAACAGCTACAATGAGAGAGACGGAAGAAGACAGAAAGGAAGTAATAAGACATTTTCCCCTGTCAGTACCACTAGTTATTATCATTTCATATGTGATCACACACCTTTTTGAAGGCTTCAGGCATACATCTGTCTATAAACCTCTTGCAGTTCTCATCTGCATCAGCAAGACCTGTAAAAAGAGGAAGATCAGAAGCATTTTCCGCAAACACGCCATCAACCAACATTAGACACACCAGAAACAATGAAGTCTTACCCAGTCTGGCAAGGCTGGCGGAGGCAATGAGGCACTTTCCAAGTGACTCCTCTCTCTTGTATGGGATTGACCAGTGATCCGTGAACACTCTGCTCTCCAGTTCATACAGGTTAGTGGTAGGAAACTCCATATTGGCTCCAGAACAGTTCCCATTCTCATCACTGGTCCTCTAAGGAAATTAGATGCAAATTAAATTAGCTACAATCATCCAAAGTGCAATAAAGTCAAGTGAATTTAGCGCAATTCAACATTACTTGTGAATTATTCTTCATTATCACAGCAAGACATGACTTTATATTATTTTGTAATAATATATTATATATTATATTATTTTGTCACACACACACACACACGGGCTGTGCTATAAAAAAGGATACAGCAATATATCACAACATTTATTTTTGCAATATACTACATCGACTGAAGTCAAAATACCAATTTTTTGTAAGGAAGAAAAAAAAACAGTCTCGACTTGAAGGTCAAGATTCTACAGCGTTTTGATTCAATATGTCCACTGAACTACCAATGTGATGTAGTAAAACTACTCAAATTCTACAAAGTCACCTTGTATTTCAGCTACTTTTCCATTTTCAGTGAACTATGTGGTACGTCACTAGATACATCGTTGTGCAATGTACCGTAACATAATCGTATCATGACCCATGTATCGCGAAGTTCTTTCCAATACCCACCCACCCCAATATATACTAGGGGTGTCACGATGCATTGTGATGCAAACAATGGCATAGTGTGTATCGGAGAGATGTACATGTGTGCTGTTTATTATGGCATCAGCTTAAACTGCATTTTTTTAAACACATGTCATGCTCCCGTATGAATATCTTCTGTTCTGCAATCGGTAACGTGTTAGGGTAAAGATGAATTTGAGACCATGTTTAAAATGTCAGTGAGCTTGTTCGATTACTTTGATTTTCAATTTCAATTTCAGATAGCCCTTAGTCATTTACATTGGATGAAACAGTAACAATAACACACATTTTGCTGTACCATTATTTAAAACTTCTAATTAATTTTCAATTTAAAATTTTTATACTGTACAAGAAAAGTACACATTCATTTGAATTGTTATTCTTCAGAAAATTGGTTATTTAAGATACAGTGGGGCAAAAAAGTATTTAGTCAGCCACTGATTGTACAAGCTCTCCTACTTAGAAAGATGAGAAAGGTCTGCAAGTTATCATAGGTACACTTCCACTATGAGACAAATTGACCAAAAAAAAAAATCCAGGAAATCACACTGTAGAATTTTTAAAGAATTTAACTGTAAATTATGGTGGAAAATAAGTATTTGATCAATAACAGAAGTTCAACTCAATCAGGTTTGCACACACTGTAGATGGCATTTTGGCCCATTCCTCCATGCAGATCTCCTCTAGAACAGTGATGTTTTTGGGCTGTCGCTGGGCAACATGGACTTTCAACTCCCTCCACACATTTTCCTATGGGGTTGAGGTCTGGAGACTGGCTAGGCCACTCCAGGACCTTGAAATGCTTTTTATGGAGCCACTTCGTTACCCGAGCAGTGTGTTCGGGATCATTGTCATGCTGGAAGACCCAGCCATGTTCCATCTTCAATGCTCTCATTGATGAAAGGAGGTTTTGGCTTAAAATCTCACGATACATGGCCCCGTTCATTCTTCCCTTAAGGCAGATTAGTCTACCACCACCATGTTTCACATATGTGATAAGGTTCTTATTCTGGATTCAGATTCAGCTCATGGACAGATCATTCATGGACAGATTGCCTTTGGATTCATGTCAAATTCTCCCACATAAACCTCATAAAACAGTAGAAATCAAGATTAACCAGATCAGGTTACATCTTTCTAATCTTCAAAAATCCAGTTTTGGTGAGCCTGTGCCCACTGTTACCACAACTTTCTGTTCTTAGCAGATAGAACACAGATATGGGCATCTGCTGTTGTTGCCCATCCAACCTTCATGCAGTTATCTAAGCAGCCAATAAATAAATCACGCAAACACAGGCCAACAGCTTCAGGTACTGTTTGCATCAAACATTAAAAACATGGGTAAAAAAATGTATAGCAATGATTTTGGCCATGACATAATTGCTGGTTCGATCGCTGAGATTTTCACGCACAACAGTCTCTAGAGTGTACTCAGAATGGTTCGATAAAACAAAAAACAACATCCTACTGATGAGAGAGAGGTCAATGGAGAATGGCCAGACTGATTCAAGTTGACAGAAACGTTAAATGATGCACTTAACTAGTGTGTATTAATGTGGTGAGTAGAAAAGCATCTCAGAATGAACTACACAACCTTGAGGCAGATGCATTACAACAGCAGATGACCTCATCAGGTTTCACAAAAGTGAATCTGCATTGGGCACCAGCTCATGAAAACTAGTCAGTTCATGACAGGTAAAATATGGCCTGATCTTGATTTACATTTACATTTACAGCATTTAGCAGACACCTTTATCCAGAGCGACTTACAGACTTGATACAGTCTTACAATCCAAGCAATTGTGGGTTAAGGGCCTTGCTCATGGACCCAACAGTGGCAGTTTGGCAGAGGTGGGATTTGAACCCTGGACCTTTTGGTCCAGAGTCCTGCTGTGGAACAAAGATGGTAGGGTCAGAATTTGTTACTAACAGCAAAATAACCTATGGACCCAATCTGAGTTCTGCCAAAAGTCCAGGCTGGTGGAGGTGGTGTAATGGTCTGTCAAATGTTTTCCTGGTACACTTAATATCCGTTAATACCAATCAATCATCTCCTGAATGCTACACCCTGATTGAATATTGCTGCTAACCCAATTCTCCCATCTACTAATGCCTAGGTTCCAGCATGATATTGCACCCTATCACAAAGCAAAAATCCTCTCAAACCTTTGGTGAACAGTTTGGTGTTCACTAGATCTAAATCCAAAATTCACAAAAGAGCCCCCAAATAATCTGAAGAAACTGTATGATGTAATCATCAGTATGGAGCAGGAACTCAAGGGAATGTTTCCAACATTATGGGGAATCTGTGTTTTGTAGTTTCAGTACAATCAAACATGGCAATTTTTGCCTAAGGTAATCATCCATACAGTACAGATGTGGTCATAGAAGTATCCCATCAGCATCTTCCATCTTCTTTTACATCTACCCTCTATGGGACTTGTTTTGCATGTCTATTTGAAGATACCTACAGTCAGACAGTTCATTTCCTGACAGCATAAAATCAAGTTGCCGTGAGTGTAGTTATTCACGCAAATTCTAAGAGGAAGCAAATACCGTCTACTCATTTCTTTACACTTAACACAAAATAACATTTCTCTGCTTGGCACAAAAGTGACAAAGTGTGACAAAGTGAAAGCTAGAAAAACTAAATTAAACCACCAAATTACATTTCAAAAGGATTTGTGTGAAGATAGGCAGCCCGCATATTATCAGTGATGCATTACGTTGAGTCGTAAGATTCATTAATATCTTCAGATGGAGCTTATTTTGAGAGACATCTTTCCTCATCTACACAAAACAGGTGTCACCTCTGCAGAGGTGGAATGTAACTAATTACATTACTATTAAACCTCCCTAAATGTCGTCTGTCGACATGTTTTGCTTTGTATTTTATTTTATATTGCACTTTAATTTGTAAAGTTGTTTTAATTAAAAATGAGTTGAGATTTTTTTATCCCCTTGTCCTTTTTGCACTACAGGAGAGACCAACCTCCCACTGTTAAAAAAGTAACTAACTTTTACTCCGAGCAAATCGGAGTTACTTTTTACTCTTTCTTGAGTACAGAGACCAGTAATTTTACTTAATTAAAGTTTCATCAGAGTAACAGTACTTTTACTTGAGTATTTTAGTACTCTTTCCACCTTTGCAAAATTTAATACACAGAATGTTGGCACAGAATCATTATTTAAAAGATCTGCACCCTTACATCCATGCTGTTTAGACTAAACCCAGCTAAGGAATAAATATGAATATAAATATATATTTATATTTGATGGCAGGCAAACCCCTTCTTGTATTTTATTTATATATATGTATATGTATATATATATAGATATAATATATCTATAATATTATATATCTATATATATAGATATATAATATATATATATAATATGTGTGTGTGGTATGTGGGTGTTTAATAGATAGATATAGAGATATATATATAATATATATATATATATCTATATATACTATATATATCTATATATATACAACCACATACAATAAACCTATATATATATACACCATATATATATATATATATATATATATATAATATATATAGAATCGATATTATATAT
Source organism: Ancistrus triradiatus (assembly GCA_025084515.1). Taxonomy (NCBI): domain Eukaryota; kingdom Metazoa; phylum Chordata; class Actinopteri; order Siluriformes; family Loricariidae; genus Ancistrus; species Ancistrus triradiatus. The sequence goes on along the minus strand of JAJAGP010000708.1, from coordinate 240,759 downwards.
ATATATATATATATACATCTAGATATATATATTATACACATATATATATATATATCACATCATACTCAATATATACACAACATACATACAGCATATATATTATATAATACATATATATATCTATATACATATACATAAATATATATACCAAATATATATATATACACAATATATATATATAACAAAATCCACCCATACCACACTACCAATATATAAACCTACCCCCGCCACTGCCCCCGACCCATCTCTCTCTATACACATATATATATATACACTCCATCTAGATATATATATATATATATATATACACATATAGATATTATATAATATCGATACACGTGTAATATATAATACACTATATATATATATATATACACGTATATCTATACACATATCATAGATTACTCTATATATATACATATATATGTACATATTATACATATATATATATATAATATATTTATTACACACACATAGATATATATATAATATATATATATATATAAATATATATATATATGTGTTGTATATAATATAATATATCTATATATATATATAATATATTATATATATAATCATATCTAATCTCCTATCATATCATCTTATGTTGTTGTATGTCTTTGTATGTATTTATGTATGTATGGTATGTCTGTAATGTCGTATGTAGGTATATATAAAACCAATATATATATAATATCACACACATACATCATTATAATAATATAGATATATATATATCTCTATATATATATATATATATATATGTGTTGTTGTTGTCATGTGTTGTGTGTATCTCTCTCTCTTCTCTCTCATACCTCCCTCCCTACATCCCTACAATACATACATACATACATACATACATACATATATACATATATACATACATACATACATACATACATACATACATACATACATACATACATACATACATATATACATATATACATATATATATACACACATACACATATATATATATACATATATATAAATAAAATACAAGAAGGGGTTTGCCTGCCATTAAACATTAAATCCAGTAGAAAAATATGCCTTTATCCATTGCACTGCGTGTCTAAACAATGTACACCATACATGCTCACACTGTCACATTTCACACGAGCTGCCAAGTTCACTTACATAAGGCTTTTGAGAGTGTCTTTACTGAGGTCTAATTTAAGCAGTGTACTTACGTACTCACAGTCAACTATGACTGATCATAAACAGAACAAATGTTTTTTTTTAAATGGACAAGTAAACAGAACAAGTAAATGTGTTTATTTACCTCTAACAATTAAAAATCACTGGTATGCATCTGGTGATAGGTGACAAACACTACATTCTAAAGTGTGCTTGCAGTTGCTTTATAGACCAAAACCTGATTGTAGGTGTGCATATTCAATGTTCTTCTTACCAAAAAATACTCTAAACTCTGTAAAGTTTAAGCTAAAAGTCATACGCTTCAAGTTATAATATTTTAGGGTCTCATTTGTTATCAGTTCCAGTTCAAATGGAGTAGAGAAATATTTTGAAAAGTCCTGTAGACTCTATGCACACAGCACTCTAAACTGTGGTACATTTTAATCCACAACTGTGCCATCACCACACATTTAACCTCCCCTTGATCAATAGATTTATATCTTCCATTATCCTTGTCCTCTGCAACAGCCCCTGCATTGTAAGTAGTCCCTTGCTGCCCCTGTCCCCCTCAAAACCCAGGGAATATTCTGTAACATAAATAAAATTAGCAATTCATTATAATTACATTTTGCAATTTCTCTGCCCTATATCTTGACAGTCTAATATTTTTCATTATATAAACTACCATTGGGTAATATCATCAGAGAACACAAGACCAACCTTCATAGCTTTGCTGATGATACTCAGCTATACATTTCTGTCGAGCCAAATAACATACATGCTCCCTGACTACTTGTTTGTCCACAGTCACTCAACGGATGAGCAGAAATGTCCTACATTGATTTAAATGAGGATAAAACAAATACTCAGTCAGAATAGTCATCAGTTCAAAGGGGAAGTGACAAGTTTAGCTGTCATTTTATATTCTGATTTAAGTTTTAAAATCACATATTAGTAAGGTGACCAAAACAACATTCATTCTGTTGTTTTATTCCTGAATTTTTCAATGTTGTTTTACCTTTATGCCATAAAGCAGTTTGAGCTACATTTTTCATGTAATAAAAAGTTTATTATTGTTATTCCTTTCTATTATAACCTCCAACATACTTCTGAGAAGCACTTACGAACTTTAACCTCAGAATTAACACGAGCACCATTACATGTATTCATAGGGAACACGAGAGTTCAAACAGCCATGCTGTCAAACATATTAGCAAACACTGTCATTCATATACAGTGCATTATTTAAGGACATACAAATTTCAATAAATGTTTAATTTAAGAACTCAACGAAACATTCAGCTATAGAACTCCTAATCTCAAACGTCTTGGACCAATGGTCTTCATTCATACCTACAAAGAGTCTACAGGTTTTACATTGCAGACAAGCAGGACCTCATTCCACCTGTTTAATCATTTAACCTTGGGATTAAAGCGGTTAGGTGTAGCTCCTCTTGAAATGAGTTGAAAACCACTGGTCTACAACATTCAAGCTCAAGAGTCAAAGAGCAGACCTGCCACTGCTTTCTGGGTGGGAAAGCTTTCCTATCTTCTGTGACAATTACCGTGACTAACCACCTATGTGAGGTCATGTACACAGAACAACATTAACCTTGATCTCTAGGGTGCGTTTAGCTGCAAAATGCGGTGCATGAGCAGCAGTTTAAAGCGAGGCTGTGGCTGGCTTCAAGTGTCTCTAAGGAAGCATGTTAGTCTTGAAGTTTTCAAACAATTTCAGTTGTAGTGTTATAGGGGAGACTGAACAAGGGGAGTCAGCAATTAATACACTAGGAGAAAACTGGATCTGGAGTTGGCATGTTCTCTCCCTATCTGTGTGGATTTCCTCCAAGTACTCCAGTTCCTCCAACATTCCAGAGATGTTAAGTCAACTAGCAAACCTAAAGTCCTCCAATGTGAATGAGTGAATGCATCACAATTTTTAACACTGCAATTTAA
>JAJAGP010000708.1:0-237563 GCA_025084515.1 Ancistrus triradiatus | reverse complement strand
AGCTTTTAAAAATCATTGCTTAACTCCTGCTGCTTGAAGGCAGTTAATAATAAGCAATATGTCCTCTGATGCTCTTGACATCTGGTTCATTGACTTGGACCTCAATTCAAGTTGACTGTGGTATGCAAAAGGTGTACAAATGTCACTTGCTGATTTAAGCCTCAATGGAAATGAAATGAGACTGAATCATGGAACATGAAACTGCAAGGACCAAAAAATTTTTAATTCAGTACTAAAAACTCATTCTATGAACAGACGCACAGGAACTTGCCTCCCACTCGACTTTCTGCATGTCAAAACATGTACGTAGGAGCTTTGACTAGGGGTGTATACTCCGCTCACAGCTTCGATTCACAATGCAAGGTTGGGAAAAATTTACTTTGGGCAAAAGTCCAAAGTCTTACGACTAAAACGGATAACTTTTTATTTGAGGCATACACAATACCAAACAATATGCACACACAGCTCACTTTATTAGGTAGACATCCTCGTTTTCTCGCTGATTGTCCATTTTACCAGTTCCACTTGCCATATAGAAGCACTTTTTAGTTCTTCAATTACAGACTGTAGACCATCTGCATCTCTACATTTTGTTAGTCCCCTTTACTCTGTTCTCTAATGGTCAGATCCCCACAGTACCACTAAAGATCAGGTACTATTTAGATGGTGGATCATTCTCAGCACTACAGTGACGTGGAGGTGGTGTGTTAGGGTGTGTTTTGCTGGTACGACTGGATCAGACACAGCAGTGCATTGTGTTCACTCACTGTGCGCTCCCTTAGACACATCTACCATATTGCTCCACCTTGTAGATGTAACGTCGGAGACAGTAACGTATTAGTTGTTGCACAGTTTATGATCGTCATATTCTAATCCTTCATCGGTGCTCACAGAACAATGACCATTTTGAGTCCAGCAGTGACACTGATTTGTTTACAAAACCCAGCAGCACTGCTGTGTCTGATCCACTCATACCAGCACACCACAGACTAACACACCACCACCACACTGCAGTGCTCACAATGATCCATCACCCAAACAGAACCCGATCTGTGGGGGTCCTGACCATTACAGAACAGAGTAAGGGGGATGAACAACTTATGTAGAGAAACAGATGGACTACAGTCTGTATAGAACTACAAAGTGCTTCTATATGGTAAGTGGAACTGATAAAAAGTACAATAAGTCTAGGAGGTGTATCTAATAAACTGATCAGTGAGTGCACATATTTCATGTCTGTATAAGCTTTAAAATTAAGAGAAGTTTCAGTTCCATGAACAGAACTGTAAATTTGATACAATGGATTTCAGATAAACACATGTGCACAGAATTTGTAGACGTTTAGTGGGTGCTACTCTTCGAAGAAATCCTGCGGTGCTTCTGTGTCTCCATCAGGGTATAAACTAGAGATCCAGTGCAATTTGGGTGACAAATTTTTTTGCAAGAGGAAAAACAAAAGAACAAAAAAAAAAAACCAGGAAGGAATTTTCACCTCAAGCTGGGTCAGAGACTGCTGACAAACTCAGATCAAAAGCAAATACACAGAGCTTGGGGAACAAAGGCTTGAACTCAAATGTACAAACAGCCTGAAAATGAGGAAATATGTGGGACAGGTGAAAGGAACTACTAACTTAGCAAATGAAGTCAAATACTCAGGTTTTAGGTAAAACCCTCATTTGAATTTTTATTGTTGGTTCTATATTCATTACTTATAGTAGAGGGCATGAAGAAAAAGGTCAAAAGCAGCTGAGCTGTGCTGATAGAAGCTTGATAAACTGGTCATATTATGACATGCTCTCATTAAGTTATAGGACGCCTTGAATTCGTTTTTAAATGCAGTCTATTTAGTGTTTATGTAGTATGTGTTTATGTAGTATTTAGTGTTTGTTTTCCTCAAATATTAAAGCACTGAACGTCTCACCTCATTATGATAGAGCTTTTTTATGCCAGTCTCGTCCCATGCCCAGCAGTGTCAGGCACACAGACAGTATAAACACTAAATATTATTCCTAAAATATGCAGTACACTACCAGAATGGTTTTGACCCTTGCCTTTTAATAGCTTAAAAGGGCTCAAAGCAACAAAAACATAAAACTGACCCCTTTCAACAATCAGCGCCGAAGGACTATTTTTAAAGGAATCATCTATTTTAATGTTATGTTTTATTAAAATGTTAAAGGACTGACTTCTGTTGTCTAAAGGGCAGGACCACACCTGCTGTTCAACTGAACCATAAGCATCCCATTAACAAACCATTTTTTAACCAAACCAACTACACAAGAAAGAAACATCTCTTGTTCCTGGACAGCTGTTCGTTTGCAATTTGCTTACAGCAATTTTTAGTCATACATACATATCCAACACCTGGGAATTACCTGCAAGTGCAAAAAGGACAAACTTTCTTCTGCAGACATGACATATTACCGTATTTTTCGGACCATAATCCTTTAATTTTCTCAAAAATCGACAGTGCGCCTTAAAATGCGGTGCGCCTAATGTATGAATTAATTCTGGTTATGCTTTCTGACCTAGAACCGATTGTAGATGGTACACGGCGCTCATAAATCTGTCAAAATGTTTTAGCACGGTCTTGGTAAGTTACGAAGCTTAGGGCAACCGTATTGCGCAGCATAGCGGAGTAATACGTTATGTGCTTCAGCATTAGGATACGTGCATTCATTTTTTTTCGAAGCGGATTTCAAACTCAGCGCTATCAGTCACGCAGTACAACATGGACATAGAGCAGCTGCGAGAGAATTCAACATTAACGAATCAATGATACGGAAGTGGAGGAAGCAAGAAGACACCCTGCGCCAGGTAAAGACCAAACTGAGCTTCCGACGGAACTTAAGAGTTTTGTTTCATTTAATGCGTCTTATAACCCGGTGCGCTTTATGTATGAACATAGATCCGTTAGCAGTCGATCACTGATATTGCGCCTTATAACCCGGTGCGCTTTATGGTCCGGAAAATACGGTAAACTGTGAGCTCAAATTAATAAAAGTAGTCCATTAAATATAAAGGTTTTGGCTGCATGTCAACCAAAATTTAGACCACACAAAAACCAACATCGAGAAGTTAACTTTGTTTTGTTTGTAATATGCATTCAATTTTTGTTTATTGAATGGTACAGAAAAGAAAATTTTTTGTAAATCCTTAAATTTTTATTATCATTAAAATTCTAATTAAAAAGTTTACATTTTGACAATTATGTCAATTTATTTTCTGCTAATCCCTTGTATAAAAATATGTCTCATCTGTCAATTCTATTGATATAACTCCAATACACCAACCGGTGTGTAATCTCCAATCCCACATCACATCATCCTCAGAATACGTGCGTGTGAGCGAGAGAGCGATTCGGGGAATGTGGTGGAGTAACTAGAGCTTCTGCCTGTTACTATGTGTACCAGCACTCTGTTAACCAAAGCACAGCCTGGGGAATAGTGTGCCTGCTTGCAATTTGTAATAGTCTGAACTTGCACCTGTGACATGACAAAGCCTGACAAACAAACATAGACTGACCGAAACCAACAAGTTGAGAAAATAGAGCTACCCGCTGTTCGAACTACAAAGTTATGAAAGTAAATAAGATTCCAAAGCCTAGTTTACCCAATTCTAACACTTAAATTCTAATTGCTTACCAGACTTTGTGTCGTTTTTGTGCTTCAAGTTTGAACTCTTGAAGAACAATAACAATTAAGGTTTATAACTGTGTGTTCTCCATAGAATAAGAACATAAAGAGGTCACTTATGGACCAGAGGCTGTGCAGTTATGCATGTCATTACAAATGATGCACTAAAATAGATAATGCATTTGGCAAAGTAATAAATAGCTTGTTAACCTTCATCATAAGCATAATGTCCTTACCGGACTACAGAATGTATGCGGACAGACGTTATGCCATGCATACCTGTATATGAACAACACTTCCAAAAACTTTTTTTCAACTCTAAAAAAGATTAAGATAAGTTCTTATAATATAATTCAAAATAGAAATATTTTTGATACTTTGTTTAGGTCTTAGCAGATTCCTGTCAGTGCAACACTGTGTTCAACACTGCAATTTGTCTGAAGTGATGGGTGGAGCAGATTAAAAGCTTCCTGCAAATTGTTCAGGATGTGACACCAGCAGTAATAAACAGGGTAGGGAAGGTTGAAAAGAAGAGAGCTGTTTAGGAAACAAAATTCTCATACTTGGCACCCAAGCGATTTTTCCAAATACAAAACCAAAATCAGAAAATAATGGAAAAAGGTGGGGTGGGATGGAACCACTGCACATGGAAATGTGTACTGTGGGGTCAGATGAATCAATATTCCAGATCCTTTTTGGAGAAAGTCACGGTGTGCTCCAATCCCAAGACAAAAAGACCATTGTCCAAAAACATGCTGTCATGGTCTGGGATGGGTCACCAAAAAAAAGAGGTCATCCTTATGCTTGCTTGTGACGTTAGGCCACATTACTTCAGAAGAGACCGTCTGACTTTCTCCGTGTAAATTTTTAAATCATGTGAACCTACTGTGGCTTTTCTGAGGTCTCAGTTTCATGCTTTAATTTAACGAGTCTTAAATTCATGTATTGTCATGAAGCGCTGGTGATAATCTATAACTTAACTATAGTTCATCTTTCTTCTCTGTTGTCTCCTCTACCCGTCTTCTCCCTTCTCACTTGGGGCGTAATCCGACTCCACTTTCATTTCACTCTCCGTTCATCGTTTCAAATTACTGTTGGTGATTTCAATGACCTTCAAGCTGAGCATCAGCGGCAATAATTTTCAGCGGTGGGCCGCAGTACAAAATATATGTACTGTAGTGAAATACTGCTGCTACCATGTGCTACCTTTATTTTGTGACTGTTCATTGTCTCCCAGAAACAAATCTGTTATCTGCAATACAGTGGTGCCTTGAAAGTTTGTGAACCCTTTAGAATTTTCTATATTTCTCATACATATACCTAAAACATCAGATTTTCCACACAATCCTAAAAGTAATAAAGCGAACCCAGTTAAACAAATGAAGACAAATATTATACTTGGTCATTTATCTATTGCATATTAGTGAGTGGCAAAAGTATGTGAACCTTTGCTTTCAGTATCTGGTGTGATCCCCCTGTGCAGCAATAACTGCATCTAAACGTTTCCTGTAACTGCTGATCAGTGCTGCAGACCGGCTTGGAGGAATTTTAGCCACTTGTAAAAAAAAAAGACAGACTAGATCTGTACTGAAAATGGAAAAGGAATTTCAACACAGGTCTAGTAATGACAACTATGTAAGTGAACAAGGTGTGACCGAGAGCACACCACCATCAAGCCAAAGACTAGATGGCATGTCAAGAACACCAGAAATCTCCACCATTACATGATCACATATACGAGCCTGTTATGTGTAATGATTTTCACAAATGAACACTTTAATATCACTTTATTCAGTACACATGACAACTTGGTAAGTCAATGAAATAGGTGTTCATTAAACTAATAGCCTAATGGATGACAAAACAGAAGAGAAGAGAATCTGAATGCCCCTGCCATAAATTACTAAGCTTTATCAAGGAAGAGTATAAAGAAAAAAAAAAAAAGAAAGAAAAAGAGGAGAACACCAGAGAAGTCATTAAGCATTAAGTAACGGTTGCACAAAAGGCAAATTTTCATAACCCTCTCTACCCATTTTAACTGACAGTGATAGTAACCTGCTGCTAAGATGTAAGGAAATTGTAGTCACGCCGGTCCTTTGCGTGTGAGGTTCCCCCACCCATGTTATGATATAAATAGAGTAGCCAAATCTAACCAGTAAACACTTTTCTACCTCCACACGGTTTGTTCTGTCAAACCACCCAGCCATATTAGGATCCTGGTCATATAACTGGAAGCAACTGCCCAAAGCAAAATGAAAATGGCTTCAGAGCGCCATGTCTCTTCCTATATATATATATATATATATATATATATATATATATATGTGTGTGTGTGTGTGTGTGTGTGATATATATACATATACACACACATGCACATGTATACATATACTTGTGGGGAACCACTGGTGTAGGTCACCTGTATCCCCAGATGTAGTGAGGCAAGTGTACAGTGTTTGCTGCAGACGTGAGTGCCAATGTTAAGGGCAAAAGGCAATTTTAAATATATTTGCACATCGGTTGCAGTATAAACCACAGATCTCCATGCTAAAAAAATAAATAAATAAATAAAATACTTTTTTTTTAAATAACCGACAGAGAAGTCCAGGCTTTACGGACACACACTGTCAACAGGCTCATAATCATACAATCCTTGAAAATCTACGAACAAACGACAGCAGCAGAATGGGTTATATTGAACACCTCAGTGACTCTCGGTTTGATTCTCTCATAGATATCCATCTCCTCAACTAGAAAAGTTTGTCAGCATTCTGAGTTGCCCTCCTCAAACAAAGTCCATAACGCAATGGTTTGAGAAGTTTGATGGAGAACTTGGCTGGGTTACACAGAGCCTTGATCTTAACTCCATCAGATACCTTTTAGATGACTTGGAAAGTCAGTTGTGAGTCAGGCCTTATTACAGCAGTGCTTGAAAGTTTGTGAATCCTTTTGAATTTTTGATATTCCTGCATAAATATGGCCTAAAGCATCATGGGCGGCACGGTGGCTCGGTGGGTAGCATCGCCGCCTCACAGCAAGAAGGTCCTGGGCTGAATCCCAAGGTGGGGTAGCCTGGGTCCTTTCTGTGTGGAGTCTGCATGTCCTCCCCGTGTCTGCGTGGGTTCACTCCGGGTACTCCGGTTTCCTCCCACAGTCCAAAGACATGCAAGTTAGGTTAATAGATTACACTAAATTGGCATGGTTTGAGTGTGGTCTCTGGCGACAGGCAGAGCGACGCATCGGCTGGAGTATTCTCGGTCACATCAAAATGGCAGTGGGCAGACCCCCGCATCCGGCGGGAACAAGCGCCAGGAAAATGATGATGATGACCTAAAACATCATCAGATTTTCACACAAGTCCTAAAAGTAGATAAAGAGAACCCAGTTAAACAAATGAGACAAAAATATTATACTTGGTCATTTATTTATTGAGGAAAATGATCCAATATTACATATTAGTGAGTGGCAAAAGTATGTGAACCGAACCTTTCAGTATCTGGTGTGACCCCCCTGTGCAGCAATAACTGCAACTAAATGTTTCCTGTAACTGCTGATCAGTCCTGCACATGGAGAAATTTTAGCCCATTCCTCCGTACAGAACAGCTACAACTCTGGGATGTTGGCGGGTTTCCTCACATTAACTGCTCGCTTCAGGTCCTTCCACAACATTTTGATTGGATTAAGGTCAGGACATTCTTCCAATAGCCTTCTGGCTTGTCCACGTGATCTTTAGCAGACTGCAGATGAGCAGCAATGTTCTTTTTGGAGAGCAGTCACTTTCTCCTTGCAACCCTGCTATGCACACCATTGTTGTTCAGTGTTCTTCTGATGGTGGACTCATGAACATTAACATTAGCCAATGTGAGAGAGGCCTTCAGTTGCTTAGAAGTTACCCTGGGGTCCTTTGTGACCTTGCCAACTATTATGTGCCTTGTTCGGAGTGATCTTTGTTGGTCGACCACTCCTGGGGAAGGTAACTATGGTTACATTTGTACATAATCTGTCTGACTGTGGATTGGTGGAGTCCAAACTCTTAAGAGATGGTTCTGTAGCCTTTTCCACCCTGATGAGCATCAACAACTCTTTCTGAGGTCCTCAGAAATCTCCTTTGTTCGTAAGATAATACACCTCCACAAACGTGTTATGAGGGGCAGACTTCACTCTTCACAACACAAATCAGGGTACCCACTCACACCTGATTGTCATCCCATTGATTGAAAACACCTGACTTAATTTCACCTTCAAATTAACTGCTAATCCTAGAGGTTCACATACTTTTACCACTCACTAATATGTAATATTGTATCATTTCCTCAATAAATAAATGACCAAGTATAATATTTTTGTCTCTCTTGTTTAACTGGGTTCTCTTTATATACTTTTAGGACTTGTGTGAAAATCTGATGATGTTTTAGTTAATATTTATGCAGAAATACAGAAACTTCTAAAGGGTTCACAAACTTTCAAGCACCACTGTATTCAACATCAATGTCCGACCTCATAGACATGCTCCAAATTCTATTGGAAAGCCCTCTCAGAAGTGTGAGGGGGCAAACTCTCTACGAATACAAACTTCATGGATGCCAATCTTTGAGTGTCCACAGGCTTTTGGTTATATATAATGTATTTAAGTAAATTAAATGCTTCTTAAAGGATGGCAATGACTAAAGTGGTTTGCCTCTTTAACCATAACAAATCTGTTTTGGAACATAAGGTCACAGTGTCCCACACAGAAGTCTGAGCATTACAGCATTACATTGAGTTGACTTTATAATTAACTTTGTGCTAATTACTTTTAAGGTAATAAAACAAATCAATGTTGCTGCAACCTATTTCTTTGTCTTTGTTCTTCTTACACAAGCTTGTCTCCTTGTCCATTTTTACCTCTTTATAAATTAAGTGACTATTAAAGTAGCATCTATGGGAAGCGGCAGAGGTAATACTTTAAGGTATTCTGTCAAATAGAAACGTGTTTGTACAACAGATCATACTATTTATATTTAGCAATTTCTGATCAGTTGTAAATTCAATAAAATGTCTGCAGGCAAGATTCTCTGCCCTTAAGACCACTCCAAAGTCACAGATGACCTTAAAGAATTAAAAAAGGATATGGAACACCATGGCCTTACATTAACCAAGAACCCAGTTGGATAGCAACAAAAACAGCTGCTTTTCTGTGCTGGGACACAGATATGATGAAATATATGAACATTAACACACCCATGTTTCCTGAATATACAGTGTGACCCAAACTTGCACCATTACAGGCAAGTACAGTTATGAGACATTTAATGTATGCATTACGTTCTGTCAAACTGAATGTTGATCAAAATGGATGTTAACCAGACATCACCCTATCACAGTCTTTTTATATATATATAGTGCTGGGAGTTCAACCGGTACACCGGTGTTAATTTCCCGAACAGTATGCATTTTTCATACAGCATGCTGGGTAAGGCTCGCTAGCCAGGTAGCACATTCACCACAGCCTAGAAACCGTCTGTTGACAACTTGGAAAGGCTCAGAACACAGAACATTAAAAGAAGAACCACAAGAAGAACCACTGGTCCATAGTCTCGCAGTAACTCTCGAGACTATGGACCAGTAGGTCCAGGGTTCAAATCCCACCTCAGCCAAGCCCCCACTGTTGGGTCCTGAGTAAGGCCCTTAACCCACAATTGCTTGGATTGTAAGATTGTATCAATTGTACGTCGCTCTTTAAAAGAGTCTCTGGTAAATGACATAAATGTAAATGTCTTACTGGAGTGAAAATACTTCAGCCAAAAATAGGCACCTCTCTCTTTTAAGCTCTATTTTTAAGACGTTACAGAGCGCACAATAAAATCTGTTTACATTGGGCAACCGTTTCATGCATTCTGATTTGTGTAATTTTTGTGGGGTGAAGTAAACCCTTTAGTAATCAAAGCCTTCATTATTTACATATAACAGATTCGGCTGGTTTTAGCATGATCAGCTTCAGGCGGTCTCATATATCCGATTCAGTGCCGGTCAACCAAACATGAACAAGCACAGTGCTTTTATTAACTTTAATTCATAATTAAGTTCAGGTCAGTTCATAACTCAGTTTCAGGCACTCGAGAGTTTGTTTAAGAGACACGTTTAAGGGTTTGTTTGCTGACACGATGAGGAGGAAGCGTTATAGAGTTTGGCTGTGTTTTGAGTGCTACTTAGCTTGTCAACTAGATAGGCTCCCTAAATACTGCATTTACTGATGATGGACTAGGGACAATACTAAGGGGTTAGTTATTCATTTTGAACACAACCACATCTCTGACATGGAAGCCTCTTCAGAGCGTGCTGTTTGGAATACATACATGATGAAAATAAACAAGGATAAATAAGGATCACTCTCCAAAAAACGGTCAGAATAACTGACAAAAGACACAGGCTGTCAGTTTTACTATTTGTAAAACAAAAGCTTAGTTGTCATGCAAACACATCCTTCGGCAAATGCAAAAAGCAAAAAAATGCAAATGAAAATGCTTCAGCTCACTCAGTTAAGACGATTCATCTCATTAAGTCATAGTAGTTAGCTAATGTTAAAAAGTCCTACTTCATGGTATGAGCTGTAACATTTCCTCTTTCCAAACATGTTCACTTCAATCGTTACTAAAGTTGGACTAGAGATGCGAGTATCTATTATTCCAGACGAAGCTGTTCACATTCCATATAACATTTACAATTTTAAACATTGCAGAGCTGCCCACTTGCACACAGTTTACGAACACTCACAACCAGCTTCAGAAGGTAGTTCTGTGTGAACATACAGGGGAGCTGGACAAAGGGTTACCAATGAAATGGAAGGTTTACCCAAAATCATTCCAATTCAACTTTTCAGAGAGAACAAGTTTGCCATAAACACTCACTGCTGTTTGCTGAATTTGAACACACCTCTTAAATTTTGACAGGAAAAATATGAGTTCTATTTATGTTTTGTATTAGCAGGAAAGTTCATTAATCCAGTGAAATTTTGAATATGGCATTCGTCTTTGCATGAGCAAATGCATAAAACAACCTCAAGATAAATGCAACATTCTATTTCATCGTTATTTGTTAACTAAGCGATTTATAATCAGAATAATTGATAGATTACTCGACTATCAAAATAGCAGTTTTTTGCCGCCCTAAAAATAAGTAAAGTAAACTTGCACAAAAAAGCCTCTAAACACAACGAATTGAGTTAAAACAGTCTTGTCCAAATGTGAGCTGATGAGTAAACCAGTAAGGTAGTCACACACTCACAATTACTGTTCATTAACTCGCACCTCTGCTTGCGGAACCACAGCATTGACTGGCTGTTGAGGTAACCAGCTGTTTACAGCCACAACGTCTGGAGTTAAGCGACTGATTTTTATTTCCTATTATAATAAACTCCAGTCAGGTAGAGTAATATGGTAGTCCGCCTTCGCAGGGACACAGGTTTGAGTCCCAGTGGTGTATTCCAACTGGGTCACCCATCACTCAGGCACAATTTGCTGAGTCTGTTGGAGAGGAGGGCCTGTGATGGATTGGTGTCCCATCAAGGATACGCTTATGAATGTACCCTGCGTTCTTTATGTTAGGACCTGACAAGGACAAGTGGAGATAAAACCGGGGGTGAGAAATGATCTACCTGAATAAGGACAAACAAACTGAATTCTACTCATAGGAAAGGAAACTCAGAAAGACGTTGCAGCTACATGTGACAGCCACACTGTGAGCCAGTAACAAGAGTTGTTACAGAGTTTGAGGGAACAATCCATACAGTGGACTGTTGATGCGATCAAATATGAACAACACGATGACTGCTATTCCTGCTCATTGTCAGTAAAAAGAGAAACGTTAAACAATGGTGTCAGCGCATTATTGAGACATGCACCACCAATACTTCTGCATCATTAGAAATACGACTGCTAATTCAGTGACAGCTAATTTTGTATAACGAACATAGAGCGCACGTTTTGTAAAGAAATGCCTTTATTGGTGCCGTTAGACTTACAGGACATGAATACTGAAATGCCTTTTTCTTCAAACTTATAATGTTGCTCTTTAGCAACAGACAGAGCAGAGGGAAAGCAAGAGGACAGAGAGGAGTGAGAATGATGAGAAGATATGATATTTAAATATCTTAACATAATACACTTTCTGAATGTCACTTATTCTCAATGCACCTTTATAACTGCATTGATACAAACTGCTGCTTTGGTTGTATAACCTCAGTGAAGGTACACTATATGAACAAGTGTATTGGGACACCTACACAGCACGCTTACACAAGCTTTTTTGACATTCCAATCTACATCCATAGGGATTAATATGGAGTTGGTCCCCTCTTTACACCTATAACAGCTTCCACTCTTCTGATAAGGCTTTATACAAGATTTGAGGGTGTCCATGGGAATTTTTACCCATCCCTCCATGCTCGAATTCAGTGAGCTCTTTAGAATGACCCATTCAATCACCAATGTTTGTAAAGACAGACTGCATGGCCAGGTGCTTGAGTTTATACATCTGTGTCAATGGAATTGCATGAAACATCTGAATTCAATGATCAAGAGATGTGTCCCAATACTTTTGTCCATATAGCGGATGTCTCATAAATTCAACATTATGAGACATTATTTGAGAAAATGTCCATGAACACTGTGACTTTGAAGTCTTATGAATGTTTCAGTTCTATCATCCTTACTGAGACATATTAGAGGTCACTGCTGAATGTATGAGATTAAAGTTTAAGGACACGGGATCCATCCATGACAAACCATCACGATACGGTGACTGCCACCCTTTTCTTATTGTACAAAATTCTGAATGTGGAACACATTTTCATTTGTAATGCCATTACTCATACCAGTAAGCGTGTGCTTGTTGACTGGTTATGAAGTTGTGTATTGAGAATAATGTTGGACATGTTGAGCAAAATTTTCTAAATAAAAGCTCTTGTTTGGCCTGTTTTCTATGATGTTGGACTAATGGGACACTGTAGTTGGTATTTTCATGAGTCAGTGATTTCCAACTGCAAAAAGCACTGACTGTAAATGGTTATCTAATTGTGCACCATGTCCCTACTTTGCCTCGTTAACTACAAAATATCTCTGAACGAAACGTTTTCATTATGATACGATTTCACAATTTTGTTGGCGAGTTATCAGCAAAGCTCAAGTAAAACTAAATCATGAATGTGTTACAATATGCTATTTCACCACCTACTATCCACCTACAACTAAATATAGATTCAAAAATGCATATGGAACACCATGACCTTATGTCAGTGTTTCTCAATCCAGTTTAGTGCTTCTCCTGTTTAAACACACCCACTTTAGCTCAATAACAGGCTTGTTAATGAGCTGAGTAGTTGGATCAGGTGTGTTGGGAGCAGGAAAGCACTAAAACAGAGGGGCACCAGGACCAGGATTGAGAAACACTGCCTTATGTTAACCAAACGCTCAAAAAGGCAGCAACTAACTCACAGTGACACACAGCCGTATGTGCTGGAATACGGATATAACATTAAATGCCTTTTAACCAGTCAACAAACGTGCGTGGATCCTGTTAAACTTTGCAACAAGTCTATTAAGACATCTTTGCCGCAATCAGTAAAATTCCACAGTGGATTCCCTTATGCCAGCCTTGCCACACCAAATGACTAAGTGATTTCACAGGCGCAGACAAATTTCCAGCGTTGGAATAAAACCATGAGAGTCTTGCTGGAGTTGTGTTGGGCTCACATCCTCCCAGTCGGTAGGTGTGAGGTGGTAAGGATAGCTCTTCTCGACGTTCCAATAACATGAACTGTGTTTAATATCAGAAGTCTTAAGTCTGGGCCCACACAAACAGTGACGAGAACACTGTCGACAACCAATTAAGTGAGCTCTCTCCAGCAACAAGCGGGAAGCAGCTAAGCGAGTATAGGAACGTCTCTTGCGGGTAGATAAATGAGACATAATCGAACTGAAATCAGGAGCCTAATGGGAAAATCTCAAAAGCAATCTAGTTGCAGTCTTGCAGATAGTGACCATGCATTATCCCAGTCCTTGCAAAATCATAGTCTGTGACGAAAAACTCTGACTTGTCTTCAGATGTGCGTGTCAGACTTTAGCCTTCTCAAAATCTTCTAGTGTATGGTTAGCGTTAGACTTTCGAATTCCCATTCATAAAGTTGTGCGTGTCGTACTTCTTTGACGAATCATTATTCATGATTTTTAAATCTATAAAAGCACACATTACCTCCACGAATGTATGGAACGTGTACAGTGTCTCACTGTCCATTTTATCATTACAGAAGCACTTTGTAGTTCTACAATTACACACTGTAGCCCATCTGTTTCTCTACATACTTTGTTATTCCCCCTTACTCTGTGCTCTCATGGTCAGGACCCCGACAGGACCACCACTGATCAGGTACTATTTGGGTGGTGGATCGTTCTCAGCACTGTAATGACACCGATATGGTGGTGGTGTGTTAGTGAGTGAACACTCACTGTTCACACACTGCGCACTCTAATAAACACATCTACCTTATTGCTCCCCCTTGTAGATGTAAAGTCAGACAGAGTTGTTCATCTGTTGCTGCACAGTTTCTGCTAATTATCCTCTAATCCTTCATCAGTGCTCACAGGATGCTGGTGGCAAGACATTTTTGGTTGGTAGACCATTTTCAGTCCAGTAGTGACATTGAGGTGTTTAAAATCTCGAGCATACCTGCACAACACACACTAACACACCACATCAGTGTCACTAAAGTGATGAGAATAATCCACCACCCAAGCAGTACCTGATCTGTGATGGTACTGTGGGGGTCCTGACCATTAAAGAACAGGGCAAAGCGGACAAAATATGTAGAGAAACAAAGGCACTACAGCCTTTAATTGTAGAACTAAATTGCTTCTATAAGGAAAGCGAAACTGATAACTTGGACAATAAGTGTTGAAACACGGAGGTGTACCTAATAAAGTGATCGACGAGTGTGTGTGCATTTAGTGCTGTGTTTTGAGCGGAGGCATTTAAAGGGTGCTAAAAGCGTATAGCTGAACAATAAAATCACGTAAAACCCCCCGCCAAAGCTTGCTCCTACTAACCTTCGCCATAAATATCAGTTCTGGTTCCAAACTCTGACACAATCCTCAGCTTTTCCATAAACAGCACAACGCAGGTTATTAAATTGTGTCATGTCATGTGCGTTAACCGCGATGGCTCATTTCCAGCAAGCCGGCTATGCAACCGGTCCTAAACACGCGCTGTGTCCCAAACCGTACGCTACCTGAGTGTCACAAGCCACGCTATCGTTAGAAGTCAAATGTATTTCAACATACCATTTAGTAAAGCAGGGTGCTGTTTGGAACGTGTCCCTGTGGGGAACTTTCCCTCCAGCTTCTGACAGCAAGGCTAGCAATGCTAATTTGAGTTACCCTAAAACACAGCGCTCGTTCTATAAAAAGCTCCTTTCGGTTGTACCTCGCTTTCCACGACGTCGTGATATGCGGGTGGAGGGTCGAAGCCGCCGCTGCCGGTTCTCCCAGTGGTCTCGCCGTCTCCGCCGGACCCAGAGCCTGGGCTCGGGCCGCTCTCCATCGGCTCATAGCCGAAGCCGAGTCCGGGGCTTTCGTTGGTCAGGAACGCCACGGCCTCGTTGATGTCGTTCTTGGCCAGACGTAGCGCTTTCCGAATGGCGACCGGGTCCGGAAAGCCCATGCACAGCAGCGTGGTCATGTGCTGCTCTTCCTCGGTCTCCATGATCGCACTGTCTCGACTCTTCAGGCTTCAGTACGGAGGAGAACAGCAAAGCAGGCTCGAGGCTCTGCATGCCGCCATGTTTACAGTCCGCGTTGCCCTGTCACTACACACTCGCATCGTCACGGACGAACAGCGAGCACAGACTGCCTGCTATGGGCTGTGTCCTAAACCACACGCAAGCGCCCTACTTGGCCTGTCAAAATAAGGACCTCGTACATGCGCTCAGAGACTGACAGACGAAAATCTCGTACAACAAATGCGTTCTGCTCCACTGTAACAGTTTAACGTGGTTTATTTTATACTGCTTTCAGTTTGTACATTTAATTTCGTTTATTGCTTACAGGTTTGTGCAACTGGGCAACTTAAACTGTTTTAAGTCTAATAGCAGGACCCTAGTTATACCTTCACCTGCAGTGCGCAAACCTTAGGCGTTTATACTTGATGCTTCCGTCATTGTTGTATACTCCGAAATTAGAGGCCATCCCTGGAGAACACAGGGAACAGGCGTGCCCAGGATGGGATGCCAGCTCATCTATATGTCTTCAGGAATCGCTGTTGTGGCATCGTTGAATGATCCAAACACACAAACTGGCACACTTTACATGAACCAGTTGACCTGACTCATGTCCTTGTCATGTGGCTAGAAACCAAAGTACCTGGAGGAAACCCACACAGACACAGCAAGCCAGAACAAGCAAAATCCACACAGGCAGTGGTTGGATCAAGGTTCCAACCTGGATTTCTGGAGCTGCGAGGTGACAGCACTAACTGCTGTGTCACCATACCACCCTATGTTTATAATAAAAACAAATGATCATGTAGGCATCATGGTGGCAAAGTGGTTAGCACTGTCATCTCACAGCTCCAAAGGTCCTCTTGTCAGTTTATTGTTGTGACTCTGCATATGTGCAGTTTGTACTGTATGTTCTTACCATGTCTCCATGGCCTTCCTCCAGGTACTCCTGTATTACCTTCCACATTGCATGCATTAGGTCAGTCAGTGTCTCTAAATTGTCCCAGTGTAAGTGAGTATACACTCACAGTAACTTTATTAGGTACACCTTGCTAGTAGCTGGTACAACTGGAAACATTCTCCAGGTGCTAGAGATTTTCGTTCATATTGTCATGATAGCATTGTGCAGTTGCTGCAGATTTGTTCGGCTGCATATCCATAATGTGAATCTCCCGTTCCACCACATCCCAAAGGTGCACTATTGGATTGAGATCTGGTGACTTTGGGGACCATTTGAGTACAGTGAACTCTTTGTCATGCTCAGGAAACCAGTTGGAGGTGATTTGAGCTTTGTGACATGGCTCGTTATCCTCCTGGAGGTAGCCATCAGAAGATGGGTACACTGTGGTCATAAACAAATGGACATGATCAGCAACAATACTCAGGCTGTGGTGTTTAAACGGTGCTCAATTGGCATTACTGTAAGTTTGCCAAGAAAATATCCCCTACATCATTATACCATCACCACCAGCCTCAACCGTTGAGACAAGGCAGGATGAATCCATGCTTTCATGTTGTTGTCAAATTCTGACCCTACCATCCAAATGTAGCAGACTTTGAGACTTATCAGGTCAGGTGACATCTTTTCAATTTTCTGTTGTCAAATTTTGGTGAGCCTGTGCAAATTGTAGCCTTAGTTGTCAGTTCTGAGTTGTCAGGAGTGGCACCCAGTGTGGTCTTCTGCTACTGTGGTCTACCTGCTGTGTGTGAAATCCCAGTGGTTAAGGAGTTTCTTGAAAACTCAGACCAGCCTGCCAAGCACCAACAACCATGGCACATTAAAAGTAACTTAAATCATCTTTCTTCCCCATTCTGATGCTTGGTTTTAACTTCAGCCGGTCATCTTGACCATGTCTGCATGCAATGCAATGAGTTCCCTGGCTCCCCATGACCATTAATTGGAATGTATGGCTATGGAAATGAATGAATGAATGAAATTGTTTATTGCAGTAGAACAGAGAAGTAATTGCTGATATACACTATGATAATCAGTGATTTCCGATATTTTCTGTGATTTCTGTATATGATTTCCCCCCACCTATATTTTCTTGCTTGATCATGGCTGCAGGAGGCACCTATCTCTGGAACACACAGATGCAGGCTCATATCTGAATAATAAAGGAAATCAGGAATGTCAAGCAGTACAATGTACAGTACTGGCGTCTAGTCCAGGGCACACTTATGAAGTAATGGAAATTTGGTTAAAATATATCATTTCATAAAGTCAAAAAAGAAAGAAGCAAGGAACCATGTTTATGTTTAGAAGCCATGTTTAAAAATGTTTATACACAGCATATATGGAGCGTGAGTAAGACTTTTATTTTGAAAGTATGATGTTGTGGAAGCGTCTCTAAATGGTTTCACATAGGTATGCCTGTATTCAAAGGGCCGACACCAAACCACGATTTGTCTAAAAAAAAGTATAGCCTTATGAAAAATGTTAATGGGTCCCGATCCAACAGTCTTAATCCAAAAATGCACGAACGACTTAAGGTTGCAATAAGTTTGAAAAACTACTACACATAAACACAATTCAATATTTAAATATAGATACACATTTTAATGAAATGCATATGTTACAATTTTTATAACCTAGATAATTAATAACGCAAACAGTTTGAAACATACAATATGAAAATTGCATGATAAGGGTGTGGTTGCTGGAGCCTTGAGTGTCACGTGACTGAAGTGCCAGGATCATGTGATAGCTAGAAAGCGAGAATGGCGGCGACAGCACAGGAGGCAGCTGCTATGGACAGTATTTCTCGGGCTCCTCCGTCTGCCCTTCATTTGAAGAACGATGCAGAACAAAGAGAAGATGCCACACATGATGGAGCAACGGAGAGTGAAGCATCTGTTCCCAAAAGATCCACTACTAACAGTAAGAATGCAGCAAGCCTAAAGCTTCCTGATATAAGGGTCGTGATATATTACTCCATCTTACTCACTACATAAGAACACTGCATTATATATGACATAATAAGAATGTAGACGTCCTACCTAGTGCACTTTATGTTTAGTAACCGTCGATTTGGATACAGCTTGAGTTGTAGATTCCGTAGTATTATGACTTGGACACATAAACGATGGTGTTTTGTGTGTATTTGAATAGTTAATGTCTCTACTGCTTCCAAAAGACATGAAAGGTTCATGTTTAGGTTAAGTAGAGGGGTATGTCACTGCATTTCCCCTCTATGGCGTTACTGACTTTTTACTGTATATCTAGAAAACAAACCACCTCCATAAAAAGCCTATTGACTTTCAGCTTCAGTTAGCTGTATCTAATAATCTTTTAAGATACACTCGCTGGTCACTTCATTAGGTACAACTGTTCAACTGGTTAATAACAAACATATCTAAAAAGTCGATCACACACCTCATTGCATTTATGTATGTAGACAGCCGAAGTTCAAACCAAGCATTAAAATGTGGAAAAGGGTGATTTAAGTGACGTTGAACATGGTTTGGTTGTTGGTGCTAGACAGGCTTGCTTGAGTATTTCAGAAACTGCTGTTCTATTGGGATTTTCACACACAGCCATCTCTAGGGTTTACAGAGAATGGTCAGGAAAAAAGAAAATATCCAGTGAGGAGCAGGTCGCAGTGTGAAAATGGCATGTTGATGTCGGATGAGAATGGCCAGTCTGATTTAAGCTGACGGAAAGTAACTCAAATAACTACTCGTTATACCCGAGGTATCTTGAAGAGCATCACAACATGTGGAACCTTGAAGCAGATGGACTACAGCAGCAGGAAACCACAGCAGGTGCCACTCCTGTCAGCTAAGAACAGACAACTGAGGATACAATTTGCATGTGCTCACCAGTATTGGAAAGATGTTGCCTGGTCTAATTGGTCTCAATTTCTTTGGATGGTAGGGTCAGATTTAGGCAAAAATGACATGAAAGCACAAATCCATCCTTCCTTGTGTAAACAGATCAAGCTGTAATGGTGTAGGGGATGTTTTTTGGCACACTTTGGTCCCCTTAATACCAATTGAGCATTGTTTAAATTCCACAGCCTACCTGAGTATAGTTGCTGACCATGTTCATCCCTTTATTACCAACGTGTACAGTCTTCTGCAGGATAATGTGCCATGTCACAAAGCTCAAATCATCTCATGTAGTTTCTTGCACAGGATAGTGAGTTCACTGTATGCTATGTCAGGCTGCCATTATTGGACCCCTTAGCAAAGTCCTTAACCTTCGACTGCTTGGATTGTATCAATTGCAAGTTCCAATTTATTGCAATAGTTTGCAATAAAAGTAGCTACCAAATAAGGAAATGTAATAATGACACCTGAAATATGGTCACCTTTAGCTGTCAGAGATTGTAGGTTGGGAGTCTGGTGCATTTTGGGTTTGATTTAGTCTGATAAAGTCCTACATAACATTGCATCCATATACAGGTGTGTTTCGTTTAATTATGTTCTGTGAAACATCTGTGAAATGGACATTGATCAGACCTTACTCACACAAGTCCTTTCCAATAACCACCCCTAATGGCGGTGGCCCTCATCATAGTCACTGGACCAGTCACTATACACTTGGGCCTCTACGTCCCAATCATTGCATACTTGTTTACCTTAAAGTACCTGCAAGAGGTAATAGTCTAGTACAAACTTTATGTACTTCTCTGGATTTTGTTTAAAATCACAGACACACTACCTCCAGCAACAGTTTCAGAAAACTGAAAAACCAGGAATCATTAATAATTGTTATTAAGTCTGGCTAACTTCCTAACCCATAATAATATAAAATTCAATCATAAACATCAGGGAGCAGTGAGACCTCACATAGCATGATAGCCTTATGATTCACACTGGACCATGACCTGATTCTTTCCGATTCTTTCGGAGCCAAATTGATTGGTGAATGTGTGAATGTGTCTTGCAGATGATGGTGGTGTAGAAACAGCAGAAGAGGCAACTGAACCCGCTGAGCCTGACATCAATGAACTCTGCAAAGATATGTTTGAAAAAATGGCAGTCTTCCTTCAAGGAGAACTCACAGGTACATATAAATGACCTTCATGATCTGCATTTGTGAGCTAAACAAAACACGATCACAGATCTAACAGATTTTTTGTAATAGTTTAAGATGACCTGTTTAGAGTTTTGGTGTGGGGTAATGGGACCAGAGACCCAGATTCAAGTTCCAACCTAGCTGCTGAGTATGTGGGGTTTGCATATTTTCCTCAAGTCTATGTGGTTTCCTCTGGATACTCTGGTTTCCTCCCACCTCTGAGGCCAATTGGTGCTAGGTGGTTTCTCTAAAGTTTGTGTGTGTGCCCATCTGTGGCTTAGCATATGAGAACATCCTGCTAAGGGTTGTTGTCGACCTTGTGCTGCCAGTTAGGCCCTGTAACCCAGAAGTAGATTAAGCAAGTGTATAATGCGAATGAGTGAGTGTTTAAAGCTAAGAGTTACCAGGATACATTTTTAGTTTAATGTTAGTGTTTAGTTTAACAGTTTAATGTTACACTCATTTTACAGAGCGTTTCATTTCTGTTTTTTAATCAGCTACTTGCGAAGACTATAAACTTCTGGAGAACATGAACAAACTCACTAGCTTGAAGTACATGGAGATGAAGGACATATCAATTAATATCAGTCGCAATCTACAAGATCTCAATCAGAAATGTGAGTCCTCTTATTAACTGATATGTATTTTTTTCTTGTATATATATTTTGGATGAAGTTTTGTTAATTAACAGTAAGTTTTATTGTCAGATGTGACTGGATATATTAAGTTATTTTTGATTCTGTAGATGCTAGCTTGCAGCCATATCTAGACCAGATAAACCAGATTGAGGAGCAGGTTACAGCACTGGAGCAGGCCGCATATAAACTGGACACATATTCCAAAAAACTTGGTAAGTGCTATCATGTCTGGATACCAAAGCATTTGACTGAGGTGTGTCCCATCTTGGTGCACATTTCATACAGACATTGCTATTATATTTAACTTATGTTGCATACAGAACAGTGACAGACATTTGTGAACAAACAAAAGGTACACCCAAAACCATGGGTTTTATGTATACAGTGGTGATTGAAAGTTTGTGAACCCTTTAGATTTTTCTACATAAATATGACCTAAAACATCATCAGATTTTCACGAAGTCCTAAAAGTAGATAAAGAGAACCCAGTTAAACAAATGAGACAAAAATATTATACTTGGTCATTTATTTATTGAGGAAAATGATCCAATATTACTTATTAATGAGTGGCAAAAGTATGTGAACCTCTAGAATGGGCAGTTAAGGTGAAATTAGTCGGTTGTTTTCAATAAATGGGATGAAAATCAGGTGTGAGTGGGCACCCCTCATTTATTTAAAGAACAGGGATCTATCAAAGTCTGTTCTTCACAACACACGTTTGTGGAAGTGTATCATGACATGAACAAAGGAGATTTGTGAGGACCAGAAAAAGTTAATCAGTTGTTGATCAGGCTGGAAAAGGTTACAAATCCATCTCTAAAGAGTTTGAGATTTAGAGTAGATTTTCTTGGCTGATTCCGATTTTAAAAAATAATAAACTGAAATTATATAAAATTATATTTCTATTTGAAATTGTTTAACTGCCCTGTTCTGATTTTCTTTCATTCTATGAATTATAAATGACACTGTACAGAACCATTTTTGATCAACTTTTGTTTTAATGAAAACTTAAAAAATGCAGACTATGTTATAGGGAAACCTTTTCTTTGCAAGAAAACGCCAGATAAAATAAAGGGCGATGATGTATTTACTTTTACAAATGAAAACAAGTGCACCAGGTAATACAAGCTAAAATCAAGGCACCTTTACGTTGTTGTCAAAATATAGGCCCAATGCAGTCACTTGAACATGAATGGCTTATTTTTGCCATGCTTGTATTGCAAACAGTGAGCGTGTTGTCTTCTACACTCACTATGAAGAATTTCCATGCTGAAGACATGGCTGTTACCGAAATAGATCCCTACTGTCTCATTAGTATTGTGCTATATAAGGAGAGACTATTTGGTTTACTAAGTAGCACTAAAAACACTACAGCTGTCAGCAGCAGTCAAAAATCAAATGTGTGAGTGGCTGACCCTTTTAAAGCTTCCGTCATGAACTTAATTCTGAATTGGAGTTAGTAAAATCACTGTGCTGTTCATATGTGGCTGTGTTTGTGCTACTGAAAACCGGCCGAATACAGCCACTGGCTGATTGATGGGGGTATCTCTAGTGTTCAGTATAACCCATTCTAGTAACAGTTTGCCTAAGGAGATTCTGAACCTGTTAGTAGTTAGTGGTGTTGAAAAAAGTGGTCACTAGAATTTCAATATGTTTGCTTCTTCCTTGCAGAGGCCAAGTTTAAGAAACTGGAGAAACGATGAAAGTGGATGGCCAGTTTGAGTGTTGGAACAAATCAGCCCTGCCTGCTTCAGGAGGTTCCCTGGTGTGCTGCTGCTTCTAGCTTTAGTTGGTTTACAGTTAGGAGCCTAAAACCCAACATACCTAAGGTTGTGGATGCACAGTTTTGATTCTATTGACTCCTGCATTTGAATAACAGTTATACTGTGTGTGCATAAACATGGTCAATATGGCTTCACGTGTCCATGCCCAGTAATCTACCTTAATTAGGCAACATAAACCTGCTGCATTGGAGTTGTGAGCCCTACTTGCATACAGACTACACTGTTATGACAAAAGAATGATCTCTGATCTCTGTACATTGATGACTACTGCACTCATGAGTATAAATTCAAACATTTCTGTAAATGATTGAAGTTCTTTTGTACTTCTTCTGAACATTCATTTGTGGTGTTTAAAAAGATTAAAAATATCTGACACAATTGTGGACTGGTTGTTATTCTAATTGTTCCAAAATGATTCATTGATGTATAAAATACTGTAGAGAGTGATTTAACATTATCCTATTCATTTCACTGATGCATTATTCATCAGGACATGTGTGTCCTGGATATTCCCATATTCAGTTCATGGGCACATTGTATACTTCATATTAATGGCTGGAGCTGCAGAGGTTCTTCCTAAATGAGGAGTGAGTTTATCTCACTCTTGTGAACCACTTCAATTGATCTACAACTGTCGCTGATATCCATACCCACTTATTCTGCTTCAGGGTCACAGGGGGATGGGACCTTACCAGCAACCCAGATCAGGTGGGAACCAACCATAGTACGAAATGTCAATCCATTGTACGAAATGCGCACTAACCCAAACTGGGTCTCTTGAGAGACCAGCTGACCACACAAACCAGGAAGTCCAGACCTGGATCTTGACAGAATGAAAGAAGGTGCATTGTTGGACTGAGAGAATTCGGATGGTCATTTCAATGAATTGCCTGCTTCTAGACTGTCTAACCCAGCTGTTAGGAGGTGTTACGAGCAGTGGTTCTGTGAGGGCACACTCATACATGGCGAACAGGCTCCAGACGTCAGACAGACCACCAGTAGAGGGGATCGTCTGATCCACCGACAAGCACGAGCAATTCCCACAGTTTCTTTGTCTACCATCTTGACACAGATGGCACCTTCACTACACACCCCTGTCTCTGCCTGGACAATTTTCAGGCATTTAGCAGAAGGATATTAGTTGCCAGTGTGCCAATTACATGTCCTGCCATTGACAGCTAGCCACCGTCGCCACGTTTGCAGTGGTGTTGTGACCTGAAAACCTATTGTCTTTATTGATGAATCCAGCTTCTGTTCTGATGACGTTTGAGTATGGAGGCCTTGTGATGAACACTTCAATCCTGCTTTTGCTGTAGAGCGACACACTGCCCCTGCTTCTGGTTTGATGGCATGGCATTTTTCAACAAGAGAATGGTCACCCACTTGCAGCAAGTTTTTCCATGGAATGTCCGTGCCAGATTGCAACACTTCCTTGGCCTGGCCTGTCGCCAGATTTATTGTCAGTCAAGCATTTATGGGACTAGCTGGAACAAATTTTCAAATCGGTCGAAAAATTGGTTGGTCTAAATTTTTTGTGCTCTTTTCTGATTGGTAAAGATTTAAAGCGATATGATTTTTCCAGGACGTTTCTGATTGGTCAAAATTTAGATTTGTTGACATTTATTGCAAAATGTCCTGATTGATCACATGATGTGCGTGATGTGCTTGGTCGAAATTGAGCTATCTGATTGGTTGAAAGTTTTGATGGAATTTTCTGATTGGTTAAAAAATTTTGAGCGATCTGTGATCAATTTTTCATAAATTTTCTGTTTGGTCAAAATTTTGAGGGATCTGATTAATCAAAAGTTTTTGCAGACTTCAAACGATCAGATCAGAAAATCTGATGGGTCAAAATTTCCCACGGAATTTTCCGTTTGGTTGAAATTTCAAGCAATCTTATTGGTCGAAATGCTTCCTCTCAGAGAATGGTGTGGCCAACTAAAAATATCCAAAAAAAGGGGATCCTGTGAAAGTAAACAACTCATTGAAGAAAGTGCTCAGAGGAGGATGTCAAGTCATTCTGACAAAAAGGCAGTGAACAGTCAAGCATAATACAATGCTGGTGCTACAACTAACGCGTTCAAATCCAGTACTCATCGTTTCTTAGCATGGATGGCTTATAACAGTAGATGGCCAGTTTGAGTGACGCCAGTTGGCAAAAGAGTGAAAATTGGATCACTGAACACTGGGTAAACATTGCCTGGTCAGATGAATCCAGATGTCGGCTGCACCATACTGACGACAGGGTCAGAATTTTGTGCAAGCAGTATTAATTGGAATTGATGAACACTCCTATAATAATCCTGTGATAATCTTAATGATAATTCTATAGTGTCTCTGGAATGAGATAGATCGGGCTGTGCACAGCATGTCAGTACCTGCACCTGATCTGCACAAACTGCGAGAAGCTGTCCAGTCGGCATTGGTCAATATTCCTCCAGAACAATTTCAGAACCCATTAGAATCTATACCACAAAAAACTGCTGCCTTTCTGAAGGCCAAAGGGGGTCCAACACACTGTCAGCGATGTCTCAATGACGTGGACATTCAGTGTATTCCATGTATCTGTGTATGATATACTTATGTAAATATATAGCCTACATATGTAATTAATTCCATTACCTGGGGCTGTTGGTCCATGTTGAAGCAAACAACAGTTTGTTAGTGTAACCATGCTGTTTCTACCCAGTGGAAATATAGGAAAGAAGCAGTAACACATTCAAAATCTAAATCTGTGTTCCATTCTGATTTGCTGAAGAGTTTTGGCAATAAAAGAACAGGAAAAAACAAAGGACAATCATGTTTTGGCACGGTACAGATCACCTACAGTAGTGCTTGAACGTTTGTGAACCCTTTAGAATTTTCTATATTTCTGCATAAATATGACCTAAAACATCATCAGATTTTCACACAAGTCCTAAAAGTAGATAAAGAGAACCCAGTTAAACAAATGAGACAAAATATTATACTTGGTCATTTATTTATTGAGGAAAATGATCCAATATTACATATTAGTGAGTGGCAAAAGTATGCGAACCTTTGCTTTCAGTATCTGGTGTGACCCCCCTGTGATACTAACTGCTACTAACCATTTCCTGTAACTGTTGATGAGTCCTGCACACCAGCTGGGAGAAATTAGCCCATTCCTCCGTACAGAACAGCTTCAACTCTGAGATGTTGGTGGGTTTCCTCACATTAACTGCTCGCTTCAGGTCCTTCCACAACATTTTGATTGGATTAAGGTCAGGACTTTGACTTGGCCATTCCAAAACATTAACTTTATTCTTCTTTAACCATTCTTTGGTAGAACTTGTGTGCTTAGGGTCATTGTCTTGCTGCATGACCCACCTTCTCTTGAGATTCAGTTCAAGGACAGATGTTCTGACATTTTCCTTTAGAATTCTCTGATATAATTCAGAATTCATTGTTCCATCAATGATGGCAAGCTGTCCTGACTCAGATGCAGCAAAACAGGCCCAAACCATGATACTACCAGAACCATGTTTCACAGATGGGATAAGGCTCTTATGCTGGAATGCTGTGTTTTCCTTTCTCCAAACATTACACTTTTCTTTTAAATCAAAAAGTTCTATTTTGGTCTCATCCGTCCACAAAACATTCTTCCAATAGCCTTCTGGCTTGTCCACGTGATCTTTACTAAACCGCAGAGGAACAGCAGTTTTCTTTTTGAAGAGCAATGGCTTTCTCCTTGCAACCCTGCCATGCACACCATTGTTGTACAGTGTTCTTCTGACGGTGGACTCATAAACATTAACATTAGCCAATGTGAGAGAGGCCTTCATTTGCTTAGGAGTTACCCTGGGGTTGTTCGTGACCTCGCCAACTATTACAGGCCTTGCTCTTGGAGTGATCTTTGTTGGTCGACCACTCCTGGGGAGGGTAGCAATGGTCTTGAATTTCCTACATTTGTACACAATCTGTCTGACTGTGGATTGGTGGAGTCCAAACTCTTAGAGATGATTTTGTAACCTTTTCCAGCCTGATGAGCATCAACAACTCTTTTTCTGAGGTCCACAGAAATCTCCTTTGTTCGTGCCATGATACACTTCCATAAACATGTGTTGTGAAGAGCAGACTTTGATAGATCCCTGTTCTTTAAATTAAACTGTGCCCACTCACACCCAACTGTCATCCCATTGATTGAAAACACTTGACTCTAATTTCTAATTTTTTAAATTAACTCCTAACCCTCAAGGTTCACATACTTTTGCCACTCACTAATATGTTAATATTGGATCATTTTCCTCAATAAATAAATGACCAAGTATAATATTTTTGTCACATTTGTTTAACTGGATTCTGTTTAAATTTTCAAGCACCACTGTAGTGTGGGTGCACCCTCAATTTTCCTGTGCATGATCTCACACATGGCTCAAGTTCACAGATAAAATGAAAACTGTTGAATACAAAACAAAGAAAGTTTCAGAGAAAATTAACATTTCTTGAAAGCACTGCTAGTAATAATAAATAAATAAAAGGTGCTGCTGCTGACAGTAACCCCAGTTCTATCTCTCTGCTGAGAAATGACTCAAAAAATGAAAAGAATAGAATTTTTACTAGTACTATACTGAACCTCATGGTACAGTATATTAAAAAAAATGCCAATATGTTGCCAAAAACGTTCAAGACCTATTTTTCCCTTCAATAAAATGCATTCAGAACTACTTTCTGTTTCTGCTGATTTCTAAGGCTAAATCTCTTGCAAAAATAATGTTTACACCATGTAAATAATAATAATAATAATAATAATAATAATAATAATAATAATAATAAAAACAAGTGATTGAATGCAGTCTTTCTGGACTGTTAAAGAGGAAAACCCCGGATATTCATAACGTTTGCAATTAATGACACGTTGTTTCTTCATTTAAAATTCAATTGAACTGCGTTATTTTAGTTAGTGAAGCTGGGTCATTTTTTTACCTTTAGGTCAACGGGTGTATACAGAATGTTAAAGACTACACAAGGGTTAATGAATGCATGACGCCACCTTGTGGTCAGATTAGAGAAATGCCAAACGCTGCATCCTGCTGTCAGTCTTGAAGACAGTAGCCTTGCTTCTCTAGAATCGGTGCCATATGTGCTTGACAAAAATTACAGAACGTACATTAAAATGTTAAAACTTACGTGACAGTAACATTTACACTTATATTTTGCATTGTTTCTGAATAAACCCCATCAGAGTGATTTTGTAATTCACCTGTTTACAATAGGTTTATGAACATATTCTCTCATGACCTCTTCAGTTTACCACAGTCCATTACAGGCTATGATGAACTCATTGATCATTCAACTCAAACGTTTTGCTAGAAATGTGCAGGGATTTTATGTAATGTAACCGTTTTCCTCAATTTATTTATTTATTTTGTAGATTTAATGTACACAGTTAAACACATGCTGATGTTACACTATGTTAATTAAAAAATGAAAAAACATTTTTCACATTACAGACCTCATTTACACTTGTTCTTTACATCTGTCTTGTACATGATTGTATATGATAAGATTTTAGCAACATGAATTATAACCCCCATATTGACTCACTTGTCAAATGTCTCCAGTTCGCCAGAAAGAAATTCTATTGCTGTATCCCGTGTAATACAGTGGGGCAAATAAATATTTAGTCAGTCACTGATTGTGCAAGTTCTCCTACTTAGAAAGATGAGCGAGGTCTGTCATTTTCATCATATGTACACTTCAACTATGAGAGACAAAATGAGAAAAAAAATCCAGGAAATCACATTGTAGGATTTTTAAAGAATTTAATTGTAAATCATGGTGGAAAATAAGTATTTGGTCACCCACAAACAAGCAAGATTTCTGGCTCTCACAGACCTGTAACTTCTTTAAGAAGCTCTTCTGTCCTCCACTCATTACCTGTATGAATGGCACCTGCTTGACCTCGTTATCTGTATAAAAGACACCTGTCCTCAGCCTCAAACAGTCAGACTCCAAACTCAACCATGGCCAAGACCAAAGAGCTGTTGAAGGACACCAGGAAGCAAATTGTAGACCTGCACAAGGCTGGGAAGTCTAACAATCTAAACAAGGCTGGGAAATCTACAGTAGGCAAGCAGGTTGGTGTGAATAAATCAACTGTGGGAGCAATTAGTAAAAAAATGGAAAAGGACCATACAAGACCATTGATTAATCTCACTCGATCTGGGGCTCCACGCAAGATCTCATCCCGTGGGGGTCAAAATGATCATGAGAGCGATGAGCAAAAACTACATGGAGGGACCTGATGAATGACCTGCAGAGAGACTGGGACCAAAGTAACAAAGGCTAAAAAAAAAACCATCAGTAACAACACTATGCTGGAGGGACTCAGATCAGGTCCCCCTGCTTAAGCCAGTACAATGGTCCAGGCCCATCTAAAGTTTGCCAGAGTACAGCATATGGATGATCCAAAAAGAGGATTGGGAGAATATCATGTGGTTCAGATGAAACTGAAACCAAAATAGAACTTTTTGGTAAAACCTCAACTCGTCGTGTTTTGGATGAAGAAGAATGCTGAGTTGCAAACCCAAGAACACTATACCTACTGTGAAGCATGGGGGTGGGAAACCTCATGCTTTGGGGCTGTTTTTTCTGCAAAGGGGACAGGATGACCAAAACCCTGTCCATGGGGGTGGAAACCTCATGCTTTGGGGCTGTTTTTCTGCAAAGGGGACAGGACGACCAAAACCTCCTTCCATCAGTGAGAGCATTGAAGATGGAACATGGCTGGGTTTTCCAGCATGACAATGATCCCAAACACACCACTCGGGCAACGAAGGAGTGGCTCCGTAAAAAGGATTTCAAGGTCCTGGAGTGGCCTAGCCAGTCTCCAGACCTCAACCCCATAGACAATTTGTGGAGGGAGTTGAAAGTCCGTGTTGCCCCAAAACATCACTGCTCTAGAGGAGATCTGCATGGAGGAATGGGCCAAAATACCAGCTACAGTGTGTGCCAACCTGGTGAAGACTTACAGGAAACGTTTGACCTCTGTCATTGCCAACAAAGGTTATGTTACAAATTTTTGAGTTGAACTTTTGTTATTGACAAAATACTTATTTTCCACTATAAATTACAATTAAATTCTTTAAAAATCCTACAATGTGATTTCCTGGATTTTTTTCTCATTTTGTCTCTCGTAGTTGAAGTGTACCTATGATGAAAATTGCAGACCTCTCTCATCTTTCTACGTACTAGAACTTGCACAATGAGTGGCTGACTTAATACTTTTTTGCCCCACTGTATATTAGTCAGTCTTTGGCCGCTAGAGGCCAGCGCTGACTCACTTTTGCGGCGTGGGTCTGCTCGGCGCAATCGCGCATGCACCAGCCCTGATCTGGCGTGATGCGCTTTAAACTACTGACTTCTGTTGTTGGGGTTATATAAATGTACCTTTTAGCTCACACAGCTTGTCCTATCCTTGCTATTACAGACACCATCCTGGTGTCTCGAGCCCTCACCGGCTCACGAGTGATCCAGGTGATAGACGGCTGTTTAGGGAAAGAGGTGTAGCTGGCAGTTTGTAGACCGCCAGTAATGTATAGTCGGGAGACTGAAGGTGATCTAGGGCGTAGAAAGGTAGGAAGGGCAAGA
Source organism: Ancistrus triradiatus (assembly GCA_025084515.1). Classification (NCBI taxonomy): domain Eukaryota; kingdom Metazoa; phylum Chordata; class Actinopteri; order Siluriformes; family Loricariidae; genus Ancistrus; species Ancistrus triradiatus. The sequence continues at coordinate 207,129 of JAJAGP010000708.1, read as the reverse complement.
TTCCTTCTTATGTGTACCTGGTCACCTGCACGCAGTCTCCTTGCTGCCTCTCAGCGGCTTTCGGCTCCCCTGTCGCGGCGTTGAGCCCCCCGCATTTTCCCTCACTGCTCCAGTTCTTATTTGGGATGCGTACTCCCCCTCAGAGCGATCGGGGAATTGGGCTTTCCACATTTTGCACTGCTCATAGTGGGCAGTTTCATTGAACGCTTCGTAATGGCGTCTGTGTTCCACTCCGGTAGTCCGTGTGGCTGTGGTTCGCTTTGCGTGTCCATAATCTGCGTTCGTTTCACGCTATATGGACTGTCCGGAGAATCATTACACGCCTTAAGCGGCATGTCATTGCATGCTCCACTTGCTCTCGGAGCTGCTCCCTGAGCACCCGCAGTTCGAGAGCAACTTTTGCTCTGTTTTTTAAAAGGAGCGTTTATTTCTCTTTCATTTTCCTTGACCTCCTGCAAAGCCCTAGAGCGCTATTGCAGGACTTTGCTTTTTACCCAGTTAAATAAACCCAGTTACTATTGAAATTGTTCATTACGCTTGAGTCTGTTTCTCAACAGCTCTTACTTCTGCCGTTCATCCGCCCCTCCTTCTCGTTTCTCTGTGTTGGGGGGTGTGGCGCGTCCTGATTTACATTCGCGCTTTACATTAGAGATTGAGTGTTCGAGGCTCTGGTCTCGCATTGATTGTGGATCCGTGACTTCACTTTTGGTTCTGGGTAGTTACTTATATATTTTGGTTCATTAATTCCCTCTGAAGCTAACAGCATTTGGGTCCTAAAACCCGTTCTATATTTTTTTTCATGGTTCGCCAATGTCTAAAATATGGCGGACCGTAACACTGTATCTATTTATGTTGTGCATATGTGCACGTTATTGTTATGATGGTAATGGAGGCAGGGGAAATTTAGTTAAAAAAAAAAGCAGTAGTTGAATTATGTTTGATCAATCTTCTAAACAATCAGTCTTGAGACATTAAATGTTTTTTTTTTTTTTTTTTAGTTCTCTTGAGCAACGCAGATATGTGTGTGTGTGTGTGTGTGTGTGTGTGTGTGACAGAGAGAGAGAGAGAGAGAGAGAGAGAGAGAGAGAGAATGGATGGATGGATGGATGCATGGATGTGTGTGACAGTGAATTTATGTTATTCCCAGTTTGTGATTGGTCGCAGGAGACAGTGGCAGATCTTTGGCTGACAACATAATAGGATGAAGTGCTGGATTTGGTGCATGCTGGGTGGTGGGACGGTTTGTGCAGTGGCCGTTCTAGGCCATTTGGGGGGGGCAGGTTGCGGCCAGTGACTATGTATGCCTATTACCCAAATGTCCATTGTGGGCATTGAACACACTCCTCATTTAGGGTGGACTTAGGCAGGCCCAAGGGCCAAGCATCATTCATTTTGATACCTGCCTAATCCAATTCAGGGTCATGGGCAGGCCAGCAACACAGGTCACAAAGCAGAAACCAACCAGTCCACCACAAGGCACATTTTCAGTTCAGTGTTTAAAAAATAGAAAATATTCAGGTCTTGTCATTGTACTACTTTACCGCTAGGTGACACACTAAGTCCATACATGCTCTATTTAAGCACAAGTTTCCCCAGTGTTCTGGCTTGCAGTTGTGCTTCAGATCTCCTAACCTTGTATGGTGAGGTGTTTCGCTAACTGTCAGATGCATAGCCTGTTAGATTGTTCCTCTGGACCACAAGCAACCAGATAAAACTATCTCACAAACCTCTAGGTCTGTTTGAGAAACTGCATACTTGCATAATTGTTAAAAGTTGTGGTTGTGGTTAATAAAATGCTTTCTGAACGTCTAAACCTAGTTAACATTGTTTGCATGGATAATGAGAGTCTACTACACAGGAGATTTTAAGACTGAGTTAGTACTGAAACTATCTTCAGTCTCATACAGCTATTAGAGCTGCATAACACTGCTGCAGCCGATGCACTCATACCAGCACAACACACTATCATGTGTCACCATTGTATCTGACTAGTATGCTTAATTAATTAATTAATTAAAGTCATATATTCATTCATTTCTTTCTTTCTCGCTCTCGCTCTCTCTCCTTCTCGTCTCTCTCTTCCCTCCTCTCCCCTGCCTTCTCCTCGCTCTTCTCTCTCTCTCTCCCACTCCCCATACACACACTCACACACATCCACAAACAAACATCACAACACACCACACACACACACACACACACACACACACACACACATGTGCGCTCACACACTTGGCATAGCTCAGTTCAAAACTTCCAGTCTGTTACCTTGGACATACTAAAATTTTTTTGCACAACATGTAAATAGGGGAATTAATTTCCATTCAGTCACAAGTGGCATTAGTGGGTAGTCATGCCCCAGAGTGTTGGTCGATAATTCCTGGCTTGCAATATGCGTTCCAGTTTTATCCCCAAAAGTGCTGTATGAGGTTTGAGCCAGGGTTCTGTTGCAAAGGGCCAGTTAAGTTCTTCCAGGCCAAACCCGGTAAAAACTTTTCTTTGTGCTTCCAGTTTCATAGTATAGCAGCATTTTACAATTAACCTGAATAGCTTTGAAACTGGCATGTAGAAAAGATGGCATGCTATTGTCAGTGCCACGCTGTGAAAGTCAATGGATAAAATAAAGGGGGTGAAGTACTTTAATCTTGATGAGATTATAATCCTCTCAAAAAAGTGATCAGATCTCAGAGGGAAACTTCCAGTTATGTGGCAAATATGCATACAGTGGGGGCAAAAAAGGTATTTAGTCAACCACTCGATTGTGCAAGTTGACCAAGTATAAATTTTTGTCTCATTGTTTAACTAACTGGATTCTCTTTATCTACATTTAGGACTTGTGGTGTGAAAATCTGGATGATGTTTTAGGTTTATATATTGCAGAGAATATAGAAATTTCTGAAAGGGTTCACAAATTTTTCAGACACCACTGTATGCTCTCCTCTGGCAACTTCAGCATGGGTCTGGACATGTACTGGCGTAAGGCAGGGGTTACACACGCCTGGCACGCAGGATCTGAGTCCCTCTCGGCGTAGTGTGTTACTGATGGGTAGCCTTTGTTACTTTGGTCTCAGCTCTCTGCAGGTCATTCCCCCACCAGGTCTCTCCGTGTAGTTCTGGCTGGGATTTTTGCTCACCGTTCTCATGATCATTTTTGACCCCACGGGATGAGATCTTGCATGGGGTCCCCAGAATCGAGGGAGATTATCAAATGGTCTTGTATGTCTTCCATTTTTCTTACAATTGCTCCCACACTTTGATTTTATCATACCAAAACCTGCTTTTGCCTATTGTAGATTCACTCTTCCCAGCCTGGTGCAGGTCTGTATTTTTCTTTTCCTGGTGTCCCTCAAACAGCTCTTTGGTCCTTGGCCATGGTTTGAGTGTGGATTCTGACGTTTGAGGCCCTGAGGACAGGTGTCTTTTTTATACAGAATAACAAGGTCAAACAGGTGCCATTAATACAGGGTGGTAACGAGTGGAGGGACAGAAGATCTTCTTAAAGAAGTTGTTTACATGTCTGTGAGGGCCAGAATCTTGCTTGTTTGTGGGTGACCAAATACTTATTTTCCACCACCATAATTTACAATTAAATTCTTTTAAAAAAAAAATCCTAACAATGTGATTTCCTGGATTTTTTTTTTTCCTCCCTCCTCAATTTTGTCCTCTTAATAAGCCTGAAGTGTTAGCTATCAATGAAAATTACAGACCTCGCTCATCTTTCTAAGTAGGAGAACTTGCACAATCAGTTGGCTGACTAAATTCTTTTTGCCCCACTGTATGAGTGAAAAGCTACCAACCATGTTTGTTCTAGGCCACTTTTTTTTTGGGTCTCTCTCTGCAATGTGTGGAGAATTTCCACTCAAGCCTCAGCATGTCAGAGGTCACTGACGTAACATGTGCTGCTTCTGTTTTAATTGTTGCCCCACTTTGTACTGTAGATAAGAATCTACCCCCCCCCCTTGACACACACCATACATGTCTTTTGCTTCCAAACTCTAATCTTTATATTTTAAACATTGTAATTCATACAAAACTGCAACTTCTTATTGAACCAAAAACAAAAATAAAGTGGGAAATCACCTTTACAATGGAATTATTGCAAATTACATTGCATTTATGTATCCTAAATTTTCTGTTTGAGATTGTTCTTGGGTGCTGCCTGTCTCAAACATGCCTCACTCATTTGTCTTGCTGTGCCCCCCCCACACAAATAGTTCTGCATCCATCACCTTGGGAACCCCCCACTGTAGACAGTGGTCATGCTTTGTGACCTACCCTTTGTGTTCTTTGAAACTTGCATAGATATTAAGTTACACTTGCTTTGATAATCATTTAGATACGTGATTTGAAAGTCGTTTTGAAACTCTGGCGTGCTTTGACACTTGCTTTAATCCTCATTTTGGACACTCGCTCGTTCTGCTTCATCTCACGTTTCTTCACGTACTATTATGTTTGATACTTGTGATTTTGGTGCTGACCTCTGCCCAATCTGACCTTGATTTTAGATTCTGGCTGTGTATATTTTCTGTGTGTTCTTCAGGGTTATGTGTGGTAATGGGCACTGTTGGCTGTTTTCTCCCCTTCCCTTTAGCCCACTTTCTATTCTGGCATCCCAACCTTAGACTGGGATGTAACATTAGAAGTCACGCTTATCCAGAGCAACTTAAAATTGAGCAATGCATCTGAGGGTTACATAAAAGCCCCACAGCTGCAGCTTGGTTAAGCTGGGATTTGAACTCACTTCCTTTCGACTAGTAGTTCAGACCCTTTATCCCTAGACTAACAGTTCATCTTGGATGCTACCCAAGCACTAAGGGCCCCTTTAAGGTACCAGTAGTGAGAACTTGATGGTGGTGGGATTTTGACTTTCAATCTTCCAGTTAACAATCCAGTACCTTAATCACCCAGCAGTTTACAAAGTAAATTTAAATTTTCTTTCTTCATGCCTTTGCTGATGCACGCTTGGAAAATGGACTGTGCTATATTCAAAACACACGTGAAATATACTATACTAGTGTACTTTAAGTGGTGCTGCAAGTTCAGAACACTTGAACACCCTTTATGCGGAGAAACGTTTGTGTGACATGAGAGATTTAAAATTGATGAAGGCAGCTGGCCATTTCAGCCGCAGAAAACATATTACTGCACCACAAATGTGACATGCATGAAGTCCTTCTAGCGCAACACATCTGTCTTTTTGTGTGTGTTAGTAAGAAGCAAACTGTCAAGACGTGACATGCAGCATTTACTTTTTTTTTATTATTGTGCAACAGTTTGAGATAGTATGAAAAAGCAACAGAGTGAGGCTTCACTATGACTGTCATACATGGTGATGAGCCTTGTGAGAGGCCTCAGTTTAATATCTCAGCCTTATGCACACTCTTTGGCTTCTTTCTTTTGCAGCAGTCATGGTTGTGTTGTTTTATCTGGCTGGATTCTCTTGGCTTGTCAGTGCATCTTGTTTGATTTTAAACAGTGACACAGATCTGAGGTCTTTCTGCCTCAGTTATGAATTTGCTGCAGTTATAGTGATTAGGAAGGGGGACTGCTGGTAAGGCTAGGGAATTCACTATTGGGACTGGAACCATACACAAGCTCCCTTCCATGCTGGTTTGGCAGCTGGCTGGGTAATTTTTTTACAGCTCAATGCAAAAGCCTGGCACCTCTCAAGGTTTTGGGTGGGAAATAAATGAAATAAAGAGAGTCAAAACTGAAAGATGGGTTCAACAACATTCCAAAAATCTAATACAAATAACAGGGCAAGGGGATTGATGAAACTAACATACTGTTTTTCAAAGCTAGATAGTTACATGAGGCTTTGTTTAGACTTTTGTACCTACAGTGGTGCTTGACAGTTTTGTGAAACCCGTTGGAATTTTATATATTTCTGCATAGATATGGCCCTTAAAAACATCATCAGATTTTCACACAAGTCCTAAAAGTAGATAAAGAGAACCCAGTTAAACAAATGAGACAAAAATGTTTACACTTGGTCATCTATTTATTGAGAAAAATGATCCAATATTATTACATATTAGTGAGTGGCAAAAGTATGTGAACCTTTGTTTTCAGCATCTGGTGTGACCCCCCATGTGCCGCAATAACTAAAAATTTCCTGTAACTGTTGATCAGTCCTGCACACCGGCTTGGAGGATACTTTGTTTTTGTCACTTTTTTTTCACATACTTTTGCTACTCACTAATATGTAATATTGGATAATTTTTCCTCAATAAAAGATATGGACCAAGTATAATATTTTTGTCTCATTTGTTTAACTGGGTTTTCTCTATCTACTTTTTCGGAAAATAAGTCATTTGGTCAATAAATCTGCTTCAACTCAATACTTTGTAACATAACCTTTGTGGCAATGACAGAGGTTCAAACGTTTCCTGTAAGTCTTCACCAGGTTGGCACACACTGTCCCCCTTGCAGAAAAACAGCCCCAAAGCATGATGTTTCCACCCCCTTGCTTCGCGGTAGGGATGGTTAGGTATGGTGTTCTTGGGATGCAACTCAGACATTCTTCTTCTCCAAAAAAAATGATTGAGTTTTTAGTTTTTTTTACCAAAAAGTTCTATTTTGGTTTCATCTGACCACATGGATATTCTCCCAATCCTCTTCTGGGATCATCCATATGCTCTCTGGCAAACTTCCAGACAGGCTGCACATGTAATGGCTGTAAGCAGGGGGACACACCTTGGCAATGCAGGGATCTAAGTCCCTCTTGGCGTAGTGTGTTACTGATGGTAGCCTTTGTTTACTTTGATCCCCAGCTCTCTGCAGGTCATTCATCAGGTTCCATCCCCTCCGTGTAGTTCTGGGATTTTGCCTCACCAGTCTCATGATCATTTTGACCCCACATGGATAAGGATTCTTGCGTGGGCCGCCCCAGATCGAGGGAGATTATCAAATGGTCTTTGTATGTCTTCCATTTTCCTTACAATTGCTCCCACAGTTGATTTAGATTCACAACAAACCTGCTTGCCTATTGTAGATTCACTCTTCCCGGCCTGGTGCAGGTCTACAATATTCGTCTATGGTGTCTTTCGACAGCTTTTGGTCTTGGCCATGGTTGAGTTTGGAGTCTAACTGTTTTGAGGCGGTGGACAGGTTTTCTTTATACAGATAACGAGGTCAAACAGGTTTCCCTTAATTACAGGTAACGAGTGGAGGAGCAGGGAAGATCTTCTAAAGAAGAAGTTACAGGTCTGTGAGTGCCAGAAATCTTGCTTGTTTTGTGGGTGACCAAATACTTATTTTCCACCATGATTTACAATTAAATTCTTTACAAATCCTACCATTTTTTTTCTCATTTTATCTCTCATAGTTGAAGTGTACCTATGATGAAAATTACAGACCTCTCTCATCTTTCTAAGTAGAAGAACTTGCACAGTCATTGGCTGACTAAATTCTTTTTTACCCCACTGTATATTATTCAGTCTTGCTTTAAGGTCATTAGTATGGACTACAAACACTCACATTATGCCATTTTAAGGAATCCAGACATTGCTACAAATGATTCAATGCTAGAAATGATTCCACGTTATAGAGAAAGATGGTTCCTTTGACTCTGTTTCACCCCAAAGCATTAGAAAGTCAACATAAACAGCCGTATGGTGGATACCAACACCACAAGTGCTGATAGTTGTGGCAACATGCTCACAAACATGCTCTAAAATGTGGAGAACAACCACAATCAGTATGTTTGCCAAAGCAATGTGAGGAGACAGGACTTAACTTCGGCTGACCTTGTGCTCTTGTATGAGGAGCTGGAGGGGATTCATGATGCCTGACAGAGACAAGTTGGAGTATGGAAGGGCTAAATCATTTTCAAAGATGGATCATGCTAGAATGCCACGGCCCAATCCCCAGTGCAATCTGACTGCAACTACAGCCATTAACTGTACACTGCGACAAGCATTAACCAGGTCTGCCCCCCATAACTGAGTGAAAATGTTATGTAGATCAATGCACATAGTTATTACCTGTTTTAACATTTTTCCATTTCCTGCTCCATGTTTCCTGACCGTGAACTACATTACAACAGAGGAATGAAGAACAGCATAAATAGCACCTCCTATATTGAGATTGAGATCTGGTGAATGTGGAGGCCATTTGAATGCTGTGAACTCATTGTCATGTTTAAGAAACCAGGCTGAGATGATTTGAGCTTTGTGTTGCACATTGTCCTGCTGGAGGTAGCAACCAGAAGATGGTACACTGTGGCCATATAGGGATGGACATGGTCAGCAACAATATTCAGAAAGGCTATCGTGTTTAAACCATGCTCAACTGGTATTAATGGACCTAAAGATAAAAATAACCCCCCCACCATTGCACCACCACCACAGGCGGCCTGAACCACTGATACAAAGCAGGATTGATCTCATCTCTCATGATGATTTTGCCAAATTCTGACACTACCATCTGATTGTCACAGCAGAAAAGGTGACTCATCAGACAAGACAACGTTTTACAGTTTTGGTGAGCCAATTTTGGTGAGATAGTGCAAATTGTAGCCTCAGTTACGTGTTCATAGCTTACAGGACTGGCACCTGATGTGGTCTTCTGCTGCTGTAGCTCATCTGCTTCAAGGTTCGACATGGTGTGCTTCAGAGTAGCTCTTCTGCATACGTCAGATGTAATGAGTGATTATTTGAGTTACTGTTGCCTTTTTAAACTAGCTTGAACTGTCGCTCACTGGCGTTTTCTTTTTTGGACCATTCTCTGTAAGCACTTGAGATGAATGCGTTTGAAAATCCCAACAGATCAGCAGTTTCTGAAATACTCATTCCAGTGCTTCTAGCACCAACAACTATACCAGGTTCAAAGTAACTTAAATCAGCCTTCTTTACCATTTTGATGCTTAATTTGAATTTCAGCATCTTGACCATGTCTACATATCTCAATGTGTTGATTTGCTGCCATGTGATTGGCTGATTAGTGGCTGGGCGGTGTATGTGTATGCAGTATATATACACAATGCATTCGAGAAGTCTTCAGACCTTTTTACTTTTTCACATTTTGTTATGTTGAGGACTTTTGCTAACATAAAAAAATCAAGTTTTCCCCATCACTGTACTCAATACCAATTAATGAGAAAGTGATAACAGAATTTTAGAGAAACCAAATTTTTGCGTGGACATAAGTGTTGAGACCACTTGCTATTGAAATCTTTGTTTTTACACTTTGATTGGAGTATACCTGTGGTAAATCCAGTTGATGGACATGATTAGAAAAACACACACCTGTCTATATAAGATCTTACAGCTAACAATGCATATCAGAGCAAAAACCAAACCATAAGGAAGAAACTGCCTATAGAGCTCAGAGACAGGATTGTGTGGAGGCACAGATCTGGACAAGGTTACAAAATAATTTCTGCCGCACTGAAGGTTCCCAAGAGCACAGTCGTTGGAACAACCAGGACTCTTCCTAGAGCTTATTTTTATTTATTTTAGCAAAAGGCCTCAACAAAATCTGAAAAAGTGAAAGCGTCTGAAGACTTACCAAATGCATTGTATATGTAGGTCCATTCCACAAGTGGCCCCTCTGCCCCTGCCCTGTGCTCGATGGGCACTGCTTTACACCCTTACTCCAGACCATACAGGTGGTGAGTCCACGCAATCCTCCCACTTAGCTTTTTGGGCGGGTTAAGCAGGCTGCCCCGCCACCAGGCACTCACAGTCAGATGCTACCCCCAGGCCTGGATCCAGGGGTAGGTCCCTGTAACCCTCTCCTGGGCAGGGTACAAACACAGTGTGCTTGTTCTTGAGTTCATCATAAGGGTACTTCACAGATCGTGTTTGTCTGGTCTTCACTCACAGCTCTCTGACTCTACTGGGAGCTCACAGTTCCTGACAACACTCCGGTGCCATGACAAGGCCCCGATCCAGGAAGGTTGTTGCGGAAGGAGCTCAGAGATCCGGGAGGACCTCGGAGTAGAACCACTGCTCCTTTGCACAAAGACGAGCCAGTTGAGGTGGTTCATTCATCTGAAAGAGATGCCTCCTTGATGCCTCTCGCTGGAGGTATTTCAGGCCAATCTCAATGCCAGTTTGGAGGAGGCCCAAGGAAGAGCCCAGGAAGAGCTTGTAGAAGGTGCAGGGAGAGAGATGCCTGGGCTTCTTTGCTTTCTTTGCTGCCACCACGACCCTGAAATGGATAAGATGCTAATGAAGATGACATTGCTAACTACTGCACCACCATCCCTCCCACAAAAAGAATTGAAGTTAGTTGAATTGGTATACCTACCTTTCTGAAGTTTACATTTACAGCATTTAGCTGACGCCCTTATCCAGAGCGACTTATAATTGGTGCAGTCTTACAATCCAAGCAATTGTTGGTTAAGGGTCTTGCTCAAGGACCCAACAGTGGCAGCTTGGCAGAGGTGGGATTTGAACCCTGGACCTTTTGGTCCATAGTCCAGTACCTTAACCGCTAGGCTACCACAGTACCATGTTTGCTATTAGTTAACTAATTAATTAGCAAAGTGATATACAACATATAAGCTAAGCACACAGCAACCTCCCCAAGTGTCTGATGTGAAATAATGAGTTTTGTTAATGGACCTGCAAATAAGAGAAATGAACAGTGCAAGGAACAATTTTACTTGTAACTGTCGATGTCTATGATGTCACAATACCAGGGCAGAAGAACACATGTTCTGAAAGGCAATGCATGCATGTATATAATAACAATAATAATAATAATAATATGGAGGTCTTCACAAACACTTGGGAAAGCCTTTTTGTGTCAGCAACGTGAACCATGCACAAAAACATGCATTTTGGTTTGGTATTAAATTATTATTAATACATAAAAAAATTAACACAAGTGGTTCAACTTAAACTCCTATTCAGCTAGTAATGGAAAAAATATGGACAATGCAATAAAAAAACAAACAAAAAAATAAAAATGCCATTTGTCATGCATGTACTTTGATTCTTATTTCATTGCAGACGGTATGAACCCAAGACATTTCATGTTTTGTCTGGTCAACTTCATTTTGTTTGTTAATAAACGCCCATTCCTGCATTTCAGACCTGCAACACATTTAAAACAACATTCCAAGTTGGGATGTGTTTTCAAACAGTACCAATAAAAGGCTGAGTGTAAAAGTTTGAGGAGTAAAGATGGGCAGAGGATTTCTAGTTTGTCAACAAATGTGTGAGAAAAGTATTGAAATGTTTAAGAACAATGTTCCTCAAAGAATGAAAAGAATTTATGCAGTTCAGTGCATAATCTCTTTTCAAGGAATCTGGAGGAATTGAAAACCCGTGATCTCCTATCACTCAGACAGCACTGCATCAAGAACTTTCATTCATCAAGTATATGTAAGAAATATAAATATACAATTGCATTTTCCAATACTGTCCCAATTTTTTTCTGATTTGGGGTTGTAAATAAAACATTTTCAGTATGTTAAATTTCTTTAGATACAATCAGTTCTCCCTTTGACAAGTCAAAGGAAAGAGAATTTATTTTGTAATATGTAATAAGAGAAATAAGATAAAGGTTTGCTCCCTAACCCTCCTAATAAAACACTGCATCATTTTCCAGACAGCTTCATAGCTACTTTGGTTGTTTTGATTTCTTAATTATTGGATTATTGGATTCCAGTGGATTTGACCTTTTTAGGTATTGACTGCTTTATTATCTTTAAAAGATTTGGGGACCACCCAATGCTATTTTTCCTTTTTAATTTAGAGCCATGCATTTTTGATTGGTTAGTCCACGTCATGCATTTACTTTCATAGTGTTTAGCAGATAACGCCTGCATTCTAGAGTGATTTCTATTAATTTGAGCAGTTGGTGGCACCTTGCCCAAGAGCCCAACTGTGGTGACTTTCTTCTTTTGTGGTTAACTAAGGAAGCAACATAGCCTAAAGTACTCCATTTCCATAGACTTACATTTAAAATATTTTTAAAAAGTCTATTCACAATGATCATTTTCCCTTTTCTCATCCCTTTGCAAAGGCGGTAGGAAGACCTGACTGCATGTCAATCCAAAATTCACAGTAAATTTGCAGAATTTCTAAGAATGGCCACAACAATGAAGTTGAGCAAGAAACTGACCACAATGGAGAAAATGAGGAGAGTTTACGCATCGGGGAAAATAATATCCAACCTTACTTGACTCTTTCATATCAGTCTCTTACAAACAATGGGCAGTGTTAACCCACACACAAATCTCCAGTCGAAGCCCACTCACTTACCTCAGACATAACGGATTAAGCATTCTCATGATCACCCTGACAACTTAATGAGAAAAAAGGCTACTGTGCATGGAGAGCAGAATAAACATCATATGCATGAGAATGTGATGACAAAGAAAAGTGTTGTGTTACCATCTGTAATCGCCTTTTCTTCCAGTGTTTACACCAAACTTTCTATTGTTTTCCTATGTAAGCGTCTAACACAATCACAAAACAAAACTCACCCACACTTATGTACCCTGTCTAGTGTTCAGGCTTATGCACATTTCAGTTTATTCACCTGTGGTCAAATAACATGTTTTGGTGATTCCATCAATTAAAGAGACCAAACATCTGCAGGGCATAACATAAATATGACATTTACATTGCTATATTAATGGGGTTTTTTTTATTATTTGCTGGATTTAATATATTGGAAAAAGTAAACATAACATTTGGCTTGTGCAAAAGTCTCCAATAGCTTTCGAGATGATCCAGTAATGTTTTCATTGGGTCTTAGTACTTTTTTGACTTGTATTGCCCTAATCCAAATCAGGTGTACACAATTCCTGAGCTTAATACATTTTGTGACCCTTTAAGCCTCTTAGAGTCCCATAGTGTGCTTACACTTAATGTCAGTTGTCTCAGGTAAGCAGCTGACTGAGGACCTGAGAATAAAGGCAAGTGACCCTAAAAAAGGAAGAGGAGGCTATACAAAGCATGTCTTGCTTGTTAAGTTCCACTCTCCAAAATATCAATAAGAAATGCATGTTACAGGGAACTAGTTAAGATTTGAATGACCAAGATAGATCTGCTCGATAGACTGGTCAGGAATGCAAAGCAAAAACCTCACATCACTGCCAAGGACCAAAGTTTGGCTGGTTTTGAATTATTTGGCTACAATTGTATCCAGACACAATTAAGTTGTGTTTGGATAAAATTATTTCAAGACAAGTACATCTCTCCATGCATTAACCATGTGAGTTGTGTGTCAGACAGTGACTCTGGACATATTTTACTAAGGAATATAGGAATATATACACAATATCCTACAGTCATGTTCAACTGAAGCTGGAAAGAGATTGGGAATTATAAGATAATGATCCTAACCAAACCACTTGAAGTTTTGGAATGCTTTTACCATTCCCATTAGATTTCATACATGCATGCTTTGCATTTAAGATGACCTGTGAATATTTGCACATGCCAAATTTCGTTCACTTCCATAAGACTGTAAATAACACATGTATGTGCACAGATATAGATAAGGTGCAGTCATAAAATGATATGCTCTACACCAGAAGGATGAAGAGCCCAGTGAGGAGCTCTGAAACGTGCGGTTGTGTGTTTACATCAGTGGTGAGAGGAATTACAAGAGAGAATTCCTGAGTTTCCTCTGGGAGTGTTTGACCCTGGCAGACCTGTAGAGACTAACGGTGTTGGGATAAACAAACATATATAAATCTGACTCTCTCTCTCAGGGGAACTGCTGGGCCATGTGTGTGCTGTGTGCTAGTCATTACAGTGGATAGAGATACCACTTGGTATACAGTGCCTGTAGAAAATCATCATTCCCAATGAAGTACAGAAATCACATTTTTGTCTTGCACCCAGGAATTCAAAACCCATTAAACATAATTTCTAGCTTTAGTTACACAATTTGCCTTACAATATTCAGGGTATATAATCACAGATTTGGAAAAGTGTTCAGCCCTCTGATTTAATACTTCCTTTAGACACCTTTTACTTTATTGTAAAACAGTCTCCTGTCTGTTTGGATACATCTCTACCAACATTGTACACTTTGATTGGGAAATATCTGCCTTTTGTTCAAGTTCAGTCAAAATTCATGCTGAGTGGCATAAAGTCTAATCACATTTCAATGAACAAAAAAGATTTTCCTATAAACAGTTTTGTATGCATTTTATGGATTTGGGGCTATTGATCACTCACCTTAGAGTTTACCTATCACCTGCTGTTTTGCATATATAACATAGTTTATGATTTCCCAACACATTTTAAGTCTACTTTAAGTCTATATTGTTCATGAAGCAAGTTGTTTTCGTTAGTCTAAGCATGTATTAGTTGGTTAGTATAACATGCATGCACTGTAGGTTCTATGCAGATGTTGTCTTATGCATGTCTGGGCAGGTTTAGTCTGGTTATATCTTGGCAGACAGGCTATAAAAGCTGCTCACCTTTTCAGATCCTGTTTGGACACATGTTGATGCAAACGTTCTTCAGGCGATGGTGCCAATTGTACTCGGCGTGGTGAGTACAAGTAACAATAGGATATACTGTTTTCAGGCAGATTTAATACAGCAGAAATCTAAAGTCAAGCAAAACTGTGATCCATTCTGTTACATTTGTGGTGAGTATACACTTAATGCTCATAGACACACCAAGACTGCATGTATTAAGAAAGCCTATGAGCGCTACTTCAGACGTAAAATCACATTTGGTGTGCAACATGTAGAGTCAATCTGAGAGTTTGGCTCCAAGTTGCTTGGAAGTCAATACCATTTGCTCTCCCAATGATACAGCAAGACTGAGATCACATAACTGAGAGTGACTTCTGTCTAAACAATGTATTTGGCTTTTAAACTGAAAACATAGAAATCTATTGAATACCCTAATCTACCTTCAGTCATGAGACCAGTGCCACATGATGACAGCTTTGGTAGTACTGAAGCCACCAGAGACATGGAGCCTGGATGAGGCAGATGAAGATCCCACAACACGTGAACCAGATGTGGAAAACGTCACTGATTTAGATGTTGAACCCTTTATGCCTGGTTCTCCTCATCTGATGACAGACAATTAAATGACCTTAGAATAGGTTGACTTAATCGACCTATTGGGATTTAATATAATAAATATATTGAAATGTTTATTCAAATCTGAAATTACTTTGTGTACAACATGACATTGTAAATCATAATTTCACATCTTTTCAGTGAGTAAAATATTACTGTTATACCATAATAATAATAATAATAATAATAATAATAATAATAATAATAACAACAACAACAACAACAACAGAAAGATAGATAGACAGATCAGGGCTCTGATCGGCCACTCAAGGACTTTCAAATGTCAATCCTTATGCCACCTCATTGTTTTCTTTACTAGGTCTTTATGGTCTTTGTTGTGCTAGAAGGTGAACCACATTCCCATCTTCAGCTTCCTATAAAAAGGCCACAGTTTTTCGTCAAGAATTTGGGTGTACTTGACAACATTAATTTTCCCTTCAATCCCACTGAAGAAAATCACTTGTACAGACATAATGTTGCCACCACCACGCTTCACAGTAGGTATGGTGTAGTTTGTGTGGAATGCTGTGTTTGGTTTTGCTAAACATAGTGCTTGTAATTCCATAAAGTTCAATCTTGCTCTCATCTGACCGTAAAACCATGCCATCATAAGAGCAAACAAGACTGTGTTGCACTTTCTCAGAGAGGCTTATTTCTTGCCACCCTTCCATATTGGTCAGCTTTGTATAAAACTTCTGAGGTTGGTGTAAAAGACCAACCAATGTCAGCCATAAAGACTTTTACGCCCTGTTGTGGCACGACCCAGTGTCTAATCTGACCATACCTATAATCATTTACATATCTGCCTGAGACATAACTGCATACAGAGTTTTGCAGCAATCTGACATTTCTATCTGGGTGGGTTATTTCTTTTGTGACTGAGTATATACCAAAGCTTCCCTACGTTGTTGAAATTAGATAATCAGTGTTATATGTTATTCTGCCTGTATGTGGTGTTAAAGTTTTGGCTGACTGAACAGCCATAACATTAAAACCACTGACAAGTGAAGTGAATAATCCTGACAATATGATGCTCTGAGCAATGTTCTGCTGGGAAATCTAATGTCCTGGCATTCATGTGAAATTATGCCACTTTGGCACATACAACCCACCTAAACATTTTTGCTGACTAAGTACCTCCCTTCATAGCAATGGTGTTCCCTAATGGCAGTGGCCTCTATTAGCAGAATAATGCGGCAATCTCTGCAGCAACAAACAAGTCTGATACATGGAAACCCCTATACAGTGGTACTTAAAAGTTTGTGAGCCCTTAAGAATTTTCTATATTTCTTCATAAATATGAAGCATCATCATCAACATCATCATATTTTCACAGTCCTAAAAGTAGATAAAGAGAACTCAGTTAAACAAATGAGACAAAAATATTATGCATTTATTTATTGAGGAAAATGATAAAATATTACATATTAGTGAGTGGCAAAAGTATGTGAACCTCTAGGATTAGTAGTTAATTTGAAAGTGAAATTAGAGTCAGGTATTTTCAATCAATGGGATGACAATCAGGTGTGAGTGGGCACCCTGTTTTATTTAAAGAACAGGAATCTATCAAAGTCTGCTCTTTACAACACGTTTGTGGAAGTGTATCATGGCACGAACAAATGAGATTTCAGAGGACCTCACAAAAAGAGTTGCTGATGCTTATCAGCCTGGAAAAGGTTACAAAACCATCTCTAAAGACTTTGGACTCCACCAATCCACAGTCAGACAGATTGTGTATAAATGGAGGAAATTCAAGACCATTGTAACCCTCCCCTGGAGTGGTAAACCAACAAACATCACTCCAAGACAAAGCTTGTAATAGTTGGTGAGGTAACTTCTAAGTAACTGAAGGTCTCTCTTACATTGGTTAATGTTAATGTTCATGAGTTCACCATCAGAAGAACACTGAACAACAATGGTGTGCATGGCAGGGTTGCAAGGAGAAAGCCACTGCTCTCCAAAAAGAACATTGCTGCTCATCTGCAGTTTGCTAAAGATCACGTGGACAAGCCAGAAGGCTATTGGAAGAATGTTTTGCGGACAGATATAGATGTAGACCAAAATAGAACTTTTTGGTTTGGTTTCTTTGGAGAAAAGAAAACACTACATTCCAGCATAAGAATCTTATCCCATCTGTGAAACATGGTTCTGGTAGTTTCATGATTTGGGCCTGCTTTGCTGCATCTGGGCCAGGACGGCTTGCCATCATTAGGGTCATGCAGCAAGACAACGACCCTAAACACAAGTCGTTCTACCAAATAATGGTTAAAGAAGAATAAAGTTAATGTTTTGGAATGGCCAAGTCCAAGACCTGACCTTAATCCAATCGAAATGTTGTGGAAGGACCTGAAGCAAGCAGTTAAGGTGAGGAAACCCACCAACCTCCCAGAGATGAAGCTGTTCTGTATGGAGGAATGGGCTAAAACTCCTCCAAGCCGGTGTGCAGCACTGATCAACAGTTACAGGAAACGTTTAGTTGCAGTTATTGCTGCACAGGGGGGTCACAGCAGATACTGAAAGCAAAGGTTCACATACTTTTGCCACTCACTAATATGTAATATTGGATCATTTTTCTCAATAAATAAATGACCAAGTATAATATTTTTGTTTCATTTGTTTAATTGGGTTCTCTTTATCTACTTTTAGGCCTTTTGTGAAAATCTGATGATGTTTTAGGTCATATTGATGCAGAAATAGAGAAAATTCTAAAGGGTTCACAAACTTTCAAGCACCACTGTATTTTAATAGATAGCTAGATAGCTACAAGGATTGATGGTGAATGGATGGATGGATTTTTGGCCTGACCTATGGCAAAGAATAATAAAATATTCATTGTGCTGTTGTAAAATGTCATACATGTGTTGTACTCACTTGACTTAAACTGGAATAGAATGTTCACATGCGCAACATTGTGCAAGCACAGTGCGATTCAGGCAGGAACCATAGTCGTTGTTGATTGTGGTGGTCCTCAGTATTTGTTTTTTGTTATGTTTACGGAACTTGGGGAAGCCGCAGAGACTAGTGTTTATCCGCTTGGAGTTTATATTTCAGTGACAGGGAACATCACCAAATATTATGAACAGCGCTCTGAATTAGAAATCATTGACCCCACCGTTAAACGTGTGTTAATTAGAGACAGTAGCGTTTGTGTTTTTTGGCCAGAATGTTAACTCCCAATATGTTAAATCTCAGATGTCTTATGAATATCCGAAGGGGTCAATTGTGTTACATATTAATGTACAAGTACTTGCAATGCTGAAAATCAATTGTTTTGTAAGCAGAACAGCTGCACACTCTAGCCCTCCATGAATGGCTGTACATTCATATTGCAGTTACATAACAGCCTCACATGTTCTACAGCTGCACTTAAAAATCCTGAGCAGCAAATTACATCTGTGACTAACATGAACAGAACTGACATGAACATGTTTACCTTGAGTCACTGATCAGTGAAAGTAATGGTTAAAGGTAAATGCTGTGTTCCAAACTCGTGACCATCATCTGCTGTCTCCAGCTCACTTTTATTTATTTTATACTTGAAATTAACTTGAGTTACAGCTAAAGTACCTAATATAGTCTCAAATCAGTTTCATTCTTGTAACTTCTGGACAGAAAACTGTGTCTTCATCTTCAGGACAGGAGGTTGACTCTTAACCAGACTAGACCAAAAATGTGAGATTATCAAGTGCCTTTCACTCTAACAAAAAGCAGCTGACCTGCACTAACCAAAAGCAGGAACCGGCAGTTGGAGACGCACCCTGTAACATGCACGCACACAGATAAACCCTTAGGCAGTGAGGCACCACTGTAACCATCTCGTTAGATTCAGAATCTCTTGGACCTTGGCCTCTTTTTGTTGTTTTCCTGAGTGAGAGGGTCCAAATGGCTCTCACCATAATCTGAAGCAGTCAGTGCAGCAATGAACTGACACCCCTTCACAACTGAGATCATTATTCATCTGTTTACCGTCCTTTGCTCAACTCCTTCTTTTGTCTTTCTTCACTATGTCAGTTTCCGTCAGAGAGGGGAGGGCATGCTTAACTGAAATTCACTGGGAAAATAGCTGTATGAATAAACTTTGAGTCCCACTCATGTTTCCCTACCCTCATATTCTCTGGGAATAAGAACTGAACAAATTTGTGTGGTTTCTCAGGCCAAGTTGTTAGTGAGAGGAAATTCAGAAAGCATGCAATGTTTCATAACATTCAAGTGTATGAAATACACAAAGCATGCACAGACTTACATTTGCATGATAATTAATCTTCAATTCTTGTGTGTTCTACATAAACAGCTAGGATTTTTGAAGTGCAGACCATTTAGGATGAACTCACTTGGCACTAGGAACCACTTGAAACAATATTTGAAATGTTCACAAGTACCAGAGTTCTTTATTGCTTAATAATCCCCCAGTATAATCTTTTGACAGATAACCTCATTCAACATGAAAGCAGTCCAAAGTAATTTCTTCGCATATTGGTGGACACTCAGAAACATTACCAGATGTTGATCTTGATCATGAGTTAGAGATACCCAAACATGTACAGTATTTATGGAATTTAATTTACCCATTCTGTTGATATTCATATTAATTTATTCTCTTACTTGCACACTGGTCTGCACTGTAAGTTCACATTGTAATCATGAGCTTGTTACCTCATTTGTTCTGACTATGATATAATGTAATTATATAACATAGGTAGTGAAAAAACCTTAAAATCCCATCTAAAACTAACTTGTGTCTGTTCATTGTGCATGTGCCTTGCTTACTTGAAATAAGCATAAGGCATGTTGATGCAGATAATGTGAGTACAAATCAGTGATGACTATTAGAAGCGTTCACACCTGCTCATCAAAATGCATTGTGGACACATTCAGCACATTGCACTGTGAAAGACCTGGTTGCTCTGGTTTGATTGCTAGTCGAACCATGAAACTCATTATGCTGTCACATGTGGGTGTGTGTGCTTCTGAATTAGCATGAGCAGGCGTATGCTCTGCCTGTAAATCTCTTTAAACAATGGCTGGTCTGACAGAGGCATTGGTGAGGGAAAAAGGCAGATAACTCCAAGCAACCTAAGCCTCCTCAGTCCTTCTCACGTCCTTTCCTCACCTCTGGCTGGAACCACTTGACAAGGGATATAAGTCAGAGCTTCAAAGGTTGGAGCCATTGAGATGGCAGTGCTGTTCTCACCATCTGATCTTTTGCAGCTCTGAATTTGTTTGCTTATGTAGATGAGGCTGGTTCAGTGATTATTCTGGAATGTACCCTCAACATCTGCCCGGCTTGCTCCTCCATTATGCTCACCAGGACAATAGGGTTAGCACTTACAGAGAGAGCAATACAGAGAGCTGATAACACTAGATTGAATAGTATTCTCACGGTTGATTCTTTTGTTTTATGTAATACACTGAATGTAGCCTGAACTTTGAACAAAACTGGTTGACTTCCCTTCCTTCCTCTTTGTTTCATGCCCGTTTCCGGCTTCGTCCCTGTTTATGTTGTGCACCCGTTTTCCGTTCGCTGTGTCTCTCCTCTGTTTGCCTTTTTGTTAATAAATCCTCTTTATTTGAACCTGCGTTCGTCTTTCCGTTCCTCTCGCCGTCCACCGTTACAGGAATGGATCATTTTTCTTAAGTAGTGTAGCCATAATTGTGACTGTGTCTCATTTATGAAAAGAAAAAGAACCCCAAAAATAACACATAACAGCAGTAACTGTTGTTGGTTAGTTTCTGCTGACAAATGCCACTTTATTGTTGTTTTAGTGTGGGCATGGCTATGTTAGCTATGTAGCTGTGGTCCTAAAGCACTGAGAAAATGAGTAATAATTCTCAGGAGGCCTTTTAAATTGTATAATAATGAATGTTCAAAGACCCTCAGATTTTATAATAAAGGTCTTGAGATGTTTCTAAGGCCATTTTTATACTCACTTGGGTAATAAATCTAATCAATATACTAATCAACATACTAATCAACTTATTACTTGACACTAGCCAAATGCAGGGAAACCTGAAGCACGTGAAGCAAGCAGATTCATTGATCAGGAATAGACCCAGCTTCCACCACAAGGAGCAAGGAGCCTCAAGAACCCTGCCCTGGTAAAACTGGGAGGTAATCTGGTGAAAAAAAAACATGAGCCAGAGCCACTCTGGTTTGTATCCCAACTGCTGAATCTTTAGTCCAGATACTCTACATTAAATCTCCTGCTGAAATCGCTCTAAACCTCTCTAGCTAATTATACATGAAAACGTTCACAGACAAAGCCTACAACATTTGAGCGGAACTCATGAATGCTAACTGTCCTCCGGTTTACAGTTATGCCTGGGCAAACTGGTACTAGTATGTCCAGCGGGCAGTTACAAAAGGCTCCAGGCAAAAGTTATTTCATTTATTTCATAATATATTTCTTTCCACAACTTTTCCTCACTACATTTCCCAGCGCTCATCACCCCCACCATATGACTCTCTAGGTCACATGCTGCAGCATTCCAAATCGAGCACAGGAGAGTATCAACTGTGCAGCATACCTTAAACATGATTAAAACACATGTTAAACTACAGTTGGGTGAAATAATTAACATAACGCTTATGTTATAATAAAGTAAAAAAAAAAAAAGATGAAAAACAACATGATTATTGCGTGACCACGGCTTCACCTCACTACATTTCCCAGTGCTCATCACTGCTGCCACGTGACTCTCTACGTCACGCACTGCTGACTTCCTCATCTGAGTGTGGGAGAGAATTGAATATCACATATCGCCTGCCCAGAAAAATTCAAAATTCAGAGTACGATTTCTGCTGAATATATATTTACCGTATGTGTACTATTATATTCCCTTTGAAAAGTCGATATATTATTGGACCATCATAAAATGGGGAGTAGCTGTAATAAAAAAAAACTGTTATGGGTGAATTATACACAATAGTGTGACTGAGTCAAGCATGTCATGAAGTTATGAAGGTAAGCAGGAGGTATTTAGGACCTTAGGAAGTTTCTGGCTTCTGTCTTATTTACTTGACTTCCTCCTCATTGTTGCCTGATAAAGAACATGTATTATCAACCATTCTTATCATTTTAGTTTGTGATTTGTTGATCTGGGGGTCTAAGGGTAAAATATTTCTCAGTGATTTAGATCCCCAGTATGAGCCAATGGAATGCATTCTTATCATAGCATTCAATATGTGTGACGCTAACTTCTCACCTCTCACCTCTCACCTTCTAAGAATTTTGTATCCCGAGCACTTTTTCAAATGTCTGATATGGTGAAAATAATGTCATAAATTTCATGAATCATGAATGTACATTATTCATTAAGAGTAGTATGTTACGAATAAGTTTTCATTTTGCTGGCTATGTAACTCCCAGTTGACGCCTAGTGTGGCTCGCCAGTGAAATAAAGCATTTTTCACTTGCTATATGTTTTCAATAACCATGACAACTAATTGCTTTCCCCACCCACTGAATCATCAGACACTTTCTATCCAGACATCTCACCAAACAACTGATTCCTATCTAATTCAAATATTAACAATTGTGTATTGAACCGAGAAGGCACCATAAAAAGTGAAACAACAGAAGGGCAGATGACTGGTATGCATTTGCTCTTTTCTCAGGTAAAGTATCTGACAGCTACAATTGGGCTGTGCCTGAGGGAGTGGCCAGACAATCATTCCCAGGCACTGCAACAACAACCCATAACCAGCTCTATGAGGGCCTGGCATCCTGTTCAGGGTACATAGAGTGGGGTCAAAAGTTTGAGACCACTAGTGAAATTGCTTCTATTTTAAGTTTTTGTTAATTACAAATCAGCAAAACTTGAACGAAAAGTTGAATCTTTGAAAAAAAAAAAAAAAAAAAAAAAAAAAAAAAAATTTCAGAATATATTAGTATCTGCTACTCTGCTACATCCCCCTTTTGCTGTAATGGCAGCATGCTCTCGAGCTGGCTCCACAAGTGCAAAATGTGATGATTCATGTTATCCCAACATGGTTTAATAATATTCCAAAAGATATTCTTGTGATGTTACAGAATTCTTGACTTTGTCTGTCTTCAAGTTTTCCCATAAATGTTCAACTGGATTTGGGTGACTGTAGAAAAAAAATCCACGATTATCAGCACTCCTTGGCCTTCTTTGGTGGTCCAGTAATTGTTGCAAAGCTTTGAGGTGTTCTTATGGGTTATTATTCTGTTATAGTATGAACCCTTGTCTACAAAGATCCAGAAAAGCATTTTCTCAACTGACCTCAGACAATTGGTGCCCACTGTATGTATCTACATGTAATAATATGAACATTTTCTCACAGGATTAGCGTAAAGAACACACTGTTTTAAAACATGAATGACATTATGACATTAGACATGACAAATTTCTTCTCCAGACCATATTTTTCACAAACTTCCAAGCACCACTGTAGTTGTCCCTAAGCCACCCCTATGTTGTCTTGGCTGTGTGCTAAAGGTCATTGTCTTGTTGGAAAGTGAACTTGCGGCTCAGTCTGAGGTCTTGAGCGCTTTGGATCATGTCTACATGAATAATATCTCTGTGCTTTGCTACATTCAGCTTTCCTTCAACCCTGACCAGTCTCCCTGTCCAAGTTAATGAAAAACAACCCCACAGCATGATGCTGCCACCACCACGCTCCACTGTAGGGAAGATGATGAGCAGTGCCTGGTTTCCTCCAGACATGACACTCAGAATTGAGGTGAGTTCAATCTTGGTTTCGTCAGACCAGAGAATTTTGTTTCTCACAGTCTGAGAGCCATTTAGGCACTCCAGGTGGGCTTTCATGTGTATTCTACTGAGGAGAGACTTCTGTCTGCCCACTCAGATTCTGTCATTTGCTTGGTATTCAGCGCACTTGCTTAAACTTGTATGAGTCAAGCCACTTGACTCGTTTCGGCCGAAACTCGATTCATGATTCACGATTCAGTACACAGTGATGCAGTGGTTAAGATTCACAATATCTGTTGCTCAGTGAAGATCTATAGGAGATCTCTGCTATTTTAATCTTGTTTTTCTTTTTGTACATCCACAGCAGTGCAAATAAGTCTTCATGTGTTCTAAAAGTGCCAACCTAAAGGGAAACAGGAACTTAATGCTCCAGAAACAGGCTGCATTTAGCTTAGCTGCTATGCTAGCACTGTGAGTTCATCAATACAGTAAGTGTTTTTGCTTTCACTTTCAATCCATTACTCGAATAAATTACATAACATTTTTCAACACATTATTATAACAAAAAGCTTTGTGTTAATGATTTTGGTTAACTGTAGGTTAAAGTAAGTGTTTTAAACATTAACTTACTTATCATTACTTATCATAGGCTCAGCTATATAATGTATAGATCACACTACCAAACACTCGTTAAAATCTTCAGTTCATTTTACATTTAACTTATGATGGATTTGTTAGAGCATATCCCCATCATAAATCAGGGAGCACCTGTAGAATACAACTCCATTAATGCATATAATGCCTTATACAGTGTGGATTTTCTGGGGATCCGGAACTAATTAATTCAATTTACATTATTCCTTATGGAAAATATTCAGTTTTATATTCACCAATGGTAACTAGTAAACATAAGGTCCAATAATTACACACTCTCCTCTAGAGCAGTGATGATTTGGGCAACACGGACTTTCAACTCCCTTCACAAATTTTCTATGGGGTTGAGGTCTAGAGACTGGCTAGGCCACTCCAGGACATTTGAAATGCTCTTTACGGAACTACTCCTTTATTGCCCGAGCGGTGTGTTTGGGATCATTGTCATGCTGGAAGACCCAGCCACTTCCATCTTCAATGCTCTCACTGATGGAAAGATGTTTTTGTTACGATTCGCCAGATTGGGAGGCCAACAAAAACCATTAAAAATAAAATATACTTTATTTTATTTTAGGAGGACCCAAGTGCAATTAG
Organism: Ancistrus triradiatus; assembly: GCA_025084515.1. Classification (NCBI taxonomy): domain Eukaryota; kingdom Metazoa; phylum Chordata; class Actinopteri; order Siluriformes; family Loricariidae; genus Ancistrus; species Ancistrus triradiatus. The sequence continues at coordinate 182,201 of JAJAGP010000708.1, read as the reverse complement.
CTCCAGATGGAATTAATGAATCAAAAAGATGAATAGAGCTAATTGGGGTGGGTCCGCAGTTTGTGCATGTCCCGAACCCCTGATCACTAGTGTCGCAGGCAAGTGTAATCACTGCTTGCCACACTACCAGACACTAGGACACAGGGGAAAGAGAAGAGGAAGAACGCAGACGCAAGAGCCGACTAACGTGGACTCAAAAAAAGGTCATACACTGTCAAACAGAATGACAGTGAGGTGCTAAAGACACAAGATTCAAGCAGGACGCGAGCGGCGCGTCCTGATATGAAAGTAAAAAGTGGATTTTTTAAACGAGTAAAGTGGATGCACGCATGTGGATGTCGGACACGGGCGCTACAGAGCCAAGCTCTGCTCACAAGAGCTCGGCTGCAGTTAGGAATGCCGAGGTGCGCAGAGAGTCCGCGTGCGCAGCTCGAGTACGGCACTTGGAGAGCAAGCGCAAGGAAGAGGTTAGTGGCGGAAAAGAATCTTTCCCTTTCCTATCGGCTATTGCCCTGACCATTTTACCTCGGAGCCTTGCAGCTCTAACCAGGCAACCTTCTATGGCAGACGGCCCGTACCTGTAATTACCTAGAAGGAGAAAAAGACAGAGGTAGTGGGCCCTCTCAGCATGAGAGACAGGTTGCGGTTCATGATTGGGTCTCGAAGCAAGGGTTGCGGCCAGTGAACAGGATGAACGACAATAATAGTGCATCACACAGCAATTAAACCGTGATATGCGATTTTCATTGCTTTGTTGTGAGGATCCTGATACAATAATAAGTCGACAACTGGCCTTAGTGTCAGCCTTGGCAGAAAATCCCCAGAGTGCTGGGGGAGGGCTCACGCTTGCCGTGAAGGGTCAGGCGTCAACACTGCCCAAAGCGGACCAAAGGAGGAACAATACATATTAATACCCTCCCCTGGCCTGAGAACACGCTTGGATGAGGTGATTGTGTACCTGGAGGCCCAGGTTTAAGCAGGCCAAACCCCGAGGCTCAACACAAGCCAGGACAGGGCCAGGTTCTGACTCGGGGGTAGAAATGAGCAGCTCAGGGGTTGCCACCGGCACAGGTGGCTCAAGGGTGGAGAACGGCACAGGCAAAGACAGGGGGTGGGAGGGCTGGCGCAGGGGCTCCAAAGACCAGAATTGGACCCGATCAAGCTAACAAAAAAGGTCGGCGCTAAAGTGCATGGCTAGGCGAACAGCGCCAAGGACCCCAGCACCGGGCAGCAAAGGAGACATTGGTTGCGGGAGCCAAGGCCAATGACTGTGGTGCAGGGGTCGGGGCAAATTCAACTGATGCGGTGCAAGGGATTGGTCTGATGAGACCACCGCGGGGGCCGAGGCATACGACCGCGCACAGGGGACGGGTCCTGAGTGATCTATGGGACGGGAGCCGAGCAAAACAACTGCGGCGCAAGGACCGGTCTGAGTAAAACAATGGCGTGGGGGTCGGGCCACAACGACCGTTGGCGCGGGGATCGGGGCAACAACCGCCTGCCACAGGAGGATTGGTCCAAATGACCATGGGGGGGTGGGGACAAACGACACGAGCAGAAGGCTAGATACCAAGCTAGGCGGCACAGCGAGCAGCTCAATTGTGAGACTAATGCACGCAATGAGCTCAGGTACAAAAGTGGGGTGGGCGCCAGCAGCCCAAAGTAGCGAATTAATGTGCGCGGCGAGCTAGGTACGAGCTACGGCGTGCACAGATAGGTATGGGGCTTCTTATGGTTCAGGTATGGAGCTTAATGACACGGCTGTTGCTCAGGTTATGGCGCTTGGGGGAAGCGTGCTCAGTATGGAGCTTAAGAGCACGGCATGTTCAGGGGACAAGGCTAAACCCAAAGGGCGCTAAACTGCTCAAGTATAGAGCTTGGGGCATGCAAGTCTGGAGCTGGCACAGGCGGGAACCAAAGAAGTGGCAAGATGAAGATAAAAACCGGCACGCAGTGAAGGCGGGTGGTCTGTACAGATGGCTAAATTGTACGATCAGCGGGGGAGGCGGGGGGTCTGGAAGAAAGAAACAGCTTTGTCCCTCATCCTCCTCCACTAAGACCAAATCTTAAAAAGGTTATTTGATCACACGGTCATTAAAACTGGTCACTGTTAGCCAGCTCATGGAACTCCCCCTGTTATTCAGCAAATGCCCGGGGTCCTGGGAGATGTTGGAAAGTACAGGATGCCACCAGGTTTTAAGTGCAGGGTGGCGCCAACCACTCAGTAGCAAAGCTAATGGGTGTGAACTGCTCAAGTACAGGGCTATGGGGTGCTAACTGCTCAGGTACAGACCTAACATGCTCAGGTACAGAGCTTGAGGGTGCAGCCTGCTCAGGTACAAGGCTACAGGGCACTGATTGCTCAAGAATGAGGCTCCCCAGAACCTCACACTCCGGCACGGGGATCTGCTCGACGGGGTTGTACATGTCGAGCGGTTCATCCGGCCGAGCCTGAGGATAGATTTTAATCTCATTCGTGGGCAAAAGAATGCCCCACGGGGAGCAGGTGATCGGCTGACATTCGTGATGGCCCTTCATAATGGGAGGGTTGGGCTGTACGGGGGGATTGAGCGTTGGACCCTCAGGATTAGGAGGCACTAACAACCCCATCATATACCTGGGCGGCAATTGGTGCCTATGGTGGCGTGGACCAGGCGGCTCTGGAGGGCTGGGAAGGACCACCGGATTCATGACTCGGCCGTAGTCATAGGATGGTCCCCCAAAAGCCAGCTGGGACCCAGGTAAAGAAAGCCGCTGGCCGTGGTGACTGGGGACCTCCAAACTAGAGGTCCAGGAGCTAATGCTGGGTCCTTTTTCTGGCCATACCCTACTGTTATGGTTCGCCAGATTGGGAGGCCGACGAACCGTTAAAAATAAAATATATATTTTTTTATTTTAGGGTGACCCAAGTGCAATTATCTCCAGATGGAATTAATGAACAAAAAGATGAATAAAACTAATGGGGGCAGGTCCGCAGTTCATGCGTGACCCAAGACTCGAACCCCCGATCGCTAGTGTCGCAGCTCATGGCTCATGATCATGGCTTGCCACACTGCCAGACACTAGGACCCAGGGGAAAGAGAAGATGAAGAATGGCAGACGCAAGAGCCACCTAACGCGGACTCAAAATAAGGTCATACACTGGCAAACAGAATAACAGTGAGGTGCTAAGGACACAAGCTTCAAGCAGGATGTGAGCAGCGTGTCCTGAAACTAAAGTAAAAAGTGGATTTTTTAAACAAGTAAACAGCGGTCCATATGTGCAGGTCGGACGCAGGCGCTACAGAGCTGAGCTCTGCTTGCAAGTGCAAGGTGCACAGAGAGTCCGCATGCACAGCACGAGGATGGCACTCACAAGGAGAGCAAGCACAAGGAAGAGGTTAGTGGCAGAAAAGAAGCTTTCCCTTTCCTATCGGCTACGACCTGACCAGTTTACCTCGAGCCTTGCAGCTCTACTCGGCCCACCTTCTATGCAAGATGGGAAATACCTGTATTCCCTGAGAAGGAAAAAAAGACAGAGAGTAGCAGACTCTTCGAGCGCGTGAGACAGTTGAGGTCCCAAAGTGTGAAAGTGCGGCGCCTACTAATAACGCAATCACGCAGCAATTAAACCGTGCATACGTGATTGCGTTGCTTTGACACACGGGATGAGATTTTGCATGGAGCCCCAGATCGAGGGAGATTATCAATGGTTTTGTATGTCTTCCATTTTCTTACAATTGCTCCCACAGTTGATTTATTCACACCACCCTGCTTGCCTATTGTATATTCACCCTTCCCAGCTTCTTGCAGGTCTACAATTTTCTCCCTGGTGTCCTTTGACAGCTCTTTGGTCTTGGCCATGGTTGAGTTTGGAGTCTGACTGTTTGAGGCTGTGGACAGGTGTCTTTTATACAGATAACGAGGTCAAACAGGTGCCATTAATACAGGTAACGTGGATAAGGTAATGTCCATACAAGTGGAGGACAGAAGAGCTTCGTAAATAAGAAGTTACAGGTCTGTGAGAGCCAGAAATCTTGCTTGTTTGTGGGTGACCAATACTTATTTTCCACCATTATTTACAGTTAAATTCTTTTAAAATCTTACAATGTTGATTTCCTGGATTTTTTTTCTCATTTGGCTCGCGTAGTTGAGTGCAACCTATGATGAAAATACAGACCTCTCTCATCTTTCTAGTAGGAGGAAACTTGCACACAATCAGTGGGCTGACTAAAGACTTTTGCCCCACTATAAGTGAAGGGACAGGCTGCTAGGATCAAAGTCAGAAATACAAAGAACGGATAATGAGGGCCAAGCCAAATTCGGCATGTGTTTACGGTACGAACAGATTTCCCGCTAAAGATGCTTACATTTGAGCATGTGAGTTTAGGTAATGCAAAACAAATGGAGGTAATTTATAGGTTTCAAAGGATTGGTTGCACATTATTGTTCAGGCATTAATGAGCATAATTGCATTACAGCTCGTAATGTGCCTGTGTGAGCTGTTGGGAGGATGTGTCTCTTGGTCAAGTTGGATATGAGGAAGAAGAGGTATATTGGGGAAAAATGGGTCAGTGAGTTTCTGTGTTTCGCTTTTAGTCATAGTGTGTCACACAGAGTACAGTTCCATAACACACAAACCCACTAACATGCATGCGGTTTACATTTGAACCTAACCCAACCAAACCAAACAAAACCAAATCAATGTAGACCACATGTGGCACCACTTTTTTGAATGCAGATATAATCACACAACTACACACCCTCTTCCCATACCCACAACATATATCAATGCAGATGGGTAACACTTTATAGATTTTTACATTTTTTTTTACATTTACAGCATTTAGCAGACGCCCTTATCCAGAGCGACTTACAATTGATATAGTCTTACAGTCCAAGCAATTGTGGGTTAAGGGCCTTGCTCAAGGACCCAACAGTGGCAGCTTGGCAGAGGTGGGATTTGAACCCTGGACCTTCTAGTCCATAGTCCAGTACCTTACCCACTAGGTTACCACAGTATATGTTACCATTGTACCTATAATATACCACTCCAATGCAATGTACCACTAAAGAGTTGCTGCAGTCTATTAAATATGGATATTGTAATTACGATGTTTGAGTAACCACAATGTTGTATTTGCTCAAATGTTCATCACAATTACTTGTGTGTTCTCTCTCAGGAAGATCACTAAACTACCTACACTAAATACACAAATGCATTATTACTATATTAAAAAAACAAACATAAAAGAAAGAATGCAATATTTGATTCTTATGCATTGAATATATAGCATGTACACAGTATATTACATGTAAAGTCATTCATAGAGTTATCTTTCGTAAAGCTGACTACTGTAAAAAGCAGTATACAAATAAATTGGTAGTGATGAGGTCTTAAATGGAAATGTCACGGTGTCACTGAAATGCATGATATCACGCAGTGATTGATCATTCAAGAGTTTCCCTGTTTTTGGGAAGAAGCTTTTCCTGATAATGAATGTGTTTGGGCTAAGAGACCAAAGCTGTTTACCACAAGAGAGACAACTGTTATATACCTTGTGATTGTTGGTTCTAATGCACACATATAAAAGCTCAAAAGCTCTTCAGGTTGTATTTGACAAGGTTTCACCTCTCACTCACTAGAAATGGTGAGCCTTCTTCATAGTGGTTAAGGCATGTTATGTGACCATTTTAAGTTACTGGTTTGTTTCTTTATTTAGTTTATGTAATATCGCTTCTAGCATCAATGGCTATTTAATGACAGACACACGGTTACATTGAAATTGTTATTGAAACTAGCTGTTTTCCATTTCTGGTAGTCCACAGTCAGTTGCTTGGTCTTGTTGACATTTTGGGTGAGTGTCATGGTGATGTGCGATGCTGAGCCACATCATCCTACACAGCTCTCCCTGGGCACTTTTTCCTTCGTATTAATACTCCCCTTCTCGTAGAGACAGACGTAGGTGCAAATGTACATGCTTTATTAACAGTTAACATTGTGCAAACACAGTGATACCAGAAAGACAAGGGTGCCATGCTAACAACAAGACAGGTAACAAGCAATGGAGCTACATGAGGAAGAGACTAACACATAGACACTACATACACAGTACTAACTCACAAAAGTGCCACTACAAAACAGGAGTGCTAATACATACTGGAGTGCTAACAGCACTCGTAAACAATCTGCAAATACAAACAGGAGTGCTTACATAAACACTAGATCTAACACCACCTGACAATCTGCTAATACAAACAAGAAACACTCGGACACCCCAACAATAATGCTGACAGACAAGGAGCTAACGGCAACACAGACACAAAAGCTAAACAATAAGGCTAGACTAACACATAACGTGCAAGACAAGGAAAGAGACATGAAATAAGAACAAGATCCCACAGATCAAGCATGGAGTACGAAGGCAACCAGGAGCTGAAAATCAGCCAGAGAGTGAAAAAGTAAGACAAGGAAATGCACAGGAAGGGGAGTATTTATGAGAGGTGCAATTGCTGTAATCGCTCACCCTGCTGTGGAAGGGGAAAAAGGTCAGAAGAGAGCTCTGTAGGATGACATGGCTCAACAGTCCACAACAACGTGACAGTGAGATTGTTCTCATTTGACCAGAAAAGTTAGAATGTTGTTGGACCTGTGCATATGCACTCAGCAGGAACTTTATTATGAACTCTAATATGCCTCCCTGTTGCAGCCCATCCACCTCATGGTTAGATGTGTTGTGCAATGTGTGATGCTTTTCTGCTTACCACAATGGTACAGAGTTGTTATAGGAGTTACTATAGCCTTTCTGTCAGCTAGATCCAGTCTTTTCATTCTGAATTGATCAGTGTTTTGTCGTCAGCTATGTATGGCAGAATCTCAATAAACCAAGCATTTCTCAAAGAAACCTTTGGATCCATATTTCAATTAATTCATAAACACTGAATGTTAAAATCTAGTGATTCACAGTCTTAAATCAACTGAACTCTGAGCAGTACACATTCATTCAGACAGTGTGCCTGATAGAACTGCTTGTTTGTGATGAGTTTTTTACACATTCTCTAGTCAAACACAATTTGTCTCTGCCAAACTGGAACATTTTAGCAAACATGCCAGAAAAAGAAGACGCAATCTGTCAGTGAGTCATGAGGAAATACGTCAGCAAGAGCAACATGAGACTCAATGAGCAATTTTTCCATCGTCAGCCATGAGAAACCCACTACTGAATAAAATAGCTGTCTATAATATATTCCATGCTCTTCTTGGGACGTTTAATTCCAGTTCTTATCTGGAAATTCTAGGATGAGGACTAAATCCCATACCCACAGCCAATATTCATTACTGCTTCCAAGCTATCAAGTGACCAGTCTTGATCTGTGAACCATGATCCATGCAATAGAAAGCACAATAATGGCATAATAGCATTACATTTTCTAACGAAAAAGGCTAAGACTGTTTAAATGTAACGCAAATGTCACCTAGTATGATCTGGTGAATGGCCTCACCCTGCATGTGTTTAGAGGAAATGCACAAGTGTATGACTTCCAGAGAGCATGTTCCAATTTGCCTATTAGTGTTTAATGAGAACCAATCCTATGAGTAATGCCAGGCTAAGAAATGGAAGACAAAGGTCATAGAATCAACTATGTTAAATCAGAGCTTCTCCAACTACAAAGCTCTCTTGATTCCTCCACACTGATGTGTTTTCACTTTTGATTGGTCAGAATGGGTTGATTCACTTTTTTGTAAAAGCATGGCTCTTAAGTAGCAGCAGTTGGTGGAAAGCTATTTCCGTATTAAATCGTTTCCATAGTAGCTAAGCTGTATAGCTGTTCAGTAGAATCCATTATTTCCCAGAAGCATAATGGACTATCCCATTCAGCTGGTAATGCAATTTTTTTCAAATTCCTCCAAATAGTGATGAGAGGGCTTTGCATGCCCGACCTGTCTACAAGTGGTTTTATCAAAGGGTTTTCCTGGTGTTCCAGATTTTGGAAGACTTGAACAGTTTCCATGGATATTTCTTAATGACATTTCAGACAATGGAAATTGCAAACAAGAAACACTTATGATATCTTTTATAGCGTTATTCTGCATTGTGGAAGACAAACAGATCCCCAGATTTCCAGATCCCCAACTGCTTAGAGCAGTCCATGGCTGTTGGGTGAATGCACAACATCATGCATGAATAAACACAGAATTTATTTAGCACTGGAATTGCCTACACATGACTTGGATTTTGGTAGGATCATCTACTGTTGTGCTCCAACATTTGCACATGCAAAATGTTGTTTATTTTTTTCAATTTGTTAAATTTGGAAAATAAACAGTAATGGTACTTTTACAGAAATACTGCAGAGGCTGTTTACTATTTGCTTTTGCACACGATTGCAAATTTACCACAAAAGAGTTTTTCTGAAAAATTTAAGACATTTTAATGTTTAGTGTGTTGCTTCATGTGAATTAACCACTTGAATGTTCAGTTCAGTTGAGGTTGCATCTGCTTCTCCTGGTGAGGGTTGTGGTACGACTTGGATGTAGCAAGGGAATTGTGATGTAAATAGTTTGTGGTGCAAGGATGAGCCCCTTGATGTAAGCTGAAATGTATTTTTTATATGTTGGAGGGAATGTATTAAATGGAAATACTTACAAATAGAATTTAAATCTGTTTTATGAATGTTTCTTGTATTTTTCTTCTGAATGTAATGAGTACACATTCAAAGGCAACAGCAAAGCAGCTGTCACAGAGTATTTCTTTACTAACAGCCTTGACCTGGGTCTCCACAGAACTGTTCAATTCCGTTCCCTCTTTTCAACATTGTGGGCAGAATTTTTTTATACATTGTAAAAAAGCATGCACTATATCACATACTGATACAGGCCAAGTAGAATTCTGGCAGTGAGATGCCGTATGCATCGGCTTTACACGGTTCTGATTGCTTCTCCGTCTGGCTGTGAATTAAAGTCCAGAGCAAGAGAGTAAGGTGTGGGGTAATCATACAATTACAATATTAATATTATATTACAGTTGAGTAAGACCACAGGGCTTTGGTGCATTGGCTGTGTGTTGAAATGTGCATTCAGTCACTGTCATCCAAAGGGCTACATTCTTGTAAGGGATATGGATTAGTTGTCTAGATCAGGCCAAGGTGCATGGGATTACGCAATGATCCAAACTTTGGCCAGCATTTCAGATCAACTATTTAGCTTCCATAACCAAACATCACTTATTAATGACCAAATATAAATACATGTTTTTTAGTGCCATTGTACACTACAAAGCCAAAAGCATGTGCATACACAACATGTGCTTGTTATTGTTAAACTATGATTATTAACATGGACTTGGCTGGCTTGCTGCTATAACAGCCTCCAGTCTTCTGGGAAAGCTTTCTTTGGAACTATATTTTTGCAACATGACAATAGAAATTCATGTCTATTCAGCCACAAGACCATTATTGAGGTCAGGCACTGATGTTGGGCAACAAAATCTGGTTCTCTGTTGACATTCCAGATTATCCCAAAGGTGTTTGAGGTCAGAGCTCTGGGCAGGCATGTTCTGCTACTCCAAACCATTGCATTCTGTAGCATTAAGTATTCCCTTCACTTGACAAAAAAGACTTTTATTTCTCTGTCAGTAAACTTCAGGAATTCACTTACCCAAATTCTGTCAGACTGCCAAATTGTACAGTGTGATTGTCACTCCAGATTATAGGGTGTGTTTTTCCCTTAGTCCAACTAAAAAAGCCCAAAACAACAACAAAAAACAATAATCGTCTTTAAATGTAAATTACTGTTAAATATCTGCAAATAACTTATTTAAATAAAACAATAAATAGCATTTGAAAGAAAGTTCTTTGTTAAAGGGAAGAAACACAGTGACGCAAAGAGTAAAATAACAACACCTGAAGCCTGTTTTCACCCCATAACTTTTCTTGTAACAACACCAGAGGCATGGCCTTGGCCTTGAGTTTTCCTCCCTATCTGCATCTTGATTTTGGTCCACATGTAGTTAGGGGTCAAGTTTCAGAAAACCCATGGGGGAGAATCATTACTGTTATCAAATATTACTACTTAAATCAAAATTTTGTCCAGATGGTTCCAGTTTCTAGGGAACTCTTGGCCTTGCTCTTGCTTGTGATATTGTATTTCACCAAAACCTTGTCAGCTAGTACAAAACTAATGCCCGGAGATATACCTCACTGTTCATGGAAATGTTCGTGAAAATAGAAGGAAATATATGACATGGCATTCTGTTCATTTTGGGTGCAGAAGGTTGAGTCTATGTGCCTGCATATAATTCGAACCATATGAAGTCTTACTTTGGGCCAGAGGCATATCTCAGATAATGGTAGTACACAGGTTCAGAGACCAGAGGTCGATTCTGAGCTTCGGTTAGTGTCTATTGGGAGTTTCACATCTTCTCCCTGTGTCGTGTGTGGCCTGTTGATTGACTAGAATCTAGCACAGGGAATACTCCTGCCTTGTGCCCATTGCCTCTGGGACAGAGCCATACCACAACCCATACCTGGATGGGTAATGCATATATTTGTATGCATGTTCATGACAATTCTAACAGGAATCCAGCACTACATTGTTAAGCAGAAGATGGCAAAGGTGGAGGTTGGAGGGACAGAGTTTTCCAGAAAGCTTTGATAATATCCATGTCAAAATCTAGTATTGAAAAAGAATGAAAGACAAGCCTACAACCCCATGGTTAAAAACCCCAGTTACACTAATCTATGAAATTTAAGTTGTTTTTTTCAAATGTCTTGATATTATAAAAATTATTATATTCATAATTATACATAAATACTAGAGATACATATTTTAATTATCTGGTTGATAGTAAAATGAACCACATAAAAGGTTTCCACGCAATGAATGGCTTTAAGCTGCAACTGAAATGTTGTTTTTATTTTGAACTGTGACATACAGTATTTCATCATTTTAAAATCTAGATTTTCCAGAAAAAGTTTTGAGAAACCATGATGTGTTAATATGATATTATTTGGTCATTGGATATGTTGGTTTTTACTTTGGTTAAACCACAACAGAAGAACTCAATCAATCAATGTCAAGACTGCTGTGACTGTCAGTTCTCTCTCTGAAAGTATATGTCTTACTGAAAGTCCTCTTCCTCTCTCATTCAAACACAGGAGGAAGATAAACATGGCTTGTTTTATTATTGAAACTTGATTCTGCAGTGTAGAGTAAACGTCTGTCCTAAGCTTGAGAGAAGGTAAGAGTTTAGATGTGATAGATGGGGTATTGAAAAAGTGAGAGAGGTTTAAAAATAAAATGCCTCATCTAAACCCACAACCAAAGAACTAACATTGATTCTAACTGCTCCACTGATAAACCATTACCTTGTCTGATAGCTAATCAGACAAGCTCTGCTGTGCTAGCAATGGTCTACAAACGAAAAGTGAGTTCAGTAAATTTATAAAGTGTTATTTTTAAGTTAAAACTAATGTTAGAAAAAAAGCAGCAGAAATAACAGAAATAACTGTACAGTTTTTTAGTATCCTAAAATGGTCTCCTATAATTAAATATATTGTTGTAAATACAGAATATTATGACACTGGCCAGTTGACTGACAAAAATACCTCGTGTTTACACCAGGACATATCAGCGGTGAGGTAACCTCCGGTGTTTTATGTCTTTCAACATAACGTCTTTCACCATACAACACCCTCACCCAGGCAACCCATCAGGCCGGTCAGACCCAGTCTTCCATCCCAGCAGCAATTGCCAAAGGATCTGCCCTTTTAAACCAAAGTATCCCACCTAGTGGCTTTCTCTGCAGTTTTAGTGATGAATCAGGGTGGACTTCTATTTATCTTCCCCCATGAATACCAGTAGTGTGAGGGTTTTGCAGCGTGAGCATCCTACAAAGCTCTGACAACCCACAATTGTGGGTTCAAAGCAAGTCTGTCAACCATAACTTTGGTGCTGTTTCACGATTTCCTGGCATTTTGTGTGCTTTCAAGAAGAATCTTGCATAAGAGAACACCTCACATGGCTCACAGTGCATATTTTCAGTAATTGTGATATGTCAATATGTTAATGTAATTAATTGTAGTTTATGGCTGTAGTAAAGAACAAAGTTAGCCAATTATGCAGGAAAATTGGGGACTTGGCAACTGCATCAACTAGCAGGCTGTCCTGAAATACATCTTGTTTTGGGAGGCATAAAACAACCTGCAAATCTGTTCATCACCAAGTCTAAGTGATCTAGTCAATAGTAGACAAACTTGTCAAAATACATTTTTACCATTTCCCAAGTCTAAAAGTTAGACTCACTTATCTAGAGTAACCGTTGAATAAAGCCACAATGATTTTATATAGAAATGTTTGCACATAGCTACAACACAGATATCCAGGAGACCAGGTAACTAACAGCACATGAAGTGAGCAGGTCATGTGCTAGTAACTTCACCAGTACAGTGAAACCTAATGCTCACTGAAACTTTTCTACTCTGCACTGTGATGATTAATATGAACCATAAACAATCTTTATAATCACAAAAAGCAATTATACTGAGAGAATGTTACTGTTTGAGGATCATGTTTTTTAGTTTAGGGGCTGTATCTTATCTTTTGCTGTCTGTCAATCTCCTAGGGAGTTCTAGCTTTCATTTGATTTACTCTTTTCCTTAATTATATATTTTTCCTCAGAGATGACCGAGTTAAACATGACTAAGCATGACCTTTTCTGTACTCAACCACTGATATTTTGTACACTAACTCTATACTTCACAAAGGATATTGGGTCAGATGGTTCAAATATATGTATTTATGAACTGGTGAAATTGAGGTGGGACATCCTCTGACACAATTAAGTAACATCCCCCACCCACAGACCTTCTCTGTCATATGTTACATCAAAGAGTAATTATTTTTATTACATAAGCACCCATGGAGAAAAGCAAAGGCAGCACAACAGGGATATGGAGGGATGCTTTGGTGTAGACAATGAAAATAACATACCACTCACTCAGTAGATAAAGGTCTTATTTACACATTGCACCTGCTATGCTATGGGTCCATGGAGTTCAGACACATAAAGGGTCATGACTTATCTGTACAGTATAAGCATGTGTGTGTAAGTAAAGAGCTTTATCAGCTGAGTTCACTTGTAACCGACCTCAAACTCTCCAAAGCAAGCTTATCACTGACCATAGGCCTAAAACACTGTTATTTTACTGAGATCAAACAGGATGGAAAAGAGAGTGGGTACAATGAAATACTGAATAAACAGAACACACTGTCCTAGATTTAGTGCTTGTGTCTGCTCAAGATCTGATCTTCGTTTTTGTGTAATACCCTCAGGTATAGCAATGAACTAACATTGAGTGGAAATCGCTTTATTCATAAATCTTTTGTGCTGCTTTTTGGCAGCTGGCATTAAATATTAAAGAAATATATTGACTAGAAGAATGTTGAACACTGACCCCCCCTCAAGTACTCTAAACTGTTTCTAAACTATGATATTTGTGCTGTGTTAACTAACAGCAATCAATTAAGCCGGGGATGGGATTATACTGCCAGCATTTGGCTGGTCTAGTTAGCTATAGTGGCCATATGATGTATTAAGCTAAAACATTATTTGCTTTCCAGTATTTTTGAAGTACTCTAAAATTTGCTTTAAAAACATGATATTTGTACAGCTAATCAGTTAATAGTCTTTATTGTCACAAACCTTATGCACAGTAATATACTAAGATCATCATGCGAACAAAAAAGCATACATAAACATCATTGCCTGGCATGTTCTTTTCCAAGCAAATTTTTCAGTCTACAGAATTGTTTTTCCAGTTTAATTTTTGGAAGGCACAAAGTTGACTTTTTCTCCATTTCATGGAGCCATTGGCCTATTAGCTTTTCTAATGTGGTAAATCACATGACATTTTGACTCAACTGGCTAAAATGATGTCCTGCAGATGTAAAAAGCCCCATAAACCAAAGAAGTTGACACCCAGGGCCGCTTACTTTCTGTTGGACAGTCCACCAGCGAGTATTCTAATGCTAAGCAGGCTCTCCTGTTACCATAATGCTAATGCTAATGGATTTTACAGAGCTAGACAACCGGAGAACAGATTGGGCAACATCCAGGGATTTACAGAGTGGAGATGGTGGAAGAAATGACTGATATATTTCCAGGTATGTGTTCAAAGATGGGACATCTGGAGGAATAGAGAATAAGACAGGTGCGAGAGATGAGTTGAATTATTAGAAGAGAGAAAAGCAGTGATGAAACTTCTGAATGTGCTGGCGTGCTAGTGTACCGGCCCAAAAGCTTCCCCCTATGCTCCTCAGTTACAGCAGAGCCTGCTGTCTTCTGCCAACTTCCTCCACTGAGACAACACTACACAATTAAAGCTCACAAGCAAGAGGAAACAGCATCTCAACACAATGGCATGTTGTGCAAGCATTACACAATACCACACGGGGTGTGTAATCACGGCACACTACCTGGTTAAGGCCTCTAAGGCTTTCTTAAGGCAAACTAAATTTTCAATGCCATCGCCAAACTATTTCTAAACAACATGAACATGCCAGTGGTTACAATACTCAAACAGTCCATTATTCTTTTTTTCCCAAGGCATATTGCTCACAAACACAACAATGAAATGAGCATTGGCATTCTCACTGCAAGATATATATCACTCATGAAGCCTGATTTCATATTGTTCACTGTTCACTCTATAGCCACAACAAGGCCACATTGCAGAGACAAACTATGTGTTCAAATACAGTCTATAAACTTGTTATCTCGCCTTAAGTCTGTTTTATGACTATTTTTGGCAAGAGGCGAGTTTGGCTACTTAACCAGAATACAAAAAAAATAGACAAAGTAACATTCATACCTGATGCTGACATAACGTGTTTTACTGAGCAGCCCGCGTGATCGTCCAATCACATTTACAAGGTACATAAACATGTACAGCTTCTATTCATTTACGCAAAAGAGTCCATGATTGATGATTGTTTGTGTGACACAAACAGTATGAAGTTCAGTCTGCGATGAATAACAGCAAAGTCAATATATAATAAGTCTGTTTGGAATGACCAAGTCAAAGTACTGACCTTAATCCAATCTAAATGTTGTGGAAGGACCTGAAGCGAGCAGTTAATGTGAGGAAATCCACCAACCTCCCAGAGTTGAAGCTGCTCTGTATGGAGGAATGGGCTAAAATTCCTCCAAGCCGGTGTCCAGGACTGATCAACAGTTACAGGAAACGTTTAGTTGCAGTTATTGCTGCACAGGTTCACATACTTTTGCCACTCACTAATATGTAATATTGGATCATTTTCCTCAATAAATAAATGACCAAATATAATATTTTTTGTCTCATTTGTTTAGATTTTCTTTATCCACTTTTAGAACTGATGATTTACATCTGATGTTTTAGGTCATATTTATACAGAAATATAGAAAACTCTAAAGGGTTCAAGCACTACTGTATATATCCAAAACTGAAAGAGAAATTACTGTTTAAAATGTATGTTTAGAATCGCTGGTATAATCAGACATAAATTATATAAAATACTTGCATTATTGGGTTCAAATAACACAGAAAAATTCTGGCTACTGCGCATGCGCATCCTGCCACTTGCCACCCCACTTTCCAACATGTTTAGTAATATGCTGATTGGGTCTTTCTAATGACAGGGCAGGAATTCTATACTACAGGCCTATTCTTATTTCAAACAGTGACCTTCCTTATATAATGTCTCTAACAGACAGGGGCTGTACATCATCTGGTGCTCCAAGTTTAAAGTAAGATTAAAGCGCCACCTACTGGTGGCTTAGCGGAGTAAAATTTCATTCACATTTGTCACGTTTTAAACTTGGCGAGGGCCAGAGGCGAGGTTGGTGGCTTTTCGAGGTAAAATACATGGAAGGAAATCCGTCTGCCAACACACAGGTGGCGAGATAACGAGGTCATACTGTGTCAAATGTATTTATTTACATCCCAAGAAATGTAAACGGTCTTCTCGTACCCATCTGTCAAACTTGGGTAAATGCTTATGTCACAGGTTATTCATTCATTCATTCATTCATTCATTCTTTCTTTCATTCATATATGTGTGTTTAACAAAAAATTTGAACTAATATTAAATATAGATGCAGGCATTCCAATTTACATTACATATTCTGAAGAATGTGTTTAACAATCCAGGTAAATAAAGAGGTGATTATTTATCTACATCAAGAAAAAGTAGGTGGCTCAGTATCATGAGAAGAACAGCCATACTGACTCCTACACCACTACATCAGTTGGCTTAGAAGAGAGGAAGAGAAAAAGCCCTGGTGAAAATGGAACATGGCACAGGGACAAAGGGAACTCGGCTTACTCATTTGTGTTCAGATTTTATTACTATAACTAAGAGCCAAGATCTGATGGGATCAGCAAAGTCAGGCTACATCTTTGATTCCAGGGCTAAGATGTTTCCCTGGGCATTCAGCACAATGATGGCCCAGTTCCCATAGCTGCTAACAGTGACAAATAATGTAGCAAGTACTGTAAAAATAATTATGCTGAATACAAAATGGGAATACCAGGTCAAAGCAGGGATCAGTTGTGAAAAAGATATTTGTAGAGCCAAGCCACAGAGAGGACAGAGATCAGTTTGTGCAAAGTTAGGTAAATAACAACAAGAACTAAACAGGCACATGCAGATACAGTCGGTACGTACAGATACCCATACAGTATCCTATACCAATCCACATGTGCTTAAGTCGCTTATATAAAATGGAAGTAGTATCTGAGTATAACCTACTCATATTTTTCATTACAGGTTTACTTTAAATCATCTCGGGATTACTTATAAAACATACTACAACATAAACAATATGTAAATAGTTGTTATACTGTAACTTTTAGGGAATAATGACAAAAAAGTCTTTACAACAGATACGCTGCATTTAATTCCACAGTAGATAAGAGATAAGTAAAATCATAAAATGCTAAAGTAACTATGGGAAAAGTGCTTTACTTCAGGGGACTTTGTCAAGTTATAAAAATTCTTGTTCCTCTGTGCCAGGAACTCACGACTGTAACGCTAGTCTTGGTAGAGGAGACAAAAGCAGGATAATTGGAATCAACAGAAGAGGTTTTTTAAAGCACAGCAGCAATCAAATCAGCTAATGTTAGGCTGATTTAGGATCAGGGCCAGACACAGACCAGAGGACAAGAGCCAGAAAGCAGGAAAAATATACCAGAGGGGCTAGGCAAGACACGTGGACCAGGAAAATGGAATCATAGTTCATACACCAGGGTTGAAGCCAGCAGAAGGCTTCATAGAGAAACGTTTGGTGTCTAGAATAAATGAGAGACTTCTCAAAGAGTGCCTGGTGAGAAAAGGTATAAATTCAGGAGCAGTGAAAAGCTGGAGCATGGCAGCAGGAAGGCTTGGCTAGAGGGGTGTGTGACAGCAAGTAAGCTTGAAAGTCCAGGCCACTGGATTGGCATCACCACGCCACCCTAAAGTGCAAAATGGAAGGACAAATTGGAAAGGCATGATTATCCAGTCCAACTAATTTTGGAGAAAATATAGGCACAGGGACTTCCCAAGTTAATTCCCACTGGCCATTCGTCTGAGAGTGGTAGCCAGAGGTGAAACATCTGATACACCTAACTTTCCATGAAACTATGCCATAAGGCGGCAATGAATTGGGTGCCTTGGGTGGACAGGATATCTTCTGCTATGCCAAAATTGTAAAATAAGTGGAATTTCAGCTGTCTTGAAGGCTATGGTGAAGTGAGGGAGAGGAATGAACTTAAGTGCTCAAGAAAATCTATGAATGACAGTTAGAATAATGGCATTAAATTGCGTGTGGAATGAGCACTTTTCGGCCTTAACGGAGAGCTTGTGGAGGCAACAAAGTACCTGACACACGAGTAGGCAGACTGGAAGAATATATTAAGATGTTCTGTAACACATCGTTAATAAATGCCGGGAAGTAGGAGGGTACATTGGCAATTACTAAAGTGTTTTTCCATACGTTTTCTCCTTCTTTGATGTGGATCAGATTGCAAGCATTGGCCAGCTTGTTCTGGGGACCAACAAGCTCTGTTATGGCCTGGAAGAGAAAGGACATTTGCTGCTGCTGTTCATGCAGATGCTGACCATGGGCTGTGATGGCACGGGTCGAGGATTCAACATCTGCCGTCTCCATATTGACAAAGTCTTCTGTAATGCTAGCCCAGGAAGCAGAGACAAACTCAAAGGTTTTTTAAACAAACAAACAAAAAATTAAATCAGTATTGTTATGCAGGAACAGCCTCAGAAACAGTCCAGAGAGTGATAGCTAGGAACCAGAGGGCCTAGATGAGAGATGTGGACCAGAAAGATAGAATCAGATTTCACTGACCAGGGTAGAGGTTTGCAGAAGACTTTACAAGAGTCGAAAGAGTGACTGTTGAGACAGGGTAGTCAATACTGCGGATCCACAAGCAGAAGTGGGAGTTAGAGTTTAAGAGCAGAAGTTCATCATTCCCTCGAAAGCTCATTACCTTACAGTCATGTGCTTGCTTGCTCATTAGATCACATTTGGACAAGAGACTGTTCTAACTCGGTTGAAGTGCTTTGAGACTTTTTAGTGGCTTTCCACTGCTTATTTGTAACAAGCTGTAAATGATCTGTATATTCCCTCTTATAACCTATAACTATATAAAACTTGTTCGTAACAGTACATTACTATTTTTCTACAATTATTGTGTATTTGCATAAATTAAGGATGCTGTGTAGATCATAGTGTTACATTCGTGTTTTCAAAGGTATCTCTGAGGCATGTATGTATCGTTTGCACACAGTTCACATTTTTAGGATTATCACTCAAGGATCAACATACTAGAAATCTTTTGTCAGAAAGAGGATACAAAAAGTCTGGCAAAACCTAAAAGCGCGCTATGTTCCATTGCACACTTCCACAATTATAACCAAAGACACCATATCAGTTAACAGCTTTCATTTCATCATCATATTTTGATTATTTCTTTGCAACATCACATGCTTGTGCAACCCTAAAGCATATCTGTAATATAATTTAGATAGTTTTGCTTAAAAATAACACAAGTTCAGCATATGCATCTTAGTTTGTAACCAGTGGGTTCCTCTGATGCATGTGGTGGTGCTGCTTGGCCGTTTTCTGAAAGATGTTTTTACCAGAACATGCTGTGACTGAGGCTTTGAAGTGTGGCAGCTGTTTGGACTTCACATCATGCCTCAATATGTCTAAAGAGATCAGATTGATTTAAACCATTACAGTACATCTCCTACATCCGAGTGTTTGTGGACACACACACAGGAATGAAGACTGAAACAGAGCATATCTTCACCTCATGACAGCGAATGCCAACGTAAACCAGAGAAAAACTAATATTATTTGTTCCCAGTGGTGTGTTATCATTGAAAATAAAGGGATCATGACTACAAAAACAGAGCACATTGGTTTCCACATACTTGCTATCAGTATTAAATTTAATTGAAAAAGACACCTGGTTGTGTTATTCAATAATGGTCCTTCATTTTTTATCATCATACTTTTAACAAGTGCCTTAAGTAATTTGTGTTGTGTTGGATTGAGTGCAACAGTTTGAGCAGCATTACTAGGTTGTTAAACACCATACAAGTACTCCTCGTTTAAGGATGGCCAGACGTACGATATTTCTATTTTACGTTAACAATCCGATAATAAGCATAAATACACATACAGCAGAAACTCTGAAATTTCCTAGGTAAGAGATAAGCATTAAGCAGTCCCCCATAAGGATTGAAGTGGTGACCGTGAAGGTCTACCACGGGGCCTCCTCCCGGTTGGCTATGCCTGGTATACCTGCAGCGGGAGGCATCCAGGAGGCATCCTTAAAAGATGCCTGAACCACCTCAGCTGGCTCCTCTCAATGTGACGGAGCAGTGGTTCTACTCTGAGCTCCTCCCGGATCACAGAGATCCTCACCCAGTCATGAAAAATATGCCCAGCAACCTGTTGGAGAAAGCTCATTTTGGCTGTTTGTTTATGTGATCTTGTTCTTTCGTTCATAGAGCTTTGCTTTATGGCTCAGCTCCCTCTTCACTACTCTGGACCGGTACAATGACCGCATTACTGCCGATGCTGCACCAAACCTATAATGGATCTCACAATCCCTCTTCCCATCAAGGCCCTGAGATACTTGAGCTAATCATGGCCTTAGATTGGAGCTGCTGATCTGCATACCGACTGCTCCACATTTGACTGCAAACTGCCCAAGTACACTCTGGAGGCCTCCCAAAAAAAAAAAAAAAAAAAAGGCTGTGGAAAGTAAAATTCCTACAATGTAATTTCCTGGATTTTTTTCTCATTTTGTCTCTCATAGTTGAAGTGTACCTATGATGAAAATTACAGACCTCTCTCATCGTTCTAAGTAGGAGAACTTGCACAATCAGTGGCTGACTAAATGCAGATATATGGGTATGGGTATGAAAGAGCAAAAGTTTAAAGTCAAAATTATGTAAAGCATATAGCAGGATTATTCTGCATTATTCACAAACTTTTTTTTGGCATTTTCAACTCTCTAAGCAGATGTTGGTGGTGTATAATTGTTCTTTGTAAATCACCCACAATATATTAATCACCCACAAAACACAATCTATTAGGCTGCACAGGCAAATGAATACTCTTTATTTAAACCAGGGCCATAGCATCATTAACTAACCCTGATTTATATTAAGTGATTTTCCCATTTTACTTGCTACTCAAATTAATTTTGACTCTTGCCTTTTAATGTCATTTCCTGGTAAGTATTTGCAGTTAACATATGTCTCTAGAATTAGGCCAGCAAAATTGTGTAATTTATTATAGCTCCACCTATCCTGCTCTGGAAAAAGTGCACTCATTCAAAGTTCTGCTTAATATGGGATTCACTTTTTCTATTCTTCAGTGTGTGGTGAATTTACAAATAATCTACTTTGGTTTATTTCGGTGACTCTTTTAAAGACAACAGATATCTTTCTAAGTAAACAAATTCTGAAAAAACAGCAAACAGTCCTTAGTTTGGTCCTGAGACCCTCCTCAATGTTATTATCAATATCTTCTCAATTTTCTCCTTAACTCTGTCTCTTTACTCCATTGTCATCTGTTAATTCACCAAGTAAGCCATCAATACTCGCTTCAAAACTTCATATTGTTCTGCAAATCAAATGGCCAGTGCAACACATTTACTTGTTTGAAAACCTGCTACATTAATATAGACTTCAGCTGTTACAACAGTTTTGAGTGTGGCTAAGTTAAACAGATTTTAGAACCCAAATGATCTCTTTTATAACAACATATTAACATGTCTTAATATGAATACAATTGCGCTCCAGTTTGTCTGGATGATCAAAAAAAATCACATTGCTGGAAGAATGTACAGATAATCTTTGCGACAACACACTACAAAGAAGCTCAGCATGCAGCTACAGAAGCTCTCATCACATAATAGTGAATAATCTATCTATCAGCATGTCTCATTGGCCATTCTAAATATGCAGCAGGATGAATCAAGCCTTTTGGATTTCCACTTTAATTTATTATTCTCTCAGCAAAAAATCAAATACAGTCTAAGCAATTAATTCAACTTTTTTGGTTATTACAGCATAGCTTTTTGTGATGAATGAAATTTGAAGGGTTTGCCTGGCCAATCTGGCCCCAATGCATGAGTCTTATGGCTAATGCACCAGACCTGAGAGGTATGCATATGCTGAACAGGATTACTGATACACAAATTAAGGAAACTAATACAAATGTATATAAGCATATTTCTTCTGACTCCTTATCATGTTTCACATTTGAAATGTAAAAATAATAATTCCATGAAATTTGTCTACACAAATGCACAGACTTCTTTTCTTTTCCTTATAGCCCCTGGAGGAAAAACGAGGGGCGGAAGTTAAGATAATTAAGTACTAGTTACATTTAATGCTTAGCAAATTTAGAAAAAATATTTATTCCTCAAACTCTGCCCCCATCTATGAAGCACTCACATTACTCACTGTATGTTGTTCCATTTCCAACTCGTGCACAGGGGTGTACAAAGGATGTGGGGGAGCAGCCTGGAATAATATTTAAGATAATTAACTTGGGAGGATAAACAGTACTGCTCTCATCTCCCCTCACCACCTTGGAAAATGAGCTGACATATAACGAGTGCATCATGGCACAAAACAAAGTTTGTGCATGGTTTAAAGTTTGCTAAAAGTATTAAAAATACTCTTACATTGTAGAAGATACGACAGCACTTTTGTAATCCTTGATGGGAAACTAGAGAAAAAATATGTCAACACAAAAGTGTGTCAAATTGTTTTGTTATTGTTTTAGAGTTTTCCGTACAAAGCATTAAGTAGCTTACTGAGTTGACGATGGTCAACGATGGTCAGGTTCAAGTATGGAGGCCTCATGGTGAGCGTTTGCTGTGGAGTGACACACAGCCCCAACTGCTGATGCGATGATCTGGGGAGCCATCAAATATGACAGTGACTCACCTAAAGTAGTGATACAAGGGACATTAACAGTTCAGTGATATGTGCAATATCCTGTGGCCATGTGTTGCGTCACGACAGGGCTTCCAAATGGCATTATTCAGAAAGATAATGCTTGCCCACACACTGCAAGGGTTTTCCAGGAATGTCTCCGGTCACCAGATTTATCGCCAATCGGGCATTTATGGGACCAGTTGGGATGCCAGCTTCAGCAACCTAACATTGTGCAGGATCTACAGGCCCAGCTGCAACATCTGTGGGCAAATGTGCCACAGGATACCATACAGAACCTGTATGAACCTTCCATGCTCAACTGTATCTCATCTTGTATCCAGGCTAGAGGTGGCCTAACAGGGTACTAGAGCCTCCTTTCAATTGTACAGTTTTCCCCAATAAACTTATCCTTTCGCTCTAATATTGTAATCACTGACACATATCATCATTACATTTAATCCCAAAAAGTCCTTCGTGTTAATTTTTTTTTTTTGGTGAATAAGTGTATACCATTATAAATACTCGACTGCTAGGTGATGTCTTCAGTAACATGAATCAACAAAGCAGTAAAAAGCTTGAGAATAATATTTAATAAAGTCCAGGTGGGTTTGGAAAAGTAAAAATAGTTAGATAGACATGTGATCAGGCTCTGTGGCTTGCTGTCCTTAAAGGTAATTGCTAGCTGGCCTGTGTTTTGACTGGGTGCCATGGATAGGGTTGCAGTAAACTTCATATATAGCCTACAATGCAGCTTATAAATATTTGAACAGTGAAGGAATATAAATAAAACAATGACTATTAGGTTAAATTTGACAATGGCAAATTAAATGTAAATATGTTTATTTTAGATAAGACCTATCTTAGATAAGTAACACATTTGTTTTAAGTAAACAGGTGCCCCATTTTATGGGAATGTTCAAACTGCACAAGTGGCTACTGTTTTCTTGGTTTTCTGTATGTTATTGCATCACTGCACATAAGCAGCAAACCAGAACTGCAAAATGATACAATATATTGCATTTTTCATGTTCATCTGCAGGTTGTTGCTATTGTTTTTCAAGTAACTCTTCCAGTAAAGCAGGCCAAAACTAGTCTAAGGAATCAAAATAAATTAGCAAACAATCTGGCAGAGCATGAAAAAAAGCCATGAAGAAAAACAGTCCTGAGAGTTAGTGATGTGTCAGATACACTTAACAGATTGGTCATGGAGCGCTACCAGAAACACTGGCTTACTTGAATTTATCATTGATGTGAATTCTGTGAATTTACGGGACTAAAGACAAAACAAAACAAGCAGGAACTGTGTGTATTGTGCATCTGGTGATATTTATGGGCAACATGTGAAGGATTTGCAACCAAGCATCAGACAAGTCAATTCATTACTTTGAAACAAATGTCGGTGTTTTAAACAAATGGTGTGATGTGCGCATGGCTCACCCCATGTCTGCAAATTAAATTAAAAGTATGAAGTTAGATTTAGGGTTAGGGGTTGGTCTAGAGGTTGTAGCTTTAAACCAACTTCACTTTTGCTTTTTAAAATATCTTACAGCCAGGCTGAATTAACCTCATTGCTATTGTTCAACATTGTTTTCAAGTAATAACCTGGATGTGTTTTATGGATCCCCATTCTGGTTTTTATCATAGTCGTATATTAATGGCAAACCTAGTAAAAAGAATGGGGGCCACCTTTGGACCTTTATTACATCTCTGGGCATGTAACTTGACCTTTATTTCCCCTGAAACTTCAGTAGACTGCATTGATGGAAGATTTTATTTTTCGATACCCAAAAACTGAAATATTCCTATCCATGTCAAACTGTCTAAGGTTATTTGAGGCTAACATCTAACTACTCAAACAGTTAAAGCCCTAGATTGTTTCTCCTGGGCTACATGTGATCACTAGTACCTATGATTTCCAGGAGGGATGTGGTAACAGAGCTGCAGTGCAGAGGCAGGCCCTCATTCTGCAGATGGATGACCTGAGGCTCTCCAGCTTATATGCACTGGCAATAAATACAGCAGCTCTAACCTGGACCATATGCAGAATTTGCCTTATCCTCACAAACAAAAAAAAAACCCTCCACTCTAGGCTAAACTCAGCTATACAACCTAGGCACAACCTCACTATTTATCAGCCATCGCTTATGATAAATCTGAGTGGCATTCCTGGCTGAGCATGTGGTTCTGGTTGTGTTCACTGATAATAAAAAGATATATAACAGCAAGAAAAACATCCGACACACCTCTGAGTTACCTATGTGAAGCATGACCTCTGCAAGATATTCTGCATCCAACAGAGTGTACAACAATGGACAAAAAGTATTAAAACCACCAAGCCTGCCAGACACAAATTGCAAGAGACTTCTCTATGACACCATGTTGGAGAGTTTTCTCATATACACAAAGTGACTGACACATCTGGGTACCGTTATTGTCATCACCAGTACAGAAGAGAAAGATTTTTGGATTATTTTACTGTGGAACACAGACTTATCTTGCAGATTGCTACACTCAGTGTCAGCATAGCAGAGGCAAAAAAATTTTTCTTTCCCACACTTACACTTTCCACCACTACTTACACCCTCCACATCTCCCCATTTGGTGGGCAAACTAAACTTTAATAAGTGATTCATTATGAAGTTGCATTTGTTATTGTAATGTCTCGTACACATGAGGAATGAAATATATGGAGAAGCTGAAGGCATGAATGGCAAAGTGACGTGTAATACACAATGTGACTCAAGCCACAACATTATGCTGGAATCACTGAAATCAGGTAGGGGAATTTATGTATGATTCTTGAGGTCCATAAGGTCTGTCAGGTTAATGGGTTGTGTCAGTGTCCTTGGCAAAGATAGTTTACCTTTCTGTGATGGCAACATAGAAAAAGTGGGGGGAAAATGTTTTGTGGACAAGGTACTGGACTATGGACCAGAAGGTCCAGGGTTCAAATCCCACCTCTGCCAAGCAGCCACTGTTGGGTTCTTGAGCAAGACCCTTAACCCACAAGTGCTTGGATTGTAAGATTGTATCACTTGTAAGTCGCTCTGGATAAGGGCGTCTGCTAAATGATGTAAATGTAAATAAAGGCAAATGCTGCATAAGATCCTTAACCCATCTGTCAAACATGGTGGTGGTAGTATCATGGGCCATCTGGGCCAGGACAGATTTCTATCATTGATGGGAAAATGAATTGTGAATTATAATAGCAGATTCTAAAGGAAAATGTCAAGACAATAATCTCTAAGAAGTTATTCTAAAGAAGAATAAAGTTTGGAATGGCAAAGTCCTGACCTTATACAGAAATGCTGTGGAAGTGAACAGCTCATGTGAGGAAACCCACTAACATCATAGCGTTTGAAGCTGTTCTGTACGAAACAATGTGTCATTACAACTGCTGTGGTATAATGCATCTGGCAAGGTAATAATGGGTTACATAGCTTAATTACTTTAATAGTAAGCAGTACGTAATAACTATGTAAACAAACGCTGTCCAAATATATGGTCTTTCTCAAAGTCCCAACAGTGGCAGCCTGGCTGTAAAAGGTATTGGACCTCCTATTCCATAGTCTAGTAGCTTATCGCTGTACCACCCCAATCACTTTAGGTAGTATGTATCCATATTAAACAATTTCATGGAAAAAAGAATGCTTTTGAGTAGTCTTTATACAGTGTATTTTGTCTGGGTTGAACAACTTTGTTTTATCCATCTAGGTTGGCTCCTAGGAGGAGCAATTGCAAAAGAATGCAGATGATTCCTGAGGTCCATAAGGTCCTTGAGTAAGGCCTTAACTGCTCAATTGTAAAACACTCTGGATAAGTGTATCTGCTAAATGATGTAAATGTCGTTTATAAATTTTTATGTCTTGAAACAGTATCACATTGACTCTGCCTTGTATTTTGCCCTTAAAACATCTGATAGCAGTTGCAACAAAGAGAAGTCTGTAACACTTCACAGAACACCTAGTCTGGCTCAAATGACTGACTAGCTCTATGAAACTGGGCCAGGGGCTGTGCAGGAAGAAACCTGAAAGCAACGTCAACTTAATAATAATAATCAATGCAAGGAGTAAATAAGGAAGAAATTTGATAGACAAGTCATCAGTGTTGAGTTATCTATAAAAGTACTTTCCTTGCTGTCTTAAGCTGACTTTTCAAAGTGCAATTTTCAGCCCAACTTTTCAGCCACAGTCATAAGTTTAGAAGACTAATAACGCATAATGTGACGTCTGCTGACAGGTGATTTATTTTTGTATCAAAATCTGAGCTAGCAACAGCTACAACCAGGCTCATCTAAAAGCAGTAGGAGGGAGATCAAAAAGGAGAAAAATGTTTCTCTTATCATAACATTGCTATTATTATGCGTCTTTCAGATTGTGAGACTCAAGGATTTTAAATTTAGAAATGGAGAACACAACAAGTGACACAGTATTGTCATAGTGTCCAAGATTTTATGGGATTCATCTCATACTGTCATACTTGGGCTAACAGAAACAAGCAGTTGTTGTTGGTGGTATGATTTTGTAAAACTCAGCCCATAACATCTACAGTGAGAAGATTAAAGAACCCTGTTCAGATCACTATGAAACACCATATCCTTGTATTCTCTGATGAGTCGTTGTATTTTATTAATTTAATATGTTCTGATGTGTAGGACCTGATCCATAAGACAGTCTGACCAATAATACCAATGAGTTTTTCCAACCTGTCAAAGATAGTTTTGGGGTTAGGCTTATTAAATACTACACTGAAATCTAATAATACCAGTAATGAAATGTGATCCACATTACTTAAAGGAACATTACTGGCCTTCCAATTTTAGTACATTTTTAAAAATACAATCAACAATCATGGAACAGTTCTGGTGGCACAGCAGTTGAATATGCTAGCACAATACTAGGGTTAGGGTTACAGCTTTTTCCAGGATTTTAGAAATAAATATATGATACGATAAATGGCACAATAGTTCACTATCATATTGTGATCTAAACGTGGTGTCCTAATAAGAGTATTAGTATATCTAATTAACTATAACTAATATAATTAATATAATTAATTACACTAAGCAATGATTTTCTTCAACTGGGATATGGAGACGGTTTCTGCCAATTTGTTGGCTGAGTATACTGTGGTCAAAAAGGGTTGGACATGGTGAGCAACAATACTCAACCACCAGCAGCCTGAACAGTTGATACAAGCCAGGATGGACCCATGCTTTCATGTTGTTTATACCAAATTCTGACCCTACCATGCAAATCTTGCAGCAGAAATACAGAATCACAAGATCAGGAAATGTTTTTGTTTTTCCCCCAATGTTCTATTGTCCAATTTTGGTGAGCCTGTGCAAATTTTTGCCTGTTCTTAGCTGCCGGAGTGTTACCCGGTGTGGTCTTATGTTGAAGAAGTCACCTTCAAGAATTGACATGTCATGCATTTAGAGATGCTTTCCTGCATAGCTTGGTTATAACAAGTGGTTATTTCAGCTACTGATAACTTTCTATCAACTCAAACCAGTCTGGTCATTCTCCTCTGATCTCTGGAATCAACAAGGCATTTTCGCCCCGGAGAACTTCACTCACTCTATAATGTCTCTTTTTTGGACCCTTCTCTCAAACCCTAGAGATGGCTGTGCATGAAAATCCCAGTCTACATTAGCAATTTCTGAAATACTCAGACCAGCCCATCTAGCACCAACAACCATACCATGTTCAAAGTCACTTAAATCACATTTCTTCCCCATTCTCATGCTGGGTCTGAACTTCAGCAGGTCATTCTTGACCATGTCTGCATGCATTGAGTTGCTGCCATGTGATTGACTGATTAGATGTGTTGACTAGCAGTTAAATAGGTGTACCTAACAAAGTGTCCAGTGAGTGTATAAGTACATGCAGTATATTTATCATGGCGTTACGCAATGTCCAGATAACATAAAATGTGCAGTTTTAAAGAACATATTGTGGATATTAAGTGACACATTGCTGTAATATTTCTAATTTGTCTAACTGAAATCTACTTTTTCTTGTGTGACTATCTGATGATGCTTTAGGTCATATTTATACAGAAAAATAGAACATTCTAAATGGTTCACTGACTTTCATGTGCAACCATGAATACATATCCTGTGAAGATAATACTAGGAAATGGTTCTCCTGTAGTTCACTTAAGCTACAAGAAAATTGTCCTTATGATAAGGAGAAACTCCCCATGCTTGCTTTACAAAATTATTAAATCACTGTCAGTATATGTTTTCTCAACTTACTTAGTATGGTCTAACCAACAAGAAGTATTTCTGAAGCATTCTTATAATGCTACTGAGTGAAATAGTATGGAGGCATAACACTGGTGTTGTCATCGGCATGACATTTGTGTAGGTCAAAGCTCTTGTTTTCGCAGCTCTTCCTGATGGGAAAAGAGCTGTTGTAAATATTAAACTGATGTTGTTGGCTGCATTACTTGTGGATCTGGGCTCTGTGGTTGGAGATGAGGAGTGAAAGGACCTGATGGTAACTTCACTATGTTTGGAGGCTTTTAAAACTGAATTGCATTTATAGTTGTCTTCAAAAGCAATCCAATTTCAAACTAGATTCTTTAAAATCAAGTCTTGTGCAGCATTGACTATATTTAGAATGGTTTTGCAGGCATATTGCTAGGGTCTAGTGCAGATATTGTGAACATTCCAGCTTTTTTCACAAATTACTACTAAAACAATTGGAATGCAGTATTACATAAATTAATAATGTGTGTCATTTCAAATTGCAGTATTTTAACAAATTTGGGCAATACTTTAAAAGCTTGACAAGTATTCATATACAGCTGTCATGACTGGCTATGAACGAATATGTGTGGACAAAGAAGTAACAACACCAGAGCAGCGTTTAAATAACTGTGAAAACAATGATCAAACAAGAAACCGGTGTGAAAAATCAGGAAATGGCATGCCAAAATGAATGACGTGGTAGGAGTGAAGCATGCTGGGCAATGTAGTAGCGCAGGTATGATGTGCCCCCCCAGTAGCCTCAGTCATGGATGAGATGCACACATGGACAACCAGGTGATTGAGGGGCTGGAAGAACCTGGAGCCTTGGGTGATGGACTTGTAACCTCTGCAAAGCAGGGGCTGTTGGAGGACGACGTTGGGGCTGAGCAGAGCCTGCTGGCATACAGTATCAGGGCTGGGCAGGGACCGCGGAAACGATGGTGAGAAACCAAGAGGCGCTTGTGGCATGGAGCGATGCTTAAGGGGCACAGACAGTGTCAGGAGCACCGGAACTGGAATTGAAAGGGCCACAGGCATCAAAGCAGGATGTGCAGCGAGATGGGGAGTGCCATGAGAAGAGCCAGTGACATGCAATATACTGGATATATTACTGATGAAAGCTCTGACAGTCCTCTGGGTCACCAGTGTACTTTGCAGGAAGGGTAGGAAAAAAAAGTTCGGGGAATGAACCGAGTACTGGACAGGAACACTGGGGATGCTGAGTCATGAACTGAACCATGCAGAGTAATGGAGAACTGGGAGACATACTCACACTGAGTCAGATTGCCTTGAACTGTGTTGGAGCACGACTGACCCCCCGCCCCACTTCCCCGCTGGCTCGTGCTCACACTGGCTTCACCAAAATGCATTCAGGCACACTTTTTTATCATAACGACATGCACTCGCACAGCACAGCGGACTTCATGGTTGTACATACTTTTGTTTTTGGGTTTATTTTTGGCATGCTGACACACAGCCCTCTCATATATCTTATAATAAATGTACTGATGATGCGACGCACTGATTTTCGGCATGCTGCATGTATAAGATGGGCTCGCACAGCACAGCGGGCTTCATGGTTGTAGTTACTATGTGGCATTTTTGGTTTCATTTTGGGTGCGCTGACACAACTCTTTCATAAGCTTTATAAAACATGCATAGATTATGTAATGCACTGATTTTGCATGTGCTTTGGGGTCAATTGTGCCTGAGTGTGGTACAGATTGCCTAGTGTGAGTACGCCCTGAGAGCGCTTTTAAATGGCTTGGGATGGTGGAGCAGCCAACCCAGCAGCTGATCGAGTGCAACAAATGCATTCAGATCAAAACTGGCTTCTGTTGTCTCCCTGGTGATGAAGTTTTCTGTCATGACTGGCAGAAAGCTGGAAGTGAACACAGAGAGACATTTCAAACAGTTTTATTAAAATAAACACAAGGGAAAAGGCAGAGCATACGGAGACAAAAAGTAGCAAATTAAATAATCAGAATGACGATGAATACTGTATATACATAGAAACAAAGCTCAAAGGACAGAGGGAGAAAGTCCAGGTGAGAACAGGAGGCAGGAAATTCAATAATTCAAATGAAAGCCAGAGTTCAGAAATGTGAGTGGGATACGTGGACCATAAGAGTCAAGTCAATGAAACACGAGTCTGGAACAGGAAGTTTCGAATCTAAGTATGCATATGTGTGGAAACAAAGAAACAGCAAAAGTGCAGTGTTTAAAAAACCATGAAAATAATGTACAAACAAGACACTGGCATGCAAAATGGGATGACTGAGTGAGAGACGTGGCGAGTGAAGCATGCTGGGCAATGTAATAGAGGCCGTGGTCGTGACACAATTCTTTAACCAATTAAACTAGATTGATACAAAGTACTACTTACTTTCTGGCTTGCTGTTATTTAATGCTTATCATCACTCTAAAAACTTGACTTAAAAATAGCTAATGTCTAGAAACTAATCCCACATGCTTATAATTGTACATAGTTTATATACTGTATGTATACAGTGTTGTGAAAAAGTGTTTGCTCCCGTCCTGATTTCCTATGTTTGTCACACTTAAGTGTTTTGAAACATTAAACCAATTTAAATATTTGTCAAAGGCAACACAAGTAAACACAAATTGCAGTTTTTAAATGAAGGTGTTTATTATTAAGGGAAAAAGTGATTTCCCCCACCTTGTTAAAACATAACTTAACTATGGTTTATCACACCTGAGGTCGCAGTCTCTAGTCACACCCAAGAATGATTATTGCCACACCTGTTCTCAATCAGTAAATCACTTAAACAGAACCTGCCTGACAAAGTAAAGTACACCAAAAGATCCTTAAAAGCTACACATCATGCTGAGATCCAAAAAAATTCAGGAACAATTGAGAAAGAAAGTAATTGAGCTTTCTCTATCAGTCTGGAAAGGTTTATAAAGCCATTGCTAAATCTTTGGGACTCCAGCGAGCCACAGTGAGAGCCATTATCCACTAATGGTGAAGACCTGGAATAGTGGTGAACCTTCAGTAGTGGCCGGCCGACCAAAATTACCCCAAAAGCGCAGCGAAGACTCATCCAACAGGTCACAAAAGACCCCACAACAACATCCAAAGAACTGCAGGCCTCACTTGCCTCAGTCAAGGTCAGTGTTCATGCTTCCACCATAAGAAAGGGTCTGTGTAAAAATGGCCTACATGGCAGAGTTCCAAGACAAAAACCACTGCTGAGCAAAAAGAACATTAAAACTCGTATCAATCTTTCCAGAACACATCATTATGATCCCCAAGACTTTTGGAAAAACAGTCTGTGGACTGACTAGACAAAAGTTGAACTCTTTGGAAGGTGTGTGTCCCATTACATCTGGCGTAAAGGTAACACAGCATTTCAGAAAAAGAACATTATACCAAAAGTAAAATATGGTGGTGGTAGTGTGCTGCTGTGAACAAGGGCATCTGTTAAATGATGGAAATGTGAATGCTCATAAAGCCCCACATATATGTAAACTTCTACTCTCAATCGAATTACTGTATTGCATGCACTAGGTTGTTGCCTAACTGAAAACAGTTTTTAATAATGCATTCCTTCTCAACTGCTTGTTGTGACCCCACATTTCAAATAATTTTCACAAACCAATGTGAGGTAAAACTTTTGGAAATGTTTCACCAGTTGGCTGCATTGCAACTAGGTTTATTTTGTGTGGTTTCAATTTCTCCACCAATCACAGACAGCAAACCTTGAAAGGCTCATATTACTCTCAGTAAATAGGCACAGGGTAGAGGTCTCAGTAAGGAGGACTCACTGAGGAAAGGCATATCTCTATAAAGCAGTCAGCAGCATCAGCATTTTCTCCAGTAAACTGACTTTACAAGGATGCAATATGACCCCCACACACCTCCCTGAGGCATTTTAACAGCTCCTCTGAGCAAACTGCATTGAAATTTTGGATCACTTCTCAGCAAGAAATCCTTGGTTTTATGACCCTTGTGTGGGTGGAACATGAGCACCCAAATTGTTTTTCTGTGTGTTGAGGGTATGACTTCAGTTATTATCTAGAATCAAAATCCAGCTTGTCAAAATATTGGCAGAATAGCCTGAAGTCTAATGGTGGATTGTAGTTTAATCAGCAGTGATTAAGATGTACAGCTACACACACACACACACACACACACACACACACACACACACACACACACGCACGAACGCACGCACGCACAAACACACACACACACACACACACACACACACACACACACACACACACAAACACACACAGGTTTGTCTAACTATCCTGGTAGAGACTTTCCATTGACATAATGATTACTGTAGCTAATGAATGCTACACCTACACATATACATTCCCCTAACCTTAACCTCAGTAACCTAATGGAGATCTTTTTACTCTTTTGATTTTTCAAAAGATAGTTGATGTTTCTGTCAAAAAAAAAACTTGGTTAAAATCAGTTTTCACCATTGGAACTAACAAAATATTCCCACAAGGTAAAAATATCAGATCTATCCTTGTGGGGGCATATGTTCCTACAGCCAATGGACACAATAAAGACTGATAAACAGAGAGCTTGTCCAATTCCACTGATGTAAAAAGAGTTTTAAGCTCATATAATATGAAAATACATTCCTATATTAAAATCCTGCTTCTGAACATTGTACCGAATGGAGGGATGAATATAACTCACTTTATAAATCCTCAAAAAAACTTAAATAGCATCATGTTTTAATATGTAAAAACAAGATATTAGGTATCAGTTGTAAAAAGTTGTGTGTGTGTGTGTGTGTGCACCTGTTCATTAAGTGAAGTAATGGAAATGGTAGTGTGACTGAACCAGGCTCTGGCATGGTGTCAAAATGCTTTGTTGAAAATGTTTTCTTTTAATCCATTTCAACTGGATTAAGTTGAAATGTGTTGTCTTGTCAAGTAATTCTTCTCAATGTTCATTAATGTGTTTTCTATAGTGCAATAAACCTATTTGTCTGTCTGACTCAGACATGACGTACACAAATCAAGCAACAAACACAGCAGCTGTTATGCATAACACATGGAGCAAAAATGTGAGTTCAAAGTGTTCAGTAGGAAATAAATTGTTTATTTTATGAGGCCTCACAAATTGTGTGTGAGAGTGAGGGTGTGTGTGTGAGAGAGAGAGAGAACAAAGGATGTAAGTACAAAAAGTCCAAAAGAAATAATGAATGAATAAAGACCAGGGGCTGTATTCATAAAGACTCTAATAATCCTCTTAGAGAGCTTCAAACTAGCTAGGAGTTTAAGCTTAAGAGTGATTCCGAAGTGATCTGAGAGCAACTCTGAGCAGTGAGGAGACAGGGTCGCCCCGATTACTAGGTATGACGCATTCCTTTGAAGACTGTGACTGGTTGTCACCCCATCACACTCTCTCTCTCTCACACACACACACACACACACACACACACACACACACACACACACACACACACACGCGTGCACTCTTAACTAGGGAAACACTGTATAGCCTATTATAAGCCTTTGCAATAACAGTTATAGGATATTTCTGTGTGTTTGACAGTTTATTTAACAGGCTGGTATGTTTTGTAGACTACTTAATCTGTCGGATAGCCTATGAACTGGAGAAAATGTGGCGCGGCTGTTTGCAGCTATGATTGCTGCCGTGTGAAATTGTTTTAACTGGTGGAGTTGGTTCGTATGTTACATTCATTTTGGGTGTTACGACATTGCTGCACTGGATAGGAGACATGCGCAAATCTCTTATTGTTGGGAAACATTATTCCCAAAGTGTGCCAAGAAAATATCTCATACACCATTACACCACCAGCCTGATCTGTTGATACAAGGCAGGATGGATCCATGCTTTCATGTTGATTACAACAAATTCGTAAGCCTACCATCTAAATACCACAGCAGAAATTGAGACACATCAGACCAGGCAATTTTCCAATTTTCTTTTGTCCAATTTTGGCGAGCCTGTGTGAATTGTAGCCTCAGTCGCCTGTTCTTGACTACTACGTGAAATTATTTTCTCATCTTCAGCCTGATGCTGCATCTCAGCCTGTTGCTACAGTTACCTGTAGGGGAAAAATGCAGGAAATGGGGAAATTCACTTATAGTCTGCTTCTATGTAAATATAAAATCATAAAAAAGATTGAAATATTTTATATAAAACTCAAGCTAACACGTGGGTATTCAAAATCTTTCAAAATATGTTCTGTCGTGATTTTTTTCTTCAGAAATTTAAGTTGCCTAATGCTGGTTTTGTGTCTAGAAGATCTAGAATAAAAGCCATTGCAGTATAAGAAAAACAGCAAGGACACAATGAGCATTCTTGCAGAATATGAAAGTTTGTTTCAGAGTGGTTTAGCAGAGTTGTGTGAACTGATATAATCATAATTTGAGTTGCATGGTGGTCCA
Organism: Ancistrus triradiatus; assembly: GCA_025084515.1. Lineage (NCBI taxonomy): Eukaryota > Metazoa > Chordata > Actinopteri > Siluriformes > Loricariidae > Ancistrus > Ancistrus triradiatus. Next base: position 147,054 of record JAJAGP010000708.1, on the reverse strand, counting down.
GAGACATGTTTTCGAAGATCTGATGAGAAATACAACAGTGAATGCAACTCTGCTACCATTAAGCAAGCTTTGGGATACAGAAACATATTGCAGTAAGTCTTGCTTCCCACAATTGAAAAGTTGTTTTCGAAAAAGGAATGATCACACATTTTTCAACAAGACAATGCTCACACTGTGAAGACCACCACAGAAGAAGTGGCTTGAGGACAACACATCAACCTCATGTTTTGTTCTGAACCCTATAGAGGGTATATGATCTCACATTAAACACAATCTAACTGGGAAAAATACATGTCAATTATTTGAAGCCATTACCCATGAGTGAAACAACATTGAAGCTTCTTTATCCCTCTAAAAATCTATCTGCAAGTACTCAGAAGGCAGATATTTTTCAGTCGCTAGAGCGCTAGAGCCAGGGAGACCCTGGTACCAAAAGGTTCAAATGATTTATGCCCTCTTCAATGAAATGGAGACAAGAGATTATTCTTTGAGGAGGAAGGGGGTGGGGACTGTGATGAGGCAATATTCTAAAATTCTAAATGTTCAAGACTCCAGAGTACTTCCTTAACAGTTGTTATTCTTTGTAAGAATGATATTGTAAATTATCCTAGGACAAGGAAATGGAAGAACATGAATAGTGGGGGAAATTAGAACAAGTACAGGAATGAGGATGTCAGGATGAACATCACTGACTCTTCAGTTATCAACAGTTCTGGCTTAAATAGAAAACAGAGATTTTCTAGAAATCACCGTCTTAAATGGTCTTAAATTATCTTATATTTAAATGCAGCAGATGGCGCTAATTAAGCATATTTACAGAAGTACTTAAATTCAAGGTCGAGTTTCCCAAAAGCATTGCCGCACAAAGATCCCTGTTAATGGTTTAGCGAGTGCATTACACACTCGCTGTTTAAGTAATCCTTAACCTTATTAGCCATATTAACATATTAATTTGAAATTCTAACCGCAATAGCATGCCCTCTTCCTTTTTTTCCATTCTGTTGCAATCTAGTCGGACTAAAGTCAGCACAAGAGAATGGCTCTTTGAACTCTAATCGTAATGGTTAAGGTAACTGGACTGTGGATCAGAAGGTCCAGGGTTCAAATTCCACCAAATCCCACCTCTGCCACTGTTGGGTCTCTAAGCTTGGACTGTATAAATTGTAAGTCGCTCTGGACAAGGGCGTCTGCTAAATGACATAAATGAAAATATAAATGTTAATCTACTCATTAACCTTCAGTGTCAAGTGCAAACACAAGTGTTTGATGTTGTAAATGTATGCCTCATTCCTGTACTTGATAGACATAACAGGGCACTTATGTAAAGTGCAATGTACCCATTACATGTATAGCCAAAATGTGTGACCAAAATGGAGAGGTGTTTCACCAATTCCTGCTTTCCCTTAAATGTTTTGTATGACTGTACGCATGGGTCAAGGTGGTCCCATAGTTCCGGCAAAGTATTTCTTAATCAATCAGGGTTTCTGAATGGAAGTTGGATTATGCGCATTCCTGATCCATTTTTGTGCATATACAATGTTTATAAATGAGATCTCTGAACAGGTCCGATTTTTTATTTGGCCTTGACTTGTCAGTGTCTTGGTGTCAATTGTCAAGCTCATGTCTCTATTTTAGAACAATTCTTGGTCTAAAATTCTTGATTTGATTTGGTTTTTGGTCTTATCTCAGTTGGACCCAATTTATTTAGACCTCAGTCTTGAGCAATCCAGGCCTCCGTCTTAACACCATTCAGCCGTACATTAAGACCACTAGCAGGTGAGATGAATAACACTGACAGTGTGATGCTTTGAACAACATTCTGCTTGGAAACATTGGGTCCTGGCATTCAAGTGGCTGTTACTTTGACACATACCCCCTATCAAAATATTGTTGCAGACCAAATAAAACCCTTCATGTTACCATTATTCAGTAAAGATAGTTGCCTCTTTCATCAGGTTAATTCACCCTGCCACACTGCAAAAATTACTCAGGAATTGTTTCAGGAAAATTACAAAGTGTTCAAGGTGTTGAACTGGCTCCCAAGTTCCCAGATCTAAAGTCCAATAACTTATTCATTTACATATCTGCCTGAGACATAACCAAGATCAAGAGGCATCCCAAGATCTGTAGCAATCTGACATTTCGGACATGTAGATGCATTATACAGTACTGTATTTGTCACTGAGTATAGTGTATCTTTTCTACAAGTAATTGGATAAAAAGTGTTGGAAAGAACAGTTAGATCAATGCCATTCATGTGAAATGTTCCTGTACAGAGAGATGGAGAAGGTGTGACCATGCCATGAGCTGACCCTCTTTATCCCATGTGATGGTCTGTTTTTTCCCACCATTGTCTCTGTGCAAAAGAGAAACATTCTAAAAATAGCCTTTTGTTTGAATTTACTCAACAGTATGGCTTCCTCTTGCTTGTCATGGCACTCCATAATTACTAATACCTCTTTTAAATTGGTTCTCCAAACAGGAACCTGTGCGGATGCAAATTAGGATGCTCCAAGGGTGGATACCTTCCTCTAGAACTTTTTATATCTTCTGTTGGATCCTGTTTCAATATTCCTGATGATATTCATCCTTGGGAGTTCACAGAAGACATTATTTCAGTCGCTTAGCTACATGTTTACAACTGAAAGACAAAAATATAAATGACAAATGTTATGGTTTATGGGCTTCAGCAAAACTAATTGCTCTCACGGATCAATTTTGAATTTTTGCATATTACTGGGTCACAACAGACTATTTTTGCAGTAACTATCCTGTATGCCTCCCTGCCCTAGCTGTATTCCTGGCTTATAGGGCACATGATGTCATGTTTACACAGTACTGGTGTAATGCTGAATTAAGTAAGTGCAGCTTTAAGGTTTAAGAAAAAGCTCAAGAGCCCTTACAAGTTGGCTCAAGCTGCAGTCCAGATGGACTTCAACTTTGCAGCAGTGACATTCACACTTTCCAGATAAACAAGTAATTTCCAGAAAGTTACAGCAGAACAATGTAACCCTGGCGCTGACTCTGAAATTGGACGAGTGTCTGATATCCGGACCTGCGTGCCTGATCAGGCCCCATCGAGGGGATACCAAGGGAACCTTAGCATGCTGATTTAAACAAAGTATTAATGTGTTTTTGTGAAACAATCTACAGTTATCAATTAACTGACTATACATTGGGAACTTTGCTGCAAATCAACTAACTAACTAAACTCAATTAGTTTAGTTAGTTGAAAATAACTAAATTAAAAGCTAGACCCAAGTAAACAAACATATTTTAATCTGGGAGTTAAAAAGACAAAAAGAATACCTATAGTTATTTGTCATTTTATTAGGTACGGTACATCTACAGCAGATGCATTGAACCAACTATTGACTGTAATTATTTGTATGGTGGATAATTATGGTCAAAAATGTGTCTCTGACATACAGTACAGTGAAAAATTCTTTCTATTCTATATTTTTCAATTTATATTCTGGCTTTTCTTTAATTATGTTTTAGTGGTCACTGGACTTTGTAGTTCTACACTTACAGACTGTAGTCCATCTGTTTCTCTACATACTTTGTTAGCCCCCTTTACTCTGTTCTGTAATGGTCAGAACCCCACAGGACCACCACAGCTTGTGATCCAGTCACACTAGCGAAACACACACTAACAAACCACCATTGCATCAGTGACACTGCAGTGCTGAGAATGATCCACCACCCTGATAGTACTTGATCTGTGGAGGTCCTGTGGAGTCCTGACCATTAGAGAACAGAGTAAAAGGGACTAACAAAGTATGTAGAGAAACAGACAGATTACAGTCTAACTGTAGAACTACAAAGTGCAGTGACCACCAAAAACTTACATAAAGAAAACACAGAACATAAACTGAAAAATGTAGAATACCCAAGACTTTTGCACAGCACTGGAAAACTGAAATATCCATCTTATTGGCCAGTGTAATTATGATACTGTACACCTAAAAGAGTCACCAGAAATGTAGATTTTTACAAATAAAATGATGAGGAATGTACACTGTGTGTAAAATAAATGCTTTATGGATTTGTGCAAACATAAACATATGATTATGCTAGAAAAATGGCTATCTTGAAGTTGTGGCTGTCCTATGATGGTTTCCTTCCACTGATCAAAAAAGCAGAGATGAACTATGAAATTGTGCATATAAATGAAGTGCATATGGGAAAGACATGATGGACGAGCATAACTTTACATTAATATTCTTAACTGCAGCTTCATGTTATCAAATCATGAAGGTAATTTTGAGCAAAATTATAATCCAACATCAATACTTCTATAAAAAAAAAGATAGACATTTGTTAGTAATGAGTCATTATTGAATAAATGCATTTAGTGGTTTACAACAGAATCATTTAAAGCATAACAAAGAAAACCTTGGTATGTGCATATAATACTGGTATGTCTAATCTGAACGTCTACTCATCTCTTACATTTACAGAACCTAAGAAATTTTCCTCATTCCGAATGCAAGAACTTTCCAAATACAATCCAACCAGTTAAGGACTTTGCTTAGGGATTCAACTAAGGCAGCATATTAATGCTGAGACTTGAACCCTCAACCTTCTCATCAGTGGGCCAATGTCTCAACCACTGCCCTGTACAGTGGTACTTAAAAGTTTGTGAATCCTTTAGAATTTTCTATATTTCTGCATAAATATGACCTAAAACATCATCAGATTTTGTCCAAAAAGTAGATAAACAGAACCCAGGTAAACAAATGAGACAAAAGTAGTATACTTGGTCATTTATTTATTGAAGAAAATGATCCAATATTACATATTAGTGAGTGGCAAAAATATATGTGAACCTCTCAGATTAGCAGCTAATTTGAAGGTGAATTTAGAGTCAGGTGTTTTCAATCAATGGGATGAAAATCAGGTGTGAGTGGGCACCCTGTTTTATTTAAAGAACAGGGTTCTATCAAAGTCTGCTCTTCACAACACATCTTTGAGGAAGTGTATCATGAAACGAACAAAGGAGATTTCTGAGGACCTCATAAAAAGGAGTTGTTGATGCTCATCAAACGGGAAAAAAGTTACAAAAACCGTCTCTAAATGTGTTTGTACTCCACCACCCACAATCAGACAGATTGTGTACAAATGGAGGAAATTCAAGACCATTGTTACCCTCCCCAGGAGTGGTCGATCAACAAAGATCACTCCAAGAGCAAGGCGTTGTAATGATTTGCGAAGTCACAAAGGACCCCAGGGTAACTTTTAAGCAACTGAAGACCTCTCTCACATTGGCTAATGTTAATGTTCATGAGTCCACCATCAGAAGAACATTGAACAATGATGTGCATGGCAGGATTGCAATGAGAAAGCCACTGCTCTCCAAAAAGAACACTGCTGCTCGTCTGCAGTTTGCTAAAGATCACGTGGACAAGCCAGAAGGCTATTGGAAGAATGTTTTGTGGACGGATGAGACCAAAATAGAATTTTTGGTTTGAAAGAAAAGCATTGGGAAACACTGCATTGAGAACCTTATCCCATCTGTGAAACGTGGTGGTGGCAGTATCATGGTTTGGGCCTGTTTTGCTGCATCTGGGCAGGACAGCTTGCCATCATTGATGGAACAATGAATTCTGAATTATATCAGATAACTCTAAAGGAAAATGTCAGGACATCTGTCATGAACTGAATCTTAAGAGAAGGTGGGTGATGCAGCAAGACAACGGCCCTAAGCGCACAAGTCATTCTATCAAAGAATGGTTAAAAAAAATAAAGTTAATGTTTTGGAATGGCCAAGTCAAAGTCCTGACCTTAATCCAGTCAAAATGTTGTGGGAGGACCTGAAGCGAGCAGTTAATGTGAGGAAACCCACCAACATCCCAGAGTTGAAGCTGTTCTGTACGGAGGAATGGGCTAAAATTTCTCCAAGCCGGTGTGCAGGACTGATCAACAGTTACAGGAAACATTTAGTTGCAGTTATTGCTGCACAAGAGGGTCACACCAGATACTGAAAGCAAAGGTTCACATACTTTTGCCACTCAATAATATGTAAAACTGGATCATTTTTCTCAATAGATAAATGTATAATATTTTTCTGTCATTTGTTTAACTGGGTTCTCTTTATCTACTTTTAGGATAAGCAGATGATGTTTTAGGTCATATTTATGCAGAAATATAGAAAATTCTAAAGGGTTCACAAACTTTCAAGCACCACTGTACATACTTACACTGGTGGCACAGTAACTTCAAGAAGGAGATGAACACTAGTACACTCCCTCCTCATGTCTTTAACATACTACAACTGTTTTTTGCTAACAGGCACCCTAGGTAACACAGACACATACCTTTGCAATGCTTGTTGGGTACTGTAGTGAATGAGCTCTGATAGACATAATTGCAACAACGATACAAAACTAGACATTCGGCCAAAATACTGTGGCTGAGAAGAAGAATAATGTGCTACAGAATACTACAAATAAATGGCAAATAAAGCTTTGAATACTAGCTTTATACCAAAACTATGATCCTTTACGGTCCTTTCAACACTTAATAGATGGCAGTGAGTGTGATAAAAGAAAAGAAGAAAACAAAATCTAACTTCTCAGATTCTGGCTTAGAAGAGGACTGCTGTTGAAGCTCCATTTGATCCTTTCGCTCCAAGAAACTTCCTGTTCATTCCCTGACAAGCTCTCATTTCAATTCAGAGTGGGTGAGAGTGAGAGGACAGAAGGAAATTTCATTTCCAAGTATCAGCCCCCACTATGCTAATCTAAAGATGAGCTGAAGTAACAATAACATGCTGCTCTTTGGAATTTCCTTGTTTTTCAGTGCTTTACAACCATAGAAAGTATGAAGTTATGATCTTCAAAGCATTTATTTGTTTGTGGAAGTGTATTATGGCACATGCAAATTATATTTCTGAGGACCTCGTCAAATGAGCCGTTGATGCTCCTAAGAGTGGATAAGGTTACAAAACCATCTCAAAGAGTTTGGACTCCACCACCCAACCAACAGTCAGACAGATTGTGTGCAACTGGAAGAATTCAAGGCCACTGTTATCATCCCCAGGAATAGTCGAGCAACAAAGATCACTCTGAAGAGAAAGGTGTGTTATACTGTGTGAGGTCACAAATAAAGCTGTAATTTTTTTTTAATCACAAATAAAAACTTCTGAACAACTAAAAGCCTCTCTCACGTTGGCTAATGTGCAGTGTTATGTCTGGAGAAGGAAAACATTGCATTTTAGTTTAAGAACCTTATCCCATCAGTGAGGATAGTATCATGATTTGGGCCTGTTTTGCTCTATCTGGGCCAGGATGGCTTGCCATGATTGATAGAACAATGAATTCTGAATTATACCAGAAACAATGTCAGGACAGCTGTCCAATAACTGAGTCTCAAGAGAAAGTGGGTCATGGTGCAAGATAACAACCCTAAGCAAACCCTAAGCAAACCCTAAGCAGTCTACTAAAAATACTTATAAAAAATAGCAAAGATAGAGAATAATAAAGTTAATGTTTTGGAATGGCCAAGTCCTGATTTTAATTCAATAGCAATATTGTGCAAGGACCTGAAGTTAGCAGCTCATATAAGAAAACCACATCCCAGGGTCGAAGCTGTTCTGTATGGAGAAATGGGCTACAATACCCCTAACCATTGGGCATGTCTGATCAACGCTTACCAGAAACATTTAGTTGCAGTTATTGCAGTGAGTCGCTTCTGTGTAATCCACACTGAAGCACCAGTCACTGTTCTTTTCTCGACAAGCACATCCTGTGCCATCCGTGGGCTAATAATAGATGTTTCAGTGATACCGGCAGCCACTATCTCTTTGGTCTTTTCAGCCACAATTGGTTACTTATGCTTACTAACTTACTAACTTATGCTTTAAGTTAGTTTGCATCTAGTCCTTCTCACTTGCCACAATAACCTTCAAGAGTTCCAAACATTTCTGACACGGTATTGTGTCAAACAACACACTGTTGTGTGTGTTACGCCTTGGAGCATTCTGGTTACCTGTGTAACTCAGACATATTGCTAATGGCCTCTGCTGCTCTCACCGCAGTGGTTCTGGGCCAATAACATGTGAGCAGTATGCTTTTGATTGGCCACCCAAAGCAAGCACCCAAAGCAAGTCCAGTGTTGTCTGCAAGAAAGTCCAGTCCAAAGTTGCGTGCATGACCGTAAGAAAGTCCAGTTCAATGATCCAGGCTTCTTGGTCCAGTCCAAAGTTGCGTGCATGACCATAAGAAAGTCCAGTTCAATGATCCAGGCTTCTTGAACAGGATCAAACCAGAAGCTGCTGTGGTATTCACATCCACCTAACTGAGTGTTTAACTGCTTCTGACCCAACACTACTATTTGTCCCAACACCAAATTAAGTCTGGTGCTTCCGGTGGTTTTCCAGTTACTGCCCAGAGGGGGTAACACCAATTTTGACAACAGAAGTGGTTAATCTGGTATCCACCAACACAGTTAGTGGTACTCCAGTAACATTCAAGCCAGAATCTGTGCTGCTACCCTCAATATGTTCAACAATGCACTTGGTTGGGAAGGTAAAATGGTTGTAGAGCCAGCTGTAGAACCAGGCTCATTTGCCATAGGGTTTGGTTCTGTGCAGTCCCACAATTTGTCCTTGCTTCCTGCACTGCCAACACTGTAAAAACACTGGCTGCTCTTCTTCAATTCACTGCGTGATTTCCTTCTTGTTGGGCGCAGTGTTGGCTGAGTAGTACTGTGGAATTTGGGATGGTGGGCGTTTGAGGATTAGTGCCAATGTTACGGCTTCCTGGACTGCCTATTCCAGCGTATTCCACACACAAGGTCCTGTTGCAGCACTAGAAGGAAGCGCACGAAGGACTGTCAAAGCAGAGTACTCAGCTCTGCAGCTACTCCACTCAACTTCTCGCTTTTTTTAAACTGCCACTTGCACAGCCACTGCCCTTCAAATAATGCTGCCGAGAGCTCATCAGATTGCTCTAAGATCGCTGTTAAGATGCTGGTAAGGACCTTGGAGCACTTTTCTTTCCAGCACCAGTTGTACAGCCGTGGTCGTTGCTGTCCAGCTGCAATGCTGAGCCATGACCTGAGCCTCATATCACGTCCCCGGCCTGCCATCATAACGTGGCTACTGCAATGAAAATCCATGTAAGTGGAGTGTTGCTGTGTTGAGCTGCCATCTAGTTGTCACTGAATGTAGAGTACTGTGAAAAAAGTTTTAGGCCACCATTAGATTTGTTGTTTTGGCAACGGTATAATGACCATATACAACATATTGTCAATGAATGGACCCAAAAATTTCAAACTTGGATTCGTTTTAGCTTTTTCACCTTGTTCTCCTTCCAAAAAAAGTGGTTTCCTGTCTGCTACCCTTCCAAAAAGACCATTCCTGATAAAGCTTCTTTGGACTGTAGAATGGTCAACTTGGCATCCCGCTGCAACTGCCAGATGCTGCCATTGCTCAAGTGGAACCTTAGATACTTGCAATTGTAGCCTGTCCTTTCTGATTTTGTGTTTTTTTTTTTTTGTTTTTTTTTACTGCATACAAATACCTGTATTTTCTTACTAATTTCATAATAGGAAGTGCACGTTTATAAAAGGAAAACCTTTATTGAGTAGTTTAGGGATCATCCGATGACACAATGCAAAAATCAAAACAAACCTTACAATTTTACTTCATCTCTTTCTAGATAGGTTTACTTTAGCTAGGCATTCAACACCCTAACAGTCCCCTTGTGTATATTCTGTACCTTAACAGGTTCAACTAACACATTCAGAGAAACATAAAGGTCAGCACCTACAGTAATTAGATTATGCTGTAAACATTTACCAGATGCTAAGACGTTTGCATTTGCTCACACACAGCAGCAGTGCCGCCGTAAAGCATATATATTCTCTTGACTGATCTAACAGGAATCAGAATACCTGGTTGTGGTAGAACCCTTTTGGCACTAGGAGCTGGAATAGGATCAGAAGTCATAGCACTGGGACATCACACTCAAAGACTGACATAAACTGTTAGAAAGCTGCATCTGGTACAAATACTGACCATATCTGCCACTATGTTCCCTCCTCTTTCACTCTTTGTTGGCTAGGACCATTTGGTACACACATGTAAACCTATGAAATCTTTCAAAGGCTTTCATCAGTTTATACAAACACATGCAAATGAGTTGCAGAAAAAAAGATGGAATAATGGCTTGTCTTTTAGATTCACTTCCTTCCATCAAGGAATCTGCAAACAATTATGTTTAAGAGCAGGCTAAACAAACAGTGAGATTGAGAAATGTGGTTTCCTGGCCATGTTCATGAATAAGCATGCCTATTTTTTAACACCAAACACGAACTTCTGAGAACTAAATGAATCAATTGATTCAGTGATTCCCACTGAGAATGAAGTGGTTGCTATATGGCAAGAAAAGATGATGAATTATTGATTCCTGTTGATTCTAGTTGATCCAGTTTAATCAGAGTTCTATCTATTGGTGCTAGTTAAGATACTGATATAAGTACTGTTAAATTGTGTAAAGGTTGTGTAGAACGAGAGCTCTGTATAGGTATTTCTTTAACAATGGGAATTATGTATGAGTCTTTGGCAGAGGATCATCACTAAATTCAGTCTCTGCAAATGGGTCCCTATCGGACAGGATATAATGTCCAAGGTTTCAGTGAGCAGGACACTGAACAGGGAATTACCTGCTCTCTTGTTCTGCCTTCAAGATCGGGACATTCTTCCAACCTTTCTCTACCATTGCCCAAGCTAGATTAAGTCCCATGCCAACCATCCAGGCCTCAGGAGATGTAAATTTAAAGGCTGTATGATGTTAAGCATGGTTGGGAATGTGGGAGCTGACACTGTCTGTATTACAACTGCTGATCTAGTAAAAATAAGAAGGAATTTTATTCACCATGGGCTTTTATTTACAGTCAAACTGTTAGACAGCAAATGCTGGAAGATGACTCTGAATCCAATATTGTAATTCAGACTGATGGAAAAAAGTACATGTACTGTCTCCACTTGTGTGGATGTTTTGCTATATAAGAAATTTCTATTGAATCCCTAAATCCCTTCCCAATTTCCTGTAAAAACACCAGATATGTACCGATTAGCCATAACACCCACCTAAGCATTGTTGCAGACCAAGTACACTACTTCATGGCAATAATATTCCCTAATGGCAGTGGCCTGTTTCATGAGGAAATGCATCCATACTGCACAATTGTTCAGAACTGTTTTGGGGAACAAGAAGAGTTCAAGGTGTTCACTTGTCCCCCAAATTCCCTTGATCTCATCCCAATCAAGCACTGGTGGAATGTGCTGTACAAATACATCTGATACATGGAGGCCCAACCTTGTGGGCCTCCAATGCCGCTAACATCTCGGTTCCAGATAACACAGCAACACTTTTGGAGGTCTTGTGGGGTCCATGCCTCTGGATCAGGGACATACATATTATGAGGCAGGTGGTTTCAATGTTATGCCTGATAGATGTATTTATAGAGTAAGGCCATCTCTGCAGGCTTTGGATTCTACAGGTATTCATTACTGTAGAATCCAACTACACAAATAAACACTGTAAACAACAAGAAGTAAACACTGAGCTGTCAGCATGTGCTACGACACCTAATTGATCAAGAGAATCCATATTTCAGCATTTCAGAATCCATATTTCAGCATTTAGTCCCATGTATTAAGTGTTTGAGCCCTCAAATCAATTTCTTGGACAAGTACATACAGTCGAACCCACTTTCAAAGTTATACACACGTGGACAAAATTGTTGGTACCCCTCAGTTAATGAAAGAAAAACCCACAATGGTAACAGAAATAACTTTAATCTGACAAAAGTAATAATAAATACAAAGTCTATGAAAATGAACAAATAAAAGTCAGACATTGCTTTTCAACCATGTCTCAACAGAATTATTTAAAAAAATAAACTCATGAAACAGGCCTAGACAGAAATGATGGTACCCATGAAAAATGTGACCAAAGGGACATGTTAAATCAAGGTGTGTTCATTAATTAGCATGACAGGTGTCTACAATCTTGTAATCAGTCAGTGGGCCTATATATAGGGCTTCATGTAGTCACTGTGCTGTTTGGTGACAAGGTGTGTACCACACTCAACATGGACCAGAAATAGCAAAGGAAAGAGTTCTCTCAGGGCATTAGAAAGAAAATTATAAACAAACATGTTAAAGGTAAAGGTTATAAGACCATCTCCAAGCAACTTGATGTTCCTTTGACTACATTTGCATATATTATGAGAAATTTAAGACCCATGGGACTGTAGCCAACCTCTCTGGACGTGGACGCAGGAGGAAAATTGATGACAAATCAAAGAGACGGATAATACGAATGGTAACAAAAGAGCCAAGAAAAACTTCTAAAGAGATTAAAGGTGAACTTCAAGTTCAAGGAACATCAGTGTCAGATGTTTGTCAGTGTCACCATCCGTCGATGTTTGAGCCAAAGTGGACTTAATGGGAGATGACCAAGGAGGGACACCATTGTTGAAAACAAAACAAAGAAAACGCCAGACTGGAATTTTTCCTAACTACATGTTGACAAGCCACAAAGCTTCTGAGAGAATGTCCTATGGACAGATGAGACAAAAATGGAAGTTTTTGGCAAGGCACATCAGCTCTATGTTCACAGACGGAAAAATGTAGCATATCAAGAAACGAACACTGTGTCCCTACTGTGAAACATGGAGGAGGCTCTGTATGTTCTGGGGCTGCTTTTGCTGCATCTGGCCACAGGGTGTCTTGAATCTGTGCAGGGTACAATGAAGTCTCAAGACTATCAAGGAATTCTAGAGAGAAATGTGCTGCCCAGTGTCAGAAAGCTTGGTCTCAGTCACAGGTCATGGGTCTTGCAACAGGATAATGACCCAAAACACACATCTAAAGACACCCAAGAATGGCTAAGAGGAAAACACTGGACTATTCTGAAGTGGCCTTCTATGAGCCTGACCTAAATCCTATTGAGCATCTTTGGAAGGAGCTGAAACATGCTGCCTGGAAAAGGTACCCTTCAAACTGAGACATCTGGAGCAGTTTGCTCATGAGGAGTGGGCCAGAATACCTGCTGAGGGGTGCAGAGGTCTCATTGACAGGTACAGGAATCATTTGATTGCAGTGATTGCCTCAAAATGTTGTGCAACAAAATATTAAGTTAAGAGTACCATCATTTCTGTCCAGGCCTGTTTCATGAGTTCTTTCATTAACCTGTGTATAACCTATATAACCTATATTCTCTTGAACCCACTCAGCACAGTACTAGTGCTGTTCTTGACTGGTTTCCTATCTACATCTGTAGCATTTAGCAAATGTTCTTATGCAGAGAAACTTAAAATTAACCTGTATAGTTAGATTAAGGGGTTGGCTCAAGGGTACAGCGTGGCAGAGCTAGAATTTTAAGTCATAACTTTCACTGGATCTGGAGAAATGAATGTCCTTTTTTTTTTTCTCCTTAATCTTGCAGCCTTATGATTTTTACTTACATTGCCCTTTGAAAAGCATACAATTTGAGAGCATAATTGGAGACTACAGATTCAATGTATTTAGCTCAAACCTATACTGTACAAAGAATATAATATTTACTACATAATGCATGCATGCTCATGACCCTGTATGTGAACACCCAGCATCTAACATCACATGTAAATCCATGGTTCTAACAGTAGATTTTAAAACATGACTGCAAGGAATTGCTTCCATTCAGACTATAGTGAGGTCAGGCCCTGATGTTGTATGACGAGGCTTTGTTCAGAGTCTGTGTTCCAAAATATCAGACATTATAAAACAAAATAGAGCTTTCCTATGCTCACAGTGTTGGCAACAAATAGTTATGTATGTCATTGGTCATGATACAGCACTGTATGTTGTATGTACATACACTTTATAGACAAAAGTTTGAGGACACCCCTTCTAATTAGTGAGCTCTGCTATTTCAGCAACACTCACTTGTAACACATTCATAATTTAAAGCATGCATTTCTGAATTCTCCATAGACAAACAGTGACATTAGAATGCGTTGTACTGAATACCCCAGTGACTCTCAGTATGAGACATTTGTAAATTTCTGCTTCCAACAAATCAGTTCATCAACTTTCTGCCCTGTTGTCCTTAAACCAAGTCTATTTGATTGAGAACTTGGCTAGCTTGCACAGGACCTTGACCTCAGCTCCACCAGACACCTTGAAAATGCACTGAAATTCCAAAAGTGTGTTGTCTAAAACCAGAAGCCTACATTTGCTGTCTTGTAAATCTACTGGAAAGCCTTTTTAGAAGAACAAAGGCTGTTGTAGCAGCTAATGTGGGGGACAAACTCCATACATATGCCCGTGTTTTGGGTGTAATTTTTGGATGTCCTTTCATCTGTATCGTGTATGTTATATCATTAAGATTTCCCTTACTGGAGCCCACAAAATTAAAACTGGAAAAGTTTGCACTCTGCATTGAGGTAATTCTGTCCTGGCTTTCCAGTGCCAACCTGGAACACAGTGGTAGGTGTTAAAACTAAGATCAGTTACACTCTTCAGCACTCAGTGAACCTTTTTCTAAGCTTGCGTGGATATAGTTTTTGAACTTCTGCTACTTCCAAAAGTATCCACTTCACAATAACAATAAACTTTTTCGTCTTGATGCATGCTCAATAATCCAGGTAAGGTGCTGAAACTGAAGAAGTCACTTAGATGAGTGATGAAATGTTTCTCTGACAAAACCTTATGCCCAGATGAACAGATTCAACTTCTGGAATAAACTTTTTCCTTTTTAATTTTTAAAATTTTAAAATTAAAGCAGCTTTTATAGAGCGAGTCCTTTTGGTACTGGGTTTTGGGTAACTGATATTTCTTTTTCATACCACAGGAGGTCACATAAAGCCATTATACCATGAATGAAACCATTGTTATTCTTTTTGCTTTGTGACCAGTGACTAATGGACTTGCATGAGAAATATTAGAATGAGAAAAGAAACTTATGCACTGGGTAGGGCTGGGCAATATGGACTAAAATTCATATCTCGATATTCATATCTCATATCACGATACACGATATATATCTCAATACAGTAAATCTCTCATTCACTACCAATCTCAAAGTCTAACACACACCCACACACACACACACACACACACACACACACACAGTAGATCTGATAGTTTACGAAACTAACTTTTAATTTCAGAAGTGGTAGCTACAGTATAAACCTAAACATTTCAAATAGATTAACTTGTGGTCAATGGCATATTAGCCCTATACGTGGGTCTTACTGTAAACAAAGTTTTTACTGAGCATTAGTCTAGTAATGTATTATTATTATTTTTTATTTCAAATCAATTAATTCAACATTCCACTTACCAATGGCCAAATAAAGCCTGTGACCAAAACACTGCATTCTCAGCCACTTGTTCATTTGCATCACTTTGACAATATTCCAGTCGGGTCAAGAGGGAATCAAGAGTCAAGAGTTTTTAGCAGCTGAATAAAGTCATCTTGTTCCACAGCCGGGACAGAGAAAATGTCTTTATCTATAGGTTCCACTTCTCAGATGTTTTTTCTCAGCACAGCTTTATGAGATTGGTTTCTGTTTCGGGGCAGGAGGCTGAAAAAGATTCACTGTCTGAGTTGCAGCGCACAGTTTAGCGTGCTTCAAATTGCACTTTGTAGTGTGGTTGTAAATGGTGGAAGAGATTAGTCGTGACCGAACCTAAGTTTATAACTTGTCTTTGGCATTCTGTACAAAATACATTTTCCTATTGCTCATCTGACACTAAATCCAAAACATCTCCAAATTACCGAGCTACTGTTTTCTATCCAGCAACTCTTCCTAAGCTCACCTCCATGTCTGTGTACCTCTGTTTCGTCAGAGTATGCAGGGCTTATGAGTGACAGAGTAGAGAGGGGCTGCGTCCCAATCCAGTGGCTGCATTCGTCGAAGGAAGCAGGCTACAAAGACTTATGTGCTGCTATGACGCAATTGGTCTTCAAATGCAGCCTCTGAAAGATGCAGCCCCTAAATTGGGACACAGCTAGGGTGAAATTGTACAAGATGCAGACAGGGCGAGTAGAATAGGCGAACTGGCGTGTCTGCGAGTATAATATTAACACAACGTCAACTATATAGATATAAACTGTGGTAGCCTAGTGGTTAAGATGCTGGACTCTGGACCAGAAAGTCCAGGGTTCAAATCCCACCTCTGCCAAGCTGCCACTGTTGGGTCCTTGAGCAAGACCCTTAACCCACAATTGCTTGGATTGTAAGATTGTACCAATTGTAAGTCGCTCTGGATAAGGGCGTCTGCTAAATGATGTAAATGTAAATGTAAATAAACGATATTGTCTCATCACATATCTCGTATGAAAATATGTTGATATATCTTAAACTCGATATAATGTACATATTGGTGTTGCATCGTGGATGTAGATTGTGCCCTTTCCTCTTCCTGTGCCCTCCACTTCTCTGCTGTTTGTGAGAAATCTAAATTTGTATTTAAGTCTTTGGTTAATGATAAGGTAATTGCTATTTCTTTTAATTTGAAGCAGCTATTGCAAGCAGAAACATACTGTCCAGACACTCTGCTTTTTACTCTGAATCCACAATAGTATGCTGACATCACTAATTGATATACAAGTCTTAAAGTGTAAAGTATATAAGAGTTAATAAAAGTAGACTGATGAATAAAATTTCTCCCATAAAATATACAGGAAGTGGCAATGGCTATCTAAATCATTAAACATGGTTTCTAGCAGGGTCGTTTCTAGACTACTTATCATACTGGGGCAACCACAGAAATTAGAGGAACACAGCTGTACCCATTTGTTTGCCAGGGCACAACTGTGCATTAAAAATAAGCCTATTAAACCTTAAGTAGTTTAACTGATTAACTATTAAAGTGGGTGTCACTCTGCCATGGATTAAAACTGAAGAACAAATGCACTCTAAATAATATTTTTATTTAATTGCATTACTTTTGTTTATGCCAATGTAACTGATGCCTTTGCTTTAGTAGGCAAATAACTTATGGTAGGTTATACTGCTATAAGTGGCTAGCCAAAACACAGATTTGAGCTAACATTAATTTGCCTTCCTTTAAATATATGCTGTTGTCCATTACTCCATGCGAAAAAAAAAAAGAAAGAAACCCTTAAAAATTAGATTTGACAAAGCGATTTGTCCTTGTATAGGGTTCTAAGTAAGAAAAAATTATTTTATTATAAGGAACAAAAAAATTATTTATTTATTAGAAACAAAGCATTCATGCAGTATTCTGCAGTACTTAAATAGCATAGTCTATGATGCTGTGTACATTGTATTTTGCCTTAAACAGGACCTCATAGTGAAATATTGCCCATACAGACAGAACTGCTGGACTGTCAGTTGTCTCACAAAAAAATACTCTCAATACCAATGTCAATTTTGATTTCTCACTGTGTGTGTAACTTCACCCTGAATATTACCCAGCATTATTTGGAGAAAATTTGGAAGAAACAATTAAATAAAGGAAGGTGAAAAAAGAGAAGGAAAGCAAGAGACAGCAAGAATAAGAAATATTACCAGGTTGGAAGGGAAAGAGCCTCTCAGTGACCTTAAATGCTATACCGAGTTCAGCTTGGCTAAAATCTGCTCCTCTCCCTTTATGCAAACACTCTCCAGTCGATGAATAAATGTCTCCTTCAGCCCCGCTAATAACTACAGTGTTTGTGTTGTATCAGTCCAGGTGTTCCCCATGTCTCTACGCAGGTGTGCTCACCATGTGTGCAAATCTGATAAGTATGTATGCTTATAAATTCATGGTGAATACATGCATTTGCATGCGTACATGTATGACTGTGTGCACGTTCCTGTTGACATTTGGCCCTGCAGCACTGCTATATTAGTCCCCTGGCCTGTTGAGTGACAGGTTTGAGAGAAGTCTGTCTCCACACACATGGTTTAGGTTAGTGAGCACAAGGACGATGGACTGCGCTGTCATATGTATAGCTTACACAGAGCCTATGTTTTGAGACCGTACATTTACCCAGGCAGGCCTGTGCATCATTAGATTGACACTCAATAAAACAAATTGAAGAAAAACTCAAATGCCAGCATGGGGTTTATGACAACCAAAGTTCAGTTGCTGACGTCTTTCACGACCATAGCTGTAAAAAAGGACAGACCTAGTGATGATTTTGAGAGAAAATTTAGTCCATGGTTTTAATCGTCAAGGAATTTAGCAGTAATGTGACCAGTTGCCAAATAAAATTTTAAAAGGTGTGGTCAACCAATTTTTAAAGTCAGATTAAAGCAATGGATCTGTGGGTATGGCT
The DNA here is from genome assembly GCA_025084515.1 of Ancistrus triradiatus. NCBI lineage: Eukaryota > Metazoa > Chordata > Actinopteri > Siluriformes > Loricariidae > Ancistrus > Ancistrus triradiatus. The sequence goes on along the minus strand of JAJAGP010000708.1, from coordinate 128,761 downwards.
CAGATGCTGAGGGCCTGGATTCAAATCGTGTCTGGGACATGCAACCGTGAACACTGGCTGGTGTGTTTACACCATCAGCTGGTTTGTCCAGGGTGTACATCTACCTGCACCCAGTGAATTATGTGTTAGACTCCAGACCCTCCCCCACAACCCTGAGCAGTTTAGGTGGAAGTAAAAAAAAAAGGGAAGGGACAAAAAGGGATGCTTTCATACCTGCTTAGTCTAGTTCAGGGTTGTGACAAGTCGGGGCCTAACCGGCATACAGGGTGCAAGGCTAGAACCAATCTTAGAGGTGGTGCCAACCCATCACAGGGCATATGCATGCATGTAAACACATACTTGGGCACTTCAGAGATTCCAACTGGACTGTGGTAGCCTAGCGGTTAAGGTACTGGACTATGGATCAAAAGGTCCAGGGTTCAAATCCCACCTCTGCCAAGCTGCCACTGTTCGGTCCTTGAGCAAGGCCCTTAACCCACAATTGCTTGTATTGTAAGACTGTATCAATTGTAAGTCGCTCTGGATAAGGGAGTCTGCTAAATGCTGTAAATGTAAATGTAATGCATGTCTTTTGAATGTGGGAGGGAACTCAGACAGACACAGGGAGAACATGCAGGGCCAGGTGCCTATATGAATAAAAAGTGTATTTATATTATGACTGTCAAATTAAATTTAATTAAAAATTAAATTACACTACTGCAATGCTTTTTTTTTTTTTTTTATAAAATGCTGTTAATTGGATTTTTGTTACTTGACTATGTGAGTCACCCATTCTTATGGGTTGCATCCGAAATGGCCACCTGATCACTATTCCATACATACTACATAGCATATACGGAAGTATCAGCCTATAAGGAAACACATACAACTGCATATTCCATTGCATAAACAAGTTTGGAGTAGCTGCATGGTTTGAGAGAACACGAATTAAAAGCTTGCTCATGATGTTTCTTTGTACTGGTTAATTTGGTCACAGTACCAGTGGAGGTTTTAAGGTCCTAGCCTGTTAGGGTGGTCCTGAACAGTACTTCATATGTGCCTCTGTGGACTGTGTATGATGACCTAGTGCTGGGACTGAACCAGTGGTCTTAGCATCACTGTGTATACACTGTACCACAGCGCCACTCAAGTGACAACCCGAGCATCCGTTGTTATATGACAGTGCACTAAGAAGTGACGGAATGAGGAAATGAGGATTGGCTTTCAAAATGGCCCTTTAGACCTTAGACCCTTTTATGACCCTTTCAGGGTGTACTCACACTAGGCACTTCATGGTTGTACATATGTGATCGGGTAATCACATACTTTTGTGCCTTTCTTTGGTTTAATTTTGTGCACGCTGACACAAACAGTCGTATGAAAAAGTTTGGGCACCCCTGATAATTTTCATGATTTTAGTTTATAAATCATTGGTTGTTCAGATCAGCAACTTGAGTTAAATAAATCATATAGCAGATGAACACAGTGATATTTGAGAAGTGAAATGAAGTTTATAGGATTTACAGAAAGTGTGCAGTAATTTTTCAAACAAAATTAGGCAGGTGCATAAATTTGGGCACCCCAACAGAAAAATTACACCAATATTTAGTAGATCCTCCTTTTGTGGAAATAACAGCCGCTAAACGCTTCCTACAGATTCCAGTCTGGATTCTGGTTGAAGGTGCTTTGGACCATTCTTCTTTAGAAACATCTCCAGTTCAGTCAGGTTTGATGGTTTCCGAGCATGGACAGCCCACATTTTCAGTAATATTCATGTCTGGGGACTGAGATGGCCATTCCAGAACGTTGTACTGGTTCCTCTGCATGAATGCCTTAGTAGATTTTAGTTAGATTTTGAGCAGGAGGTTTTGGGGTCGTTGGCCTCCTGGTGCAACTTTGTCACTGATTCTTGAACATTGTTCTCAAGAATCTGGAGATATTAACTGGAATATGCGATCCTCAACTTTAACAAGATTCCTAGTACCTGCACTGGCCACACAGTCCCGCAGCCTGATGGAACCGCTACCAAATTTTACTGTGGGTAGCAAATGTTTGTCTTGGGATGTGTGCCGCTCCTTGTTATGTCCAAATAACTCAATTTTAGTTTCATCAGTACACAGCACTTTATTCCAAAATGAAGCTGGATTGTCCAAATGTGCTGTAGCACACCTCAAGTGACTGTGGCGTGTCTGCAGAAAAGGCTTCTTCTGCATTACTCTCCCATACAGCCTCTCCTTGTGCAAAGTGTGCTGTATAGTTGAACGATGATTAGTGACACCATCTGCAGCAAGATGAGGTTGTAGGTCTTTGAAGGTGGTCTGTGGCTTGACTATGACTGTTCTCACCATCCTTCGCCTCTGCCTATCTGAGATTCTTCTTGGTCTGCCACTTCGGGAGTTCCTTAACTAGAACTGTGTCTGTGGTCTTCCATTGCGTCACTATGTTCCTCACAGTGGAAACTGACAGCTGAAATCTCTGAGAGAGCTTTTCCCTTCCCTGAACCATGATGTTGAACAACCTTTGTTTTCAGGCCATTTGAGAGTTGTTTTGAGGCTCCCATGTTGCCACTCTTCAGAGAAGATGCAAAGAGGAGAAAAACTTCCATTTGGCCACCTTAACACTTTCTCATATTTGGATTCACTTGTGTATGTAGATCAAGGGTCAATGAGTTTACAAAACAAATTTTGTGTTCCAATAATTAATGCTAAAGGTATTCAAATGCAAGGGTTCCCAAATTTATGCACCTGCCTAATTTTGTTTGAATAATTACTGCACACTTTCTGTAAAACCTATAAACTTAATTTCACTTCTTAAATATCACGGTGTTCATCTGCTATCAAGGTATGATATATTTTACCTGAAATTTGCTGAGCTGGACAAACCAAGACTGATTCCCCCTTCTCTTATAAAGAAAAACCCTAATGAAATGTTTTCGTCTTCATTTCACTTCTCAAATATCACGGTGTTCATCTGCTATATGATATATTTACCTGAAATTGCTGAGCTGGACAACCAATGACTTATAAAGAAAAATCATGAAAATTATCAGGGGTGCCCAAACTTTTTCATACGACTGTAGCCCAAATACACCTTGTGACTTTTTTGTTTCTCTTTGTTTGCGCTGACACACAGCCCTAATAAGCATTATAATAAATGTACTGAATATGTGACGCACTGACTTTTGGCTTCTTGTGCTGCACGTAAGAAGATTTTTTACGGCGGCAGCTGTGTGTCAGCGCGCACAAAAGTACAGTGGGGCAAAAAAGTATTTAGTCAGCCACTGATTGTGCAAGTTCTCCTACTTAGAAAGATGAGAGAGGTCTGTAATTTTCATCACAGGTACACTTCAACTAAGAGACAAAATTAGATTTTTTATTTAAATCATAACAGAAGAGCTTCTTAAAGAAGTTGTTACAGGTCTGTGAGAGCCAGAAATCTTCAAAAATCAAAATACTTATTTTCCAATTTGATTTCCTTGATTTTTTTTTTGTTTCATTTTGTCTCTCATAGTTGAAGTGTACCTATGATGAAAATTACAGACCTCTCTCATCTTTCTAAGTAGGAGAACTGTCACAATCAGTGGCTGACAAAACACTTTTTTGCCCCACTGTATGTGATTACCTGATCATATACATACATCCATGAAGTGTTGCTGTTTGAGCGCGTATTGTGATGATGAAAGCGTGCCGGTGCATGTTTCATTGAACCCAATGTGAGTGCTAGCCAGCGCCTGTACGGGGAGGGGGGATAAACACCCTCTGACGTGGTTCAAGGCAATTGCGCTCAATGTGAGTACACCCTCAAACTCTTGGGGCCAGGAACCACTTGAACTTTATGCTTCTAATCAAGAGTGTCAGTAACCTGTGCACAACTTCTTTATTTCTCCCCTACTTCTGTCAGTTGTCTTAAGCTGGAGTTTGCTTTTCCAATAGGCTTATGGCATGTCCACATGATCTTTAGTAAGCTGCAACTGCAATGTTATTTTTCGAGAGCAGTAGCTTTCTCCTTGCAACACTGCTATGTACACCAGTGCTCTACTAATGGCAGACTCATGAACATTAACAATAGCCGATGTGAGAGAGGCTCTTAGTTGCTTATAAGTTACCCTGGGTTAATTTTTGAGATGTCACAGACTATTACATGCCTTGCTCTTAGAGTGATCCTTGTTTATCCTGTCTGGGTGGGCCTGTTTTGCTGCATCTGGTCTAAGCCAGCTTGCCATTATTGATGAAACAATGATTTCTGCACTATAATAAACGTATAACCATCAAATTGTAAAGGAATATGTCAGGACATTTGACAGTGAGCTAAATCTCAAGAGAATGTGAGTCATGCAACAAATTGTTGCAAGTAATGTTTTGGAATGACCATGTCATGAGTAAACTGATAATTTGAGGAAATGCACCAGTATCCTCATATATTAATCTGTGCTATATGGAGGAATTGGCTAAAATTCCTCCAAGCTCATGTGCAGGGCTGACCAACAGTTACTGGAAATAGTTTGTTGCAGTTATTACCGCACAAGGGTTCACATACTTTTGCCACTCTCAGATATCTGACATTGGACCATTTTCCTAAATAAATAAATTATCATATAGAACATTTCTGTGTCGTTTGTTTAATTTCTGTATTTCTTCATAAATATGGCCTAAAACATTATCACATTCACACAAGTCCTAAAAGTAGATAAAAACCTTTAGCCTCTGGCCTCAATCGTATGCAGCCAACAACAGAATAGCTTCAGTGCTGAGCACTTAGCCTTGACAGACTTCAGATCCAAACCCTTCTCAAGCTGTGGGTGGAGTTACTCAGATCTAGGGTGGTTAAATAAATCAAATAAGCTGTTTTTTGACGTATAAAACTGAGCCAACTATGAATGGCTTGTTGAATCCCATGTTTTCAAACCTAGGCAGGCCACAAAGAAATGACTGGGCTGTTGCCCTGAAAAAAGTGAGTTGTACTTAATATTTCCCCATTAAGGGATTTGTTTATACTCATAAGGGCATGTGTAGTTGTCACTGTTGGCCCCATAGAGCAGCTTTAAAAGCTCACCTAATAATAATATGCACTGGATAATGAGATCTGTTAGGTGGTGTCAATTTTAAATTATAATGTTCAACAATATGTCAACTTGTAAATCTTTAGACAATGATGTATGACTTGGAAACTACAAAAGTAGTAAAAGTTTAGCTGCATCACAGAGACTTACTGTCTTACTACGCGTGTCCTTCTATTTATTTTTGTGGGACAAAACAGAACTGATTGAGAAAACAGAAGATCCACACTTCTAAACACACATACATGGATTTCCTGTAATAAAACTTACAAACGATGTATTTAAGAAATGGCATCCAGAATAAATTCCCATGAAAACAGTTTCCAAGAGGTTAGAAAGTCCTGGCGAGGCATGTTTCAAACATCTTAGCATGCAAGTTTTCCTTGCTCTTCCAGTTACAGATAAGTAAACACTGGAGATTCAGATCCTCAGGTGCTGGCTCACAGGGTTGGCTTGTTATTCTACATTTTGAAAACGCAACCATGATTTAATAGCATAATCATTTTAATCCCAACAGAGGCATAATTTGATCTTCGGACCAAACTGGATCATCGTTAAATTAAACAGTGCTGAGGTAATCCATCCACCTGCTGAAGAGTCATTTCATTTTAGGTGAGCTAATGGTGCAATATTTACAGTTTAAACATGCCAACTTAAATTCCTGACATCAGAAGTTTGGACACAACCTTACTCATGATAGCATGTTTCTCTGCATTGCCCAGTGCTTTCATAACACAGGAAAAGAAACACCATTATCTGGTGTATCTGGAGGTGTAAGGACTTGATGGATGAGGTTTCGCTGTATTTGATTCTCTAGGAATGAGGTCACTGCATGAGATGATGGGCACATTTCCTTATCACAAAATAATAGCACTGCTTCATATCCCCCCCACGCAAGTATTTTTTATGATGACAGGGATGAGTTGAGGAATAGGTAAGCATCCTCCCTTTTTGAGGAAAAAAAGTGTTAGAAATGGCGTCACTTTTGGCTGAAAGACATTCCACAGAAGAGGGTGCATTACATGGGTTCACACAGACTCAGAGTAAAATATGAGTCAGTTATAGTTGATTATTATTTACAAGCACATTATGATACAGACCTTAAATCTTGGGAATGTAGAGCGGACATATCCTGTAATTGCAGAGTGATTCAACGCTTCAATATGCTAATTCTCTCCATTACTCTCAGCCAGTATGAACGATTCACTACCCTTGTTTGTTTGTGGTGCTTGTTTCTCAGTTACAGTTCTCTGATGTGCTATTTTGGTCTGTTCCTGATTAAGTCTCCTCATCGTTTCTATGATTCATCATTCAACATTTTATGATCTATAGTGAATACAAAAGTTGTCATCCAAAAATCGGGCTATTTACAAGCTTAACAAGACAGATCTTTCAAAACAAGGAGATGATGTGCCAAACCTATGAGATGCCACAGATTTCACCAAATACATCGAGACATATAATATCATAGACACATCATACCCATCTTTGGAAAACATGCATATGCAGCTCTATCCTATGAACACTTCAGATAAGAACCTCAAAGGAGTCTTGTGAATCCTATCTGCGGTGTACTCTAAACCTCAGATTAGCTTGTATATCTGTGGTATCAATTTTCCTGTCACTCACTAAGCCTTAAAGTGCACCTTAAAAGACGCATGTTCATGATTTTCCACTGTGACAGACTGACCGTCATGGCTATATATCTGTGGTCATCAAAGCCAAGGGTATTCTGGTCTGTATCTCAGGACTCTAGATTCAGAGTGACCGCAAGACACTGGCATAGCTGAAAGTCAAAGGTCACCAGGGTAATGTAAAAGTAAATATGCAAGACTGCATGGCATGTCTAGTGATCTGACCAGCAAAGAGCTACTTGTCCAATTTATATTATGCCTTACTAACAGCAAACTGTATTTTAAATTTGACTAGCAAATTAAATACACTAACATTTGAGGTGCTGATGTATTCAAAGAAACAGAATGCATCTTTGGAATTCATTAAAATGTATTTATTATTTGATCTAATTCATGTACAGTCAGAGTGGTGATATAGTTAGAATACTGTACACTCCAACAGATATGACCTTGATGAACTGTGATGATTTAGAAATGAGGGAGTGAGGGGGACAGTGTTCAGGTTATGTCAATATTATTGAACAGTCCATGGGGGGTGGGGTTGGTGGGTTTTGGGAGGGATTAAGTTTAGTAAAAAATACCATTACTATATAAACATTACATACAGTACTGTGCAAAGGTTTTAGCCCACCATTAGATTTGTTGTTTTAGCAATGGTATACCAACCATATATAACATTGTTGATGACTGGACCCTAAAATTTGAAACTTGGATTTGTCACTCCATAACACTCTTTTCCACTTAGCTTCTTTCCAGTCTTTGTGAGCTTTAGCATACACCAATCAGGTATAAAATTATGACCACTCATTCTACACTCACTGTCCATTTTATCAGTTTCACTTACGGTACTATACAAGAAGCACTTTGTAGTTCTACAATTACAGACATTTCTCTACATACTTTGTTTGTCCCCTTCAATCTGTTCTCTAATGGTTAGGACCAGTACAGATCAGATACTATTGGGTGGTGGATCATTTTCAGCACTGCAGTGACACTGATGTGGTGGTCTTGTGTGAGTGTGTGTTATGCAGGTATGAGTGGATCACACACGGCAGTGCTGCTGGAGTTCTTACGTCAGTGTCATTGCTGGACTGAAAATATTTTACCAACTAAAATGTTCAGCCACCAGCATCCTGTAGGCAGTGTCCTGTGGGCACCGATGAAGGACCAGAGAATGACTATCATAAACTGTGCAACAGCAGATGAGTTACTGTCTCTGACTTTACATCTACAAGGTGGAGCAATATGGTAGCTCTGTCAGTGAGTGAACACAGTGTTTAAAAACCCAGGGAGCACTGCTGTGTCTGATCCATTCATACCAGAACATAGGACCCGATCTGTGGGGTCCTGACCATTCGAGAACAGAGTAAATGGGACAAACAAGGTATGCAGGGGAACATTTACATTTATGTCACTTAGCAGACGCCCTTATCCAGAGCGACTTACAGTTGGTACAGTCTTACAATCAAAGCAATTGTGGGTTAAGGGTCTTGCTCAAGGACCCAACAGTGGCAACTTGGCAGAGGTGGGATGGGAACAGATGGACTACAGTCTGTAATTGTAGAAGTACAAAGTGCTTCTATATGGTAAGCTGAACTGATAAAATGGACAATGGGTGTAGAAATAAGGAGGTGGACATAATGTTATGCCTGATCTGTGTATCTTAGCCATTTCACCCTGTTTCCCTTTCGAAAAATATTCTTCCTGATATTCTGATATTCCTGATATTCTTCCAAAAAGACCATTCCTGATAAAGCTTCTTTGGACCGTAGACAGTTCAGCTTGGCCTCCCGATGACGCTGCCAGACTCTGCTATTGCTCAAGTGTAAGAGGAAGGTACAGTAAATACTTGCCACTGTAGCCTACAGAAGCTTACATACATAGATATATACAGTGGTGCTTGAAAGATTGTGAACACTTTAGAATTTTCTATATTTCTGCATAAATATGACCTAAAATATCCTCAGATTTTCACACAAATCCTAAATGTAGATGAAGAGAAACGAGTTAAACAAATGATAAAAAGATATTGTACTTGGTCATTTACTTATTGAGAAAATGTAATGCAGGAAGCAGCAGGAACGGATGAGACGCATGCAGGTTCTAGTTATTAAACAAAGGTTTCATTAAAGAAACATACCAAACTCAGAGAAATATCGGCGCTGGAATACGGGTGCATGAACAAAAATGGGTGGAGCCGCAAAACAGGAATGAACAGCTATTCTCGCAAAACAGAAGTACACAAAAGCGGACGCAGCCGCAAATGAATGTCCAGGGCGGACGTAACCACAATATGGATAATACAAAGTGGACAGGACTGCAACACGAGTATCCAAGGCGGACGAAACCGCAACATGGGAAATAATAAACTAGCAAACGAAACTGCAAACAGGAGAAAATCTACAGACGGACGGAATGGCCAACAGAACAACATGGTATGCTTGGGCATAACCGAGACAATAATCCGTCCCGAATGTCTCTCAAAGCCGTGCTTATAAAGGGAGTCCCACAGCTGTAAACAATAATTAATCCGGAAGTGGTGGAGCTCCCGGATAGGTCTGTGGTAGTCACGTGATCTCAGTTCGCCCACAGCAGGGTTGACAAGCAGGGAAACCAGGCTGAGACGTTGGGGTGTGACAGGAAAATAATACAATATTACATATTAGCAAGCGTAAAAGTATGTGAACCTTTAGGATTAGCAGTTAATTTGAAGGTGTACATATATAAAATATATGGTAATTATACCTTTGCCAAAGTTTCATTTGAAAATATTCTGTTAGGACCCCCCCAGCACTGTCGGGATCCTACCAAACTGACACTAGAGACCAGAATTGGCTTGGCTGTTAGCCGGCATGGCTGCGTGTTCCATATAATAAACCTGCAAGTAGAGAGAGTGGCTGGAATGATAGAGACCATTAAATCCAAGCAGTGTCTACATAATTTTGACCATATAGCATCCAACTCGGTATTAAAATGACTGTTATTAAAACATACAGCAAAAAATATGTAACACTCATTTAAAAAGGCCAGCTGTTACATAATATGAGTTGATTCTTATGTTAGTGTTTGTTTTTGTGAATCCCCATAAGCAATAATCTGTTTCAAATTCCTCACATGTAACATAAAGCCAGCTGCTTTCTTTCAGAAATGTGGTCCACAGAGAGGACGAAAGCAATTCCGAGTGTGTGAGACAGCTGGTTTATATTGTTCTACAATTTAAACTGGTGAATGTTTTATAGTGAGACAACTTCTGCTGCTTTATGCTGTGCAAAATGCCGTGACTTTACAGAGCTCATATAGGGCTCATTTATAACATTCAGAGCTTCAGGTTCTCATAACTGATTGCTTCTCTTATCCTCTCAATCACTTGGCCTCCTGGTGATCATATGTCATAGCAAACCAATCCACTGTTGTAAATAAACATGGGTTTTTCCTTGTTTCCCTCATTCCCTTAGGTTGCTCAATGAAGAGAAAACCCTGCTTCCTGAGCTGGGAAGCCATAACACACATATGACTTTGGTCAAAAGGCATAATGATGAAAGCCAGCATAATGGAGATGAATGTTTAAATTTGAGAACGCAACTGTGGAGTGTAGTCTTGTCTGGATGTTTGTTTGTTTATTTAACGTCATAAGGCCATTCAATGACATGCACAAGGTCGAAACTAGTCGTATATACTCAGGTTGAGGGCCAATTTAACGTAATCAATTAAAGTAGTGCATGTCTTTGGGAGAAACCCGGAGTACCCAGAGTAAACCCACCCATACACATGGAGGACATGCAGACTCCACACAGAAAATCACTCGACCCTGGGATTGAACTTTCTTGTTGTGAGCTACCCACTGAGCCACTGTGCCACCCTACTCTTGTTGGTCAGTATTAACTGGAGTACCTGGAGTGAACCCATGCAAACACGGGGAGAACATGCAAACTCCACACAGGCAGGGTCTGAGATCAGGATGGAACCAGGGATCTCTGGAGCTGTGAGGTGACCACAAGAACCACTTGCACCACCGTGTGGCCCAGACACTTCAGTCCAGTTCAGTTGGAATTTGTAATCGGAATGATTCATTCAGATTGATGAAAATGTCTGCATATAATTGTAGACCTTTTTACTGTATGTGTTCATAGGGTTTTTTAAGAGTCATTTCTTAGTTTTGAATATTTATCACAGATTGGTTAAATTAAAAGAAAAAAAAACATTTCCATCATTATATTGTTTGAACACAGTATGCAACGTGATCACACAATCTGACGATTTGTAAGAAGATGCACAAGTCAGCTTTCTTTTTATGAAATCCAACCAATTGCCCTTGGCTGTTACATTCTGGGTGAGACTGCACTGGAATACTGATGTCACTAAGTTTACAGTGCCACTGAAATACAAACATTGAAATCACACACACATGCACATCCACACAGCTGACGGAGACTGACTGCAGTACAACGTAATGGCACTTGCTCTGAACCTGTTTATTAGTAGCAAAAATACACACAGACTTTTGGGTTTTTTTCTTCTTATTAAACTCCACCCTATAGTTTATTACTTTTACACTGACTCATGTCTGTGGTCAAAGGAAAGGATTTGGTTTTGGAGTTGGGCCTGATTGGAAGACACACTGCCCTTGGGAATGCTCCTGGACAACACTCCTGGAGTCCTGGGCCACCAGAGTATTTTATTAGCCCCTCTGCACCGAGCCTGTAAAACCTAAGGGTTTCTGCTTAGGTATGTGCATGGGTGTGTGTGAGTAAAATAACTCCTTCCCTTGAAAATTCAGCAGAGAGTTCAGTATTTATAACGAAAAGGAGTTTGTGAACATAAAATGGAAAGTACATGAACAGAAATTAGGTAAGAAGGGAGAATTATATCAGAGGATTAGTAGAAAGGCCAAGTAAGAGATTGAGGAGAAGCTTCAAGCTAAGAGTGCCAGAATGCCATTGAAATACACAAGTGTGCAATGTAACTTAATCTCGCAAACGTAAAACCTTCCACCTGTCATTTATTTTATCATCCCAACATACAGTGAATTATTAAAATAAACCTTGAATTAGTTGAAGGAACACAGGGAAACTTGAGCTTGCAGTGACTGAAGAATAAATCTTCCAATTATATAAGCATTACCTCATGATCACTGATGACCTATGAAATGTCTCCTTAATGCTAACCCAATGACACAATAATAAATTACACCAGCAACACAGTACCTGGCAGAAGTTTAAACCCTCCCTCCACTTTCACATATTCTCTTAAGCCAGATACAGACTGTGTGATTTAACTTGATTTTAAAACCTATTTGGTCATACCTGAGTGAATTTCCAGATATGTTGGAATTTTACCTCAATTGGCAATTTGAGAGGGGAATTGAAGCCTGATTATTTAGACTGCATATTATTATATTTGATTTTAATTATTATATTCACCATCTCTCATACCCACCTCACATTTTGGAGATTCTGCATATTCTGTACACATGCGCAGTCACTTTACACAGCAACCCATATGCAACTTAGACTCCCTTACCAAGAGACTGTTTTCTTGTACACTCCGCCCACTTTGCACATATGCACAGAGACTTGAAAAACATTTTTATAAGCTATGCATACTGTAACTTACTGTGGTTTGCACTGTTACTATGTAAATATCTACTTCAATGAATGTCTGTATATAATGGCTACTTTTCTTTTCTATACCTTTCTTGGAGTGTTGCACTAAATTTCGTTGTACACAAGGATAATGACAATAAAAGGCTTCTATTCTGTTTGATGTTATTCATTTCTTTATGTTCTCTGCCAATTTTTATATTTCTGTTTATTTAAACTATTCCTATAAACATATTAATTAGATTTTACAATTAGAGTTTAATTAGTCTTACATATAGCATCTAGCCCGCCCAAAAAGGATGGGTCCCTTTTTGAGTCTTGTTTCTCTCAAGGTTTCTTCCTTAGAACATTTTAGGGAGTTTTTCCATGACACTGTTGCCCTGTGCTTGCTCAGTTTGGAAATGGCCTAAGATAATAATAAATAATTGTAATGCTGCTTTGAGGCAATGCTCCATTGTAAACAGCACTATAAAAATAAATCTGACTTTAACTTTATTGACCCAAAGAGGTCCAACTGAAGAGGAAGATGACTGGATGATTTCTGATGAATGAGAAATTCTGATCGTTTGTTTCACAGTTTGAGTAGTGTCATGAGCTGAATTATATATAGCTAGCCATTCTCACCATATATAATTCTCAGGCCGATATAGTAGTAATTCAATATGTTGTATGCTCATTATTAAGTTGCACATTGTAGATAGTCTTGGTTATAGACAGTTATGTAGTGGAATTGCACATTTAAGTTGCCAACTGACAAAATCCATCTGTGAATCACAGAATACACAGAGTCCACATCTTCCCAGCCAATTTTAGCTCCATGTATGTCTCCTCTTTTCTTCTGGAATTTCAGAGCTCAACATCAAGTCAAAAAACCTATGCACTTTCTAAACATTTTTGATATAAAGGGAGACTCCTCACCCACCCATCCAATGTCCTTGCCAAAAACAGAGAAACTTTGAAATATAAAGCAGGAGTGGGAAATAATAACTGGAAAGAAATATAAAGAATAACTGGGACTTGCATTAAATAAAACACTGATTTAGAAAGTGATGACTCCATAATGCAACATGTTTATGTCCACATGCTGCAGGTCTATAATAACAGGGTCAACAACACTGTAATTACATTAAATTACAGTAAAATAAGTTTTAGTGTGATGAGTGACTAAAAGGCAACTCTCATTATTACATAAACTATAACCAGGCACTAGAATATAAATGATTGCAACCAGCAAGATAAGTTATGGTAGGAACATTTTTATTTTAAAATGGCAGGAGAGGGGTGGTTAAGCATCTGGATTACTAATAAGAAAGTTGGCTATTACTGGGCATCTAAGCAAGGCCTGTAACTCCCTTAAGTGGTCAGCACTATTGTAAGAGAACCTGATAAAGGTGTCTGCAGTAAATGTTGTAAATGTTAAATGAATGTTCCTTTAATTCCAATGGTCCGTTCAACAAAAGGTATACAATATATCACATCACAATGATTATCATTAATAAAAAAGCAGTACAGTCCCATTAAAGCTAACAAAATCACCAACAAGGATCTATTGCAACACAAGGTTAAGTATAATAGACTATTATAGGAATAGAATACATGTGTGGTGAAATGTCTTTAACTTACATTTAAACATCTGACAGATGTTGTTATTCTAAATGACTTACAACTGTGCTGAGCAGTTAAGGGTTATGGCTCATTGGGCTAACAAGGGTTTAAACTTGCAACCTTCTGATTAGCAGTACAGCACCACCACTAGGCAAAAGCAACTACCAGTTCTTCAGACTTTATTCATATCCTCACCAAAAATAGTGCTACTTCTGTTAGGTAAGTACAGTGGTGCTTGAAAGTTTGTGAACCCTTTAGAATTTTCTCTGCATAAATATGACCTAAAACATAATCAGATTTCCACACAAGTCCTAAAAGTAGAAAAAGAGAACCCAATTAAACAAATGAGACAAAAGTAGTATACTTGGTCATTTATTTATTAAGGAAAATAATCCAATATTACATATTAGTGAGTGGCAAAAGTATGTGAACCTTTAGGATTAGCAGTTAATTTGAAGGTGAAATTAGAGTCAGGTGTTTTCATTCAGTGGGATGACAATCAGGTGTGAGTGGGCACCCTGTTTTATTTAAAGAACAGGGATCTATCAAAGTCTGCTCTTCACAACATGTTTGTGGAAGTGTATCACGGCACAAACAAAGGAGATTTCTGAGGACCTCAGAAAAAGAGTTGTTGCTGCTCATCAGGCTGGAAAAGGTTACAAAACCATCTCTAAAGAGTTTGGACTCCACCAATCCACAGTCAGACAGATTGTGTAATGGAGGAAATTCAACACCATTGTTACCCTTCCCAGGAGTGGTTGACCAAATATCACTCCAAGAGCAAAACGTGTAATAGTTGGCGAGGTCACAAAGGACCACAGGGTAACTTCTGAGCAACTGAGGGCCTCTCTCACATTGGCTAATGTTAATGTTCATGAGTCCACCATCAGAAGAACACTGAACAACAATGGTGTGCATGGCAGGGTTGCAAGGAGAAAGCCACTGCTCTCCAAAAAGAATATTGCTGCTTGTTTATAGTTTGCTAAAGATCATGTGGACAAGCCAGAAGGCTATTGGAAAAATGTTTTGTGGACGGATGAGACCAAAATAAGACTCTTTGGTTTGAAAAAAAAAGAAAAGGTTTGGAGAAAGGAAAACACTGCATTCCAGCATAAGAACCTTATCCCATCTGTGAAACATGGTGATGGTAGGATCATGGTTTGGGCCTGTTTTGCTGCAGCTGGGCCAGGACAGCTTGCCATCATTGATGGAACAATGCATTTTGAATTATATCAGAGAATTCTAAAGGAAAATGTCAGGACATCTGTCCATAAACTGAATCTCAAGAGAAGATGGGTCATGCAGCAAGACAACGTCCCTAAGCACACAAGTCGTTCTACCTAAAGAATGGATAAAGAT
Organism: Ancistrus triradiatus; assembly: GCA_025084515.1. Taxonomy (NCBI): domain Eukaryota; kingdom Metazoa; phylum Chordata; class Actinopteri; order Siluriformes; family Loricariidae; genus Ancistrus; species Ancistrus triradiatus. The sequence continues at coordinate 113,528 of JAJAGP010000708.1, read as the reverse complement.
GAATAAAGTTAATGTTTTGGAATGGCCAAGTCAAAGTCCTGACCTTAATCCAATCGAAATGTTGTGGAAGGACCTGAAGTGAGCAGTTAATGTGAGGAAACCCACCAACATCCCAGAGTTGAAGCTGTTCTGTATGGAGGAATGGGCTAAAATTCCTCCAAGCTGGTGTGCAGGACTGATCAACAGCTACAGGAAACATTTAGTTGCAGTTATTGCTGCACAGGGGGGGTCACACCAGATACTGAAAGCAAATATTCACATACTTTTGCCACTCACTAGTATGTAATGTTGGATCATTTTCCACAATAAATAAATGACCAAGTATAACAATTTTTGTCTCATTTGTTTAACTGGGGTCTCTTTATCTACTTTTAGGACTTTGAACTCTAAAGGGTTCACAAACTTTCAAGCACTACTGTATTTCACCAGAGTCATTGCTCAGTCAAAAATAATTTTGGAAACTGTTATTTCTGTTTCATCTGTTCTTCTAAATAATCAAGATTTTGATTGGATTTGAGGACGAGCCAACTTATTATACACAGCACTCTGTCAAGAAATACTCTTTTGCATATACTATGTTATAGTATATTCAATAACTGATGGATTTATGCTACATTTTCGAAGGCACGCAAGCTAGTGACATTAAGGAATAAGTAGGGTTGGGTATCAAAACCTGGTTCCAATTCAGAATTGGTTATAAAATTCTCTATGCTTTAAAAACACGGCCACAATTCATGCAAAAATACGTCTACAGTATATTAATGAAACATCTATAGTGGAGCTTGAAAGTTTGTGAACCCTTTACAATTTTTTATATTTCTGCATATATATATGACCTAAAACATCATCAGATTTTCACACAAGTCCTAAAAGTAGATAAATTGTTGTTCAGTGTTCTTCTGCTGGTGGACTCATGAACACTAATGTGAGAGAGGCTTTCAGTTGCTAAGTTACACTGGGGTCCTTTGTGACCTCACCAACTATTACACGCCTTGCTTTTGGAGTGATCGTTGTTGCTCGACCACTCCTGGGGAGGGTAACAATGGTCTTGAATTGCCTCCATTTGTACACAATCTGTCTGACCGTGGATTGGTGGAGTCCAAACTCTTTAGAGATGATTTTATAACCTTTTCCAACCTGATGAGCATCAACAACTCTCTTTCTGAGGTCCTTAGAAATTTTCTTTGTTCGTGCCATGATACACTTCCACAAACGTGTTGTGAAGAGCAGACTTTGATAGATCCCTGTTCTTTAAATAAAACAGGGTGCCCACTCACACCTGATTGTCATCCCATTGATTGAAAACCTGACTCTAATTTCACCTTCACATTAACTGCTAATCCTAAAGGTTCACATACTTTTGCCACTTACTAATATGTAATATTGAATTATTTTCCTCAATAAATAAATGACCAAGTATAATATTTTTGTGTCAATTGTTTAACTGGGTTCTCTTTATCTACTTGTAGGACTTGTGTGAAAATCTGATGATGTTTTAGGTCATATTTATGCAGAAATATAGAAAATACTAAAGGGTTCACAAACTTTCAAGCACCACTGTATCTGTCAGAACCGGTGTGTCATGTGATCACATAGGTCATCATGTAGTTTTGTTCACTCCCATTTAGCATCAGGTGAAAATCGGAGCTCAAACGTGCTCAAAAGTTTAGCTCCATTTTCAGAAAAAATGCTAAATGCAGTATTTGTGGAAACTGATCTGTTGTAAAGGACGTTTCACCACTACAATGGCAAAACATTTGAGGCACCAGCATAAAACTGAGCTTCAGCATTGTATCGTGTTTGACCGACTGCGATCTCCTGGTGCAAATGCTGCATTATCTGGGACAGTCTAAAATGCTTAAAGTGAACAAAGCTTTATTTGGCTTAATGTACTAAAACAATGACCTAGGAAAACCAAACTTCTCTCAGTTACAACTGGTGATAAGTAATCTCTACTGCTGAAATGATGAACCTGTGATACAAAAGCAAAGTAATCAGTAATCAGTTTTTTCTTCACATTTAAATCTACTTTATGTATCCATCTTACTTTTCCTATGGACCACATGTTAATCATTTTAGCACTAGAGATTACTCATCACCAGTAGGAACCAAAAAAAGTATTTCATTCTTAGTTCACTGCTTTTGTACAAGTCACATCAAGCTTTATATTTATAGTAGGTTTAAATAGGGAGAAAAGCTTAAAATACTTTTACTTTTGAAGTTGAAATACAAAAAATAAATATATTCTCTATACCTAAACATTTGTCACTTTTTTCACCATTTTGGAATTGAAAATTGGGATCAGTAAGAACTGGAATCGAGAAAATGCAAACGATACCCAGGAATAAGCCAGTTTTTGTGTGGGGACATTATCTTGGCCAAGATCCCAACTGTGGGTTGATTTTTTTGCTTGTCCAATAATGTGAATATGAATTTTGTTTGCTTGCTCTAATTTGTATTACATAATTAATTAATTCACATATGTAGATTTATTGTGTCTGTAGACGTATAGGACCATAACAGTATTATAGAAATGCATACATATATAGTCTTCACAAGAAATCTACATTAATTTTTCTACCCTTTTTGGAAAATGTGAAACTAATAAGCCAAAATTAATTTCAAATGATCTATAAAATGTAAATAATTTCATGGTCTCTGTGGTTTGTGTTCAAGAGGAGGCTGCTGTAGTGTTTTTATTGAAAGATATATGTGCAGATTTGGAAGTGATAGCTCCCTGGTGTCACTTCCTTAAACGCTTCTACAGACCTGCACAGAAGCATGTGGAAACCACCAACCAGCCTCAGTCAGAGAGGGCTACCATGGGGACATACAGTAAATGAGTTCTCCATCACATGCTGGATTTTATATCTGTTCTTCTATGTGCTTTATTTGAGGCAAACCGATACTGTTGTGTTTAAAACTACTGAGTACACTGGTATATGACCAGTGTTAGGCACATCAGGACTGGACTTGCTCCTGCTAGTAAGCCTGTTCAGCTAGTCTTTATTATTTTTTATTTGAATAAGTGTGTTAATTTGTCATTTGTGCATACTATCACTCGTAATTGCCAGGTAGGGTTATACCAGTAAACAGTCTAACCTTGTTATCTCGCCTACCGCTATTTCATGGCTATTTTTGGCAAGAGGCGAGTTTGGCGAGTTAACAATGTTACAAAAAACTAGACAAAGACAGTGACATTCATACCTGATGCTGATATAATGTGTTTTACTGAGCAGCCCAAAAAAATGGTAATCTTTCTGAGTTTAGTAAATATCTGTTAATTGCAAATTTGTTGTTCCAAGAAAGCTACTGGAGTAACAAAAGACTGGACAGATAACTGAATATTCCTGTTTCGAGCATCGGACAGGTAAACTGATGAATTGGTAACAGATGGGTAAAACCCCATAAGGCGTAGTTGGTTAGAAGTGAGGATGGGTCAACGCTCATCACTTTGAAAAAGACTGTGTGAGCCAACAAACCCACAGTTCACAAGCAATGTTTGCCAATGCACAATTGCTCAGAATTGAGGGATTTCATCATTCACTGTCCAAAGTATTATGAAAAGATTCAGGGAAATTGAGAAATCTCTGTACATAAAGAGCAAGGCTTAAAACCAATAGTGAATGCACATGACCTTCTTTCCCTCAGATAGCACTGAAAACTGGTATATTTGCATGTTGGTTTATTTAACGTCGGTTTCAGCATCACTGGCTATTTAATGACAGACACAGGGCTACATTGATACACAAGATTATATCAAAACTAGTCATACACACTCAGATCGGGGTACTTTGGCGTAATCAGTTAACCTGATGCATGTGGGAGGAAACTGGAGAGTGAGATATTCATGTTGGTTTGCTCCGGGTTCGAGGTGTAGTCCAAGGTTGGAGCAAACCGGAAAACTGGAGCTGAGAGGTGACTGCACTTACTGCTGCTCCACCCAAAGGATATAACCACATGGGTGCAGGAATACAAAGGAAAACCACTCTCAGTAACACAGGTTGTCTTGGCATTTCTACTTCCTACAAATATATTAGAATATTTCAAGTAATGGTGTATTTTTTCCCAGATCTATAGAGGAAATAATCATGAAATCACTCATAGCTGGCCAAAAAATAATAGAACCATCAACCAAGACAATGAGTACTTTTATAATGAATCCTGAATCCTTTGCGGTGTGGACTTCACTAATGAAAAACAATATTCTGTATTGTGGTGTCCAACTTTCCTGAACAGCAGTTCATTACAGATTTGTGATTCATTGCTAAATATCTGCTGATTTTTGTTTTGCTTTTTTAAAATATAAATCCAAATTCATTCAGCTGATTTCTTTCTGTCAGTTCTGCCACAAACATTTGACTTCCACCAAGTTGTTTTTAATTTGTTTTGTTGTGTACTTTCTATTTTCAAGGCACATTGGTTTGAGTTTTCTATTCTCACGCTTCGATTTCGTACTTAAGTCTACCCATGTGCCTTCCTTGTATAACCTTCTCATTTTATTTATATTTGTTCTAAACTATAGACAGAGCTGACGCCGTGTTGGATTTCCTTCTTGAAGGAGTACTGCAATCTTTCCTTTGTTTCAACTGACAACGGCATGTTAAGGTCTGTAAGAAGTCCTTTCAACTGCAGACTAATTAGCATTTTTAGACCTGTTCTGGTATTTAGATTTACAGTACAGTTTGTCATTTAGCAGATCCCCTTTAATCCAGAGTGACTCACAACTGATGCACTCTTATAAATCCAAGCTATTGTGTGTTAAGGACCCAACAGTGGCAACTTGGTGGAAATGGGATTTAAATGTGGGGCATTCTGATTCACAGTCCATTACTTTAACTCCTAAGCCACCATAGTCCCACAAATGCATATTACAGTGTGACTCCAAAATGGTTTACCTTTACTTGACACAGAGAAAGATAAGCCATTCATTTAAATAATGGAATTCAATGTTCAGTTACTAAATGAAACGTGTTTGGTGTCAAACACGTACAGTAGGTACTATTGAGTAGTACAAATGCATTTGAAGACCCTACTAAGCTAAGCAGAAACCATATATTAGCAACATCCAGAAAGCTCAAATTCATCACTTTACAAATGGCTAAAGATTTTTGGACTAGAATCACCTCAATCGTTCCCAAAGTTCAAGAATATGGTAATGTATTATTTCCAATTGCACTTAATGTGAAAGAGTATGGAAATATTTTACAGGGACGTATACATGGGAGACTGAGACCACACACATACACACAACACAAAAACAAACAAAAACAAAGAAAAATCTCGAGACCATACTCAGGTACTACAACCCTACATGTAAATGTACCCCAAGTGTAAGCCAGAGTATTATGGTAACTGTGGCTACTTTAACTAGAGAAACTGTTGGTCAAAAGCTCAGATGGACACAACATTCACCTCCAGAATTGCTCTAGTCTAAACAGAGGGAAGTTGCATGTAATTTAAAGCTAAAAATAATAATCTTCCACACAAAGTTATTGTCAAAGATTTAGGGCTATGGATAGAATTTAATTTTCTTGCTGTTATGGTTAATATGATGTTTAAGTCCAACATGGTCTAAAGTTCTCTTTCATGCAAATGTATTTGAGTTGATTCAGTTGAAAAAAGTTTCTAGGCTGTTGTTCTCCTAAGTCATCCAAAATGCTATACAATTTTGCAAATACAAAATCAACACTGTCTGGATAGGGCATTTTCCTACTTCTCTCACCTGCTAACCTAACCACAGAGCATGCAGCCAGGTTGCCTAGCTAAGCGAACCCTAGAGACTAGTGCAAGAGCTTGTATCCTTCAAAGAGAAACCTTCCAGAAGGTAAAGCAGTTCATTCATGTGGGTTTGGGCCACCACAGAACACACAGTTCAGAGAGCCCTTACCACAGCAGTCAGTCGCAAGAAAGCAGGATATGGGGGATACTGTTCTAAAGCACCACCGCCTGTTGATCTTGGCATTTCAGAGTAAACTTTCTGAAGGAAAACGTGCAGATGAAGTGAGCAGAAGATGGTTTTGGCCCTCTCAGTGAATTCATTTCAGAACACTTGTAGATTTCAAAAGTTTGAAGACTAAAACAGTTACTACTTTGACTGCATACAACTTTAATTTTCCCCAAAACATTTAAAAACATGCACAAATAAGCAGCACAGAAAGCACTAAATAATGGCCGCACCCCATTCAGAATACATATAAAAAAAGAGGCAACGTTTAATTCAAACAGCTGTTAAAGGCAAACATCATGTGTGACTGTATGGTTACACTGTGGCTTTACAGAGATAAATGCCCTCATTAGAAATTCCTATAACTCATCATCTGTGTCTGAGATCTCAAAGGACCTGCTATGTCAAAAGACAGTGGATGTTTGGAACCATTAATTAATTCCTCTCTTTAAAATTCTTAAAACATGAGACAATAGGAACCCCCCTTTTCTGGCAGCAGCTTTTAATAAGTATATCTACTAAAGAATAACATCTGGGGGTTACAGACTAGATCTTCTAGTGAATAACATCATGGGAATTAACTCAGAGACTCCACTGCAGGGCATCATATACTGTACTCATATCTATATGGTCAATGTCTGGGGTGCAGTGCAGTGTAAGTGGATACCCCTTCTGCTTATCAGTCCGTTAGGCTTGTTGGAAGATAAAGTCCATCAACCGTTCTTTTGCCAGAAAATGGTCTACTACTTTGTAGCTAGACTTGGCTGCATTGTTGCTGAATTATTGCAAGTTTTCCTTGCAAGTCGACATTTAGAGTTATCAAAGCTGAATTAGCATGTGTATAGACAATGATGTTTATTTATGAATGATGAATACATAGCACCTTCGAGAAGGGGTTACACCGCTGCAGGTCAGCCCCGTAGTGAATATCATAAATCTGAATGGTCAGATGTCTTGTCTGTTCATTAATACACTCACATTACCAGACCCTTCACATTATCATCAGAAGGGTCACGCAAACACAGAGAGAGGCCATTCGAAACAGCAGTGTTGATTGGTTAGTAGCACACAGATATGCATCCTGTAGCAACCAAGAAAATGCAGAATAGCATTTTGAATTGGGCGATGTTTTTGATTTTACTTTATTCATGAAATAAATGTTTTTTATAATATCATATATACACACCTGTTTGTTAACCCTTCTTAGGGTTAGAAGGACCTGATCGCATGCCACTTTTCAATGTAAAGATTTGATAAAATAAAGGATACTGACAGAGGTTCTTGAACAGCAAGTGAAGACAAACGATACCTGCAGCACCACATGCAGTAAAAATTGTTCAAAGCTAAATGACCCTCTTTGTGACTTTAGCTTTATTTGTTTTTTCCTTCATTACTTAAATTCCCTCTTAAAATATAAAAATAAAAAATCCCTCTTTAGGATCTGGCTGGCTCAATTCAGCTATGGCTGGAATTGAACCCTGATCGCTGACATCAGGGGCAAACGCTTTATAATCGTGCCACACAGCTGCTGGGGGTCAGCACTAAAGGGTGAACAAAAACACAAGAAGTCGAACAAAAAGACACTAAAACTGCTAAAATAGGCGCTGTGGCAAGCATAGGGGAAAAAGTTCCGAGGACACGTCAAGTGTGCCAGGGGTCTCCTCCGGGTCTGCGCGAGCAGCAAGGACCCGAACGGAGCGGGGCAAGAGTGTATAGCTCTATAGAAAGCGTTGGGGATCAGCACGATCAGCACGCAAAATGTACGATGCGGGGGAAAAGCTACTTCCCGATCACTGCGGGGATAAATAAGCACTGTAAGGAGAAGGTTTAGGAGAGGGAAAAGCGGGAGACTCGTGTTGCCGCAGCGACAGGAAGCTAGAGACGGGTGAGGTATCGAATAAGCTTGAATTGCATAAATGAAACAAGCCACCCCCACCAAAAAAACCCAGCAACAACACTTTCTGGAAGTGGTTAGGTCACCATAAATCTATTATGGGGACAGGCAGCTCTAGAATTACATAGGTAAAAGCGGTGTAACAACTGTAACTTAAGTACACTTTTTCTGTTTATATTAACACCATTATCAAAAAATTGTTGCATTAATTGTTTGTCCCTACAATTAAACAAAAATGTAACTAAAGAATTTTCCCATTTATATTTCACCCGACTGTCTAGGAACTCAATAGCAGTTACCCTCAACTCACTGGGTTCCTTCTTGGCAATTAATTATGAACTGAGCTTTGACTGGATCTTTCATAAGGACAAATGTCAGTCTTTCAAAGGACAAAATGTCCTTCCAATTTCATGCAAAATTAATAAACTAAATAATCAATCACAGGTTTGACATGGCCATCCCACTATGGTAGAGCGTGATTCAGCAAATATCCTGGGTGCAGCATAAAAATGTGAAATAATCACTGGTACACCCAAGAAAAAAAACATTTTGAAACAGACAGTAAAGTATGGCATGGAGGCTTGCATAGTCCTTAACTGAAGCATTTATGTTATTTAGCAGACACCCTCATCCAGAGTGGCTTACAATTGATATAGCCTTACATGCAACTTCAGCTTTATTAAAATATTATTTATCAATTATGTATTGTGTGTGGTTAATTCAGATACATTAACTCACCAATTATTCACTGTTCTAAAATCACTATCAGTCAAAATCGGTCTGTTTCTTTGGAGGTCGCATCAAACAAACCTTAAGCTGGCAGGGAACTTAAATCCCTTACCACACACAAACTGTTACCCAATCCTTTTACTGCATTGATGACCTGGAATCAATTTCCTTCCTGACTCATTTGTGAACAGCAATTTTGGCCAGGAAAAGTATATTTCTATTAAGCCAATCATCTCCTGACAATCAGGCCTGGAGGCCACACTTGAACTTGCATTATTTTTCAGATTTCTTGGCTCACATATGTACCCCCTGCATCTTTGGGTCGGCAGTCACATGAGAAGATCTATTGCAGAATCTGTCCTGAGTTTAACTCGGTATTCTGCACATGCCAAAGTTACATTTGCATGACTCAGATTCAGATCCGAAAGATAATGTGGTCCTTCAGCTTGCACATGGATATGTTATTGTTCCTATCTTCGGTGCGGTTCAAGCTGAGCCAGTACATACAAACACTTTTGTTATTGCTCATTCTGGAACTGCTTAGCCAACCATCTGGGTGCCACTGACCCTCCATGGAGCTGATCTCTTCCTATTGACAATTGGCGACCACCATGGCAAAGCCATAGGGCAGGACAAATCTCTTTAACTACTTTGTGAAACAAAGCTTTACATGCTGTGTTTGTTCCAATCAGAATTGTTCGGCAATGTTTGAAAGTGGTGCAGTGCAAAAAGGAGCTACTAATGAGGAACAGGTCCTTAGTGCTCCAGGCCAAGCAAAGAATGTTTATTTAGATGGATAAGTCAAGAGTGGGCCAGATGGTTTGAATTGTGAACAATACAGGAGATTCAGTGCACATATGGTTTTCATAAAAAATAAAAAAAAGAACCCTTTCTCCATCCACTACTACTTTCATCATTTACCCCCCATAAACACTCCCTTCATTACACAAACCGATACAGTGCTCACTCACTGACACAAACATGTGGATGCCCAGATATGAGTTTCATAAATTAATTTTCTGGTAGCATTTGCAATCCTTCTCAGATGAAAGTTAACCACACCCCATCACTGCCCAGCCATTATCTGTGCAGTCATACCTCTCTTTATAACTGCACGTTTATGAGCCCTCCACTACTATCAGACACCAGGCAAAACATTTTACTATCAGAGGCAAGGCAGTTGAAATATGTCATACAGAAATATGTCATTGCATAAATGTGCGCAGCATAGGCTGTACCATGGAGACCCCGCAGAAACATCCCACCTCCATTCGTTCTCTCTCTACACCCTCCCTTGGGTGGATTACTTTATCTCAACATGGACCTCCTGACCTCTGTAACTTATACAAATACAAGCATGGCTTCATAACTAATAAGATAAATGATTCATGTAAAAACAATAGTGAAGTCCATTGCTGGAGGCGTCTAAACGTTTTGGAAAAATAACGTGCAAATGTATGAACTCTTGCTCTCTGGCACTGTTCATGGGGGCAGGCAAGAGGTGCACATCTTCAGGCACTAGGGGAGTTCTTCAGCAGGGTTGGTCACTAAAATCACACTGCTTTCAAATCTAATAAAACAAGCAAGGTCTTCCTGAAGGATTTAAACACCTTTTTTTTGTTGATAATGTTCAGCATAGTTGCTCGATGTAAATAGTCATGCACAGGAATGAAATGTTTAGTCTGTATTTCTGCAATTATGTCACTTGCAGAAAAAATGAGAAAACTCCTTCTCAGTAGCACAGTTTAGGCATATTATTGTGTTGTATTCAGAACCATCTCCATTTTAATCTACAGGTTGTCTCATTCAGAATAATATGGAAATGGCCAAAGCCTTTATTTAGGCTACTTTCACACCGCAGGCAGAAGTGACCCAATTCCGATAGTTTCCTTATAAGTGAGACAGATTTGTTTCCTTCACAACAGTGTGAATGGAAAAACCACATTCAAATCCAACCAGGCACATTCATATGTAGAAGCGAAGCCTGATCCCTATCTGATATGTGACAATGTGACTTCACTCTAAACAGTCAGATTGGAATTTCTGTGACTTTTATGCCAACAGCACACCGCAGGAACTCCAACCATTTTTAAAGTCTTGTAGGACACTGGAGCGCATCTGCGTGGAGTAATATTATGTAATAGGTTAGCCCGCATACGGTAAACTGCTGCCAGCAAATACAACCCAACCTCAACTCACTTTTTTTTGTCCTTTACAGACTGAAATTCCTTCAGATTGCTTGAATCTTTTAATGATATTATGCAGTGTAGAGATAGACATATTCAATCCCTTCCAATCTAATGAACATTGTTTTTGAACATGAAATATCTTTGGGTCATACTGTATGCAATGAAATACAAATCAAACTAAATGTAAGGAACTCTGTTTTGCTGAAATATAATGAAGAAATATATAAAAAGAATAAAGCACAATCATATTGCCCATGGTTCAATTGCACTTATGGGCAGCACGGTTAGCACAGTTAAAATGAGCTCATGTCCTTCTGTCATCCCATTAATGTAGGCTTGCTACAAACTGCTAATAAACTATGAAATAAAATGTTTGCTCAAGTTTGTCAAAGGTAGAAACAAATTGGATTTCAGTATCTCACTCTCAAATTGCATCATATTCAGAGAGAGTTACTTAATAGAAGACAAATCTGTCAAAATACATTATTATCTGGCAGACGTTTTTACCAAGAGCAACAGAAATACAGTCAGAATTTGGCTCCATCTCAAACCACATTACCGTACCAAACATCATGTCAAGTGAGTGCAATGGTGTTGTGCTATTCTGACACTGTGTAGTAGGTAAAATGCTGTATCCTGTAGGAAAATAAATCCTTAATATTAGAAATAATAGTAAAGGAAAGATGTCCTTATACTGACTGTAGTTTCTCCATGCCAGCAAAGAAGTTGGAGTACTAGGGAAAAAATAGATATTTACTATCTTTATCTTAATTTTACTGACATCTAATGTTTTAGGATGGACAACCTTTTAAACCCTGGTTCTGTGTCATATGACAATCCACAGTACGTCATTATGATGATTACAGTTGAGGGGTTTTAGCTAAGAAACAACACAAAGACACATTCATCTAATTACAGTTCATTTATTCAGGCCCTTATTTTCAGAAGCAAGTGCCATTTCTCAAGAATAATCTGCTGTGCATTAAATAAATGACAGTCTTTTAATGCTGCTAATGCAGTTAAAATAAAGAATGTGCAACTTTGATTAAGAGGCTAGTGTTAGTTCACTGAGTGACGGTAATCAGCAGATTCAGTGGGTGATGAGGAGAGCTAAGGGCAGTCCTTTCACCACTGTTATTGTTCAAGTGCAGATGACACTAAGCAGGCCCAGAAGACTCATGACCTTCAGCCTGGTGATGGTCTATAAGAGATAACATATGGTATGGGTATGTGAGAGATTACATACAATTTTGTTTGGAGAAAGTAAGAAAGAAGCAATTTGCTAAATGCTTTGCATGTACATTCTTTAAATGATGTACATGTAAATACTTGGAATAAACTTCATTTATACTAGGGACAGAATACTGTGAGGCGTCATCCAAGCATCAAATCCATGTGTTCATCACATTGCAAACCCATGGGCTTAGAAGTTGGTTCAATTCTTTATGAAGTTCACTTTGTGGAGGCACTGTCATGGAGAACAGGGAAAGGGCCTCCCCCATACAATTGCCACAGAGCTGGAAGCACACATATGTCTAGAATATCATTGCTTGCTATTAACCTATATTAAAAGAAAATTGGACAGTTAAGTGATCTTAACTTTATAATCTCTCATAACACGCAAAGACAGCAAGTGGACAGAAAAAGCAGTCTCCTGATCTCAAAATCCCCAGTAATATCACATTTAGTTAGATGTGTTGTTTTATTCCCCAAAGATGCTGCAAATAAATGACATCATTATAAGTGACAAGGCTAACTATGTAATTATTTCCAATGTAGTGGCTTCCAGTGTAAAAAAGGTTTGTTTGTGTGTGTGTGTTTACAGACCATGTAGAACCTGAGAGATAGTAAGTTAATTATACAGGATAAATAATATAACCTTTGCTTGTACTGACAGACTGACAGAATATTTGGAATATCTTTGCCATTTGTGTCATATAAACAAATGGAAGAAACATTTGATTCCACAGAATCAGATGCAAAGGCCGAATTGGCTTAGCATTGTAGGACAGATTAAACCACAAGAGATTCAGTGGGAGAATCGATACATTGTGCACAGATCTGGCAACATAATAACAAATAAGTTTTTGTCTGCATCTGTGAAACAACCGAGCTTACAATCTGAACTTAAGCTTGCTACTGTTGATGAAAGATCTTTGATTGTTTCTCAGATAAATTCTGTATAGTTTGTGCCAGGTTTGGAATTCATTCAAGTGCTTTTTGTCTTGTAAAGACAACAAGATCTTTAGAGATTGGACAGTTGTTCGTGTCACCTTAACACAGCACTAAGTATCACAGCTCCTTTCAGAACAGTTTTATTAATAATTGAATGAAACCTAAACAAGAATACATTAAGTCTTCAAAAATATATTTGTACTAAGTGAAAATAGCACTAACCAATAGTGTTGTAGCAATTGATTCTGGACTCTGTCTTGTCCCAGTTTCAGGGTAAGGTGCACAATGCATCTGTCTGAACTAACATTAATTATAAACTGAACTTTTCTGTTGTTATTGAATATCAACATTCCATTCAGAATGTTCATCAGTTCTTTCTAATGATGGACCGATTAACTGACCAGCTGATTACTCGGGCCGATTAATGCAACTTGATCGGCATTAATGCAAGATGATCGACATCAGCCAATACCTGTGCTCACTAGGTCGATATTAAAAACCAGTGGAGAAAATGCAGAGAAACTTTGTTTCCTGCATTACATCTTGCTGATTATAAACAGGGACTAGTAAGAGACTAAAAACAAAGAGATGAACATTCAGTGGGGGTCAGGCCATTTATGAGAAGAAGGAAAACTTTGTGTCCAGAATTACAAGCTGCTGCTCTTAACTGAGACTAGAAAAAAAACAAAAAATGCTGCTGAAATGTGCACTACTCTAACATTGTTTATTTTTTGCAAGTATATACACATTTTCTTTCCCCCGCCACCAGAACAAGATAACGCTGGTCTCTGGTAATAAGTGTTTTTGGAAGTTTGTTTTTTATACAATTATGAAAGAGTGCAAAGAGACAGTGCATTTATAGCTTAAAAAAATGTTCATTTACATTCTGCAATTATGTATCTCATTAATTGTGTTTAGTTTTATCAGTTGCTAAGTATATATCGGCATTATGTATCGGCCAAGGGTCACCTTGCTCTCTAAATATCGGCATCAGCCATTTAAAAACCCATATCAGTCAACCACTAGTTCTTTCTCTACTTACCTAAATAAAATCTGCACTCCGATTGGATAACAGGGAAAAACAAGTACCTGCTCTTCTCATTCAGTGTCCAATCAATGAACACCATGAATCAATGAATGCCATCTGATGAAGATTGAAAGTGTGCTTTTCCACACGCTTGCTTCACTTCACCATGCCTGCAAAATCTGGAATTATTGCTTTCACATGTAATAATAAATGGATGTTGTTAGATATATTCAAAGTTGAGTTTATGTGGTGACTTCAGATTTAGTGAACTTGCTTTTTTTGTTTAGTAAACATCATCAGTTGCTTCCATGAGTTACACCAGCACACCGCCATTTTGTTTTTTTTATTCTTGTATGATGGAAAAAACAATCTGGTTTCTGTCCCATCTCAGTCTCGGCAACTCGCGGTCTCGGTCTTGACTCGGACTCAACTACTAAAAGTTTTGGTTTTGGTTTTGATTCAGACTACAACATTTCTAACCTGGCCATTTGCACTAACCCTGCCTAGTAAATCATGTGACTGTAGTTGCAGTTATATGTACAGTTATAATTATAGATAGTGTAAATAGCATGGTGTCACTTTTTACACTTCGTGTAAATAGATTGAAGTTAATGCGTAGACTTTGTGTAAATATTGTCTGTGTGTTTATTTCTATTTACACAGTGTATATAGTGTGATGTTACTGTGTACATCTAGTACAAATACTATGGTACTGGTATTTACACTGAGTGTACATAGCAATTGCCAATTTTGTATGAATTGGCATGCAGTGTTTTGCTCATCTTCACTAGCCACTTTAGCTGCCTTGCTATTTAACTGTTAATTAACTAGTTCATATTGGTCACAGCTGAGAGGTATTTAAATTGAAAGCCTTATATTCTCAGTGATTAATAGTCTCCAAACACTCCATAAATACTCCAGCTGTGTGGTAGTAACCGTTTAACAATTATACTGTTAGGTTCAGAACTAAAACTATTTCCAGCAAAATGTGGTCATGTACAGCATCAAATCCTGTGTCTTCTTGTTCTACAAACATTTATTCACTGCATAAACTCTCTATGTTAACCCCAATTTCTGCCCTTTATTTTGACTGTGTTTGTACCTGATTCTCCTCAGTCACCCACCCTCTCCGTTCCTGCCAATTGGGTGCTGTTGCCCACTTATCTCTTCATCTCCCTTCCTTCTCCAAGGGCCTCACTCAGCACTCTGTCACTCTGAGCTGGAGAAACTTCACAGCAGCGCTGCTAATAGGAGACACCCAGGATGGCGCCTGGACTAGAAACCCCATCCTGGATCCTAAACTGCGCCTCATATCCAATGCAATGACTAGAATGAACTGCCCCTGGCAGAGTTATACGTGTAGGCCTCTCCAGCAGTTTTTCATTCTTTCTGCAGCGTGACTGTATTATTTAAAGTTTTACAGCTTGAAACCTAAAGTAGACTCACTCAGAACACATTAGCATTAGAACCTTTCTACAAGGTACTACGACACACTTATCAGACATTCCAGCAGGACTATTTCCAAAAAGAAGGAAAGAAAGAAAACCTCAGCAGACACAAATTTGTATTCAAACAGATTAAAAACATTTGCATGACTAGTTAGCAGAAGTATGTAGTGTTGGAAAGTAGATAATGGTGGCCAGTGTTTGAGGTTAGCAAATGTAGGTAGTTGGAGCACTTCAAAAGAAGAGATTAAAGCACAGTCATTTCCCTCTTTGTAGCAGGGAACCCCAGGAGACCAGGCAAATGAAAAAGACCCACACACAGAAAAACACACTTCTCTTATACTGGGCACATTTTCACATGACCGCTGATATAATAATAAATCCAATCCAATGGGAGAATGAACAGAGGGCTGATCTCATATAACAGAGATAAGAATATGAAAGTAGTGTCCCTGTGAGGTGCAGCACAGATAGTCAATGACTGTTCTGGTCCCATGTGTTGCTCCTGCTGTTGAAGGACCAACTGAACTATGCTTCGAGCGGAGGTAAGAACATCCCAGCTCACTCACTCACTCACGCATACACTTACACAGCGTTTTGTATTACGTTTCCTTTGGCGAGTATTACTGTGGCTAAATTGTACTACAACAAACCCAAACACTAATCTTAGTACTTCAAATGTGGGAAGGGAAACCCTCAGCTTGCCATAGATCAGTCTTCCAATACTAACAATGTTTAGGTTATATCTCTCTGAATAACTATGTCTGACCTAGTAATATGTTTAAGTCATTAATCAGTTCATTATAGCCTACTCAACAGCCATGGTTTTTATCACTAATCCAAAAATGATCCAAAACTAATCCAGTGAATCAACAGTATTGACTGTTGTTAACAGTGTCTTGATTATTCAGTTAAACGACTATTGCCATCATGTCACCAGGACTCGTATGTAATCAGATTGTTGTTTAAGTTACTTATGGTGGCACAGCAGTATGTGTAGGCTACAAAAGATCAACAACCTTTACCAAACAATAATTGTAACAATAATTAAAAACTGTTATGCAATAGTTAAAGATTGCACTGATTATATAAAGAGACTTATTCAAAAATCTGTTACATTACCATTTCTCTGTAACTTGTCTTCAGCACCATGCCATTCCTGAGCCTTTTTCTGCCACTGGCATTTATTTCTATGCGCAAGTTGTAAAATGTACATGGAAACTTCCTAGGGGCAAATCCAATACACGGTCAGGTTAGTCCCTGTGCCTAACTTTCACTTAAACAAGACTTTCATTATTCTTCTGCTAGGTTTAATAAGATGCTTAGGTTTAGTATGCTTAGGAATTGATACCATTTTATTCTAATTGCCTGGTCACTGCCAAAGACCAGCACCCAGTAATGTTTTCTTGTTTGATTTATTTTAGTTTTAATTTAATGTTGCTCTTCAGTATCAATGGCCATTCAACAACAAACACATGGTGAGTCCAAGTCCTGTTTCTTGTGACATATCCCCCCCCAAAGGAGCCGAGACAAAGCCAGGGCTCCTTAATGAATGAAGGGCCCCTCGGGCCCCTTCCTCTTGTCTGGGGGCTTCCTCTCCGGATGGCACCTGGGGGGGAACAAAGCAATCAAACAGTTCCTAGGAACTGTGGCCTTTATGAAACAAATGGCCTCTAGAAACAAAACGGTCTTTATGAAACAAATGGCCTCGAGAAACAAAACGGCCTCCAAGGAACTCACGGCCTCAGGCAAGGCCTCTCGGGTGGACACTCTAGATGCAGACACAGGAACTTGAACAGACGCCCTCGACTCTGTCACAGAAACCACAACCGACGACCTTGGCGGTGGCTCAAAAACCATAACAGCCCTTGGCGCTGGCACAGGAATGGACCTCGGTGCTGGCACCGGAACTGGAACAGACCTCAGCACTGGCACAGGGATTGGAACAGATCTCGGCACTGGCACAAGAACCAGAACAGACCTCTGCACTGGCACAGGAGCAGGCAACTTCGGCAATGGTACCGGAATAGACCTCTGCATTCCCACAGGAAGAGACCTTGGCACTGGCACAGGAACAGACCTCTGTGCTGGCACAGGAGTAGACGACTTCAGTGCTGTTACAGGAACTGACCTTGGTACTGGTACAGGAACAGACCTCGGCGCTGGCACAAGAACAGACCTCGGTGTTGGGACAGGAACAGACCTTGGCGCTGGCACCGGAACTGACCTTGGCACTGAAACAGACCTCGGCGCTGGCACAGGAACAGACTTCGGCGCTGGCACAGGAGCGGACGCTAATGTCCGTGGTGCGGGAGTCGGTGCGAATGTCCGATGCTGTGCTATGGGGCGTGAAAGGCTCAACTGTGGAACCCACATGCTCCAAGACAGATCTACAGGATAGCATCGGCTCGGACACAGAGCTAGCGTATGTCTACTCAGGGTTACTAGATGCTAATGGTACAAACACGGGGTTAGCGTGGACATATTCTGAACTAAGAGTTTTAGATGTAGGAGCACCCAGCGCTAGCGACTCTGATACGGAGCTAGTGTTCTCGGACACCAAAATACTGGACGTTCTCGACCCCTCTATGGAACTAGCATCCTCAAAGGCTGTGCTAGAGGGCCCAAGTATTGGGCTCCTGAGCTCTAACTGCTCAGGTACTGAGCTATGGGGCGTCAATCACTCAACTATGAAGTTAATCAGCGCGGCGTGCTCAGTCACAGTACTACCGTGCTCAAATACGGGTTAGCGTATTGGGCTACGGGGCACCAACCGCTCATCTATGGAGCTTACAGGAGCAGCGTGCTCAACTACAGCACTATCAGGCTCATAAGCAAAGTCAACTGGCTTCATACCCAGGTTAACAGGTGCTAGCGATACAGATACTGAGCTAAAGGGCGCTAACTGCTCAATTACAGAGCTACCGGGTGCTAATTGCTCAGACATCAAGCTAGCTTGCTCAGAAATGTGGCTATTGCACTCAAAAGCGGGGTGAACATGTTTAATAATAGAACTAGTGGGCACTAGCCACCTCGGATACTGAGCTACGATGTGCTAACGGCTTGTTAACTATGCTAACAGGTGCAATGTGCTCAGCTACGGTGAAAGCAGACTCAATCACAGGACGGTTGAACTTCGGTTTCTCAGATGTTGAGCTACAGGGCGTTACTTGCTCATCTTTGGAGCTTACAAGCGTGGCGTGCTGAGTTACGGAGCTAGTGGGTCCTGATACCAGGCTGCGGGACACGGGCCGAGACCTGGCCAACCTCTTCCTGCAGCTAATGACAGGGGAATCCCATAGCGCATGGATGAACGGGGTTTCCCGCAGGTGGTTGATGGACATCGGCCTCGAGCCAGCCTGTGTGGAAAAACCCCGTGGGGCCCCAAAACAAAACTTTAACTCCTCAAATAATTCTCCCACTGTTCCAGCCTTGAACACTGGCCAAACCTCGGTGGCCCAGCATAGGGCCTCACCAGTGAGGGGAAGAAAAACAAAAGATATTTTAGCATAATCAGTACTAAAGAAAAACTCAAAATATCGAGCACACTGGTCTATAAATGGGCAGCAAAAGGCTGGCTTATCGTCAAGGCGTTCTGGGAGACACGAGGAAGTTAGGAAACCTGCCGTCTCCATTGCATGGCGGGGCATTCCCAAGAGGCATGGGGGGGGGGGGTGCACCGGAACAGCACCCAACAATGAAGCATAAGGGTTTGATTATGCTTCTTTATGCATATTTCATATTTTCTCCAGATTAAACTTACCTGGAAATGACCCACAAATGAACCAAGTAGTTGAGCGTTAAGTTCCTTAAACAAAATCCAAAAAAAAGTGGTAACTTGGTGGAACCAGTACTTGCACTGACAGATGCTCCCAGATTTATGATGGGGTTATATTCTGATAAACCTATTGCTAGTTGAATGTACCGAGAAGTTAATTACATTTATGTAAAATAATTAACAGAAAGCTTTTTTATAATATATAGTGTTACATAAAGTGTGAAAACAAAAACTAAATGGTTAGTCCAACTGAGTCAGCTGACTGCTGTTTGGATGCACAGCATCTACAGGAGTGTATTGTACTACGTATCGCTTGTGTCCCGTTCCAGTCTAGGGTTGGAACGGCAGATTTAAAGGGAAGGGTAAAAGGGGAAACAAACCACAAATCCACTCACTGAACCAGAGTACAAGGACAGTTCAGTAACCAAAAATACACACACCAGAAATCTCTAAACAAAACAGGAGAAACACTCGAGCTGAAAGCAAGCCGAGCCAGAAGCTCCTGAATGCTCACACCATAACTGTTCAAATAACAAAGCACATCACAAGGTGGCGTCAGTACCCTCTGATGCTTAGGTAGGCTGACGCCACCTTGTGATGTGCTTGGTATTTGAACAGTCGAGCGTTAAGTTCCTGATTGCTCACACCATAACTGTTGAAATACCAAGAACATCAGTAACCTGGGACTGTGATAGCCTAGCGGTTAAGATACTGGACTCTGGACCAGAAGGTTCAAATCCCACCTCTGCCAAGCTTCCACTGTTGGGTCCCTAAGCAAGACCCTTAACCCACAATTGCTTGAATTGTAAAATTGTAAGTCGCTCTGGATAAGGGCGTCTACTAAATGCTGTAAATTTAAATGTAAAAAGTAACCTCTGATGCTTAGGTAGTCTGACGTCACTCACGTCACGTCACTGACGTCAGTGACTGACGTCACTGACAAAGGGAGACCAACACATACAGCCCCAACAAGGGTCATACCACCTCCACACACAAAAGTGAACCCCAATGCAGTGGGTTAACAAGAACTTAAATTCTCGAAAGGGCGTCAGCAACCAAATTTTCTGAAACCTTCTTGTGAACTATTTCGAGACTAAACCCTTGGACAATAAGAGCCCAATGCATGAGCTGCTGATTTGCATTTTTCATTCGTGTCAAGAAAACAAGGGGATGGTGGTCAGTATGGTGGTGCTATACTACTGCCAATATATACTTCAAAGTGCTGTAGAGCAAGGCTAGGGCTTCCTACTCTACTGTACTCTACACCACATGGTGTTTTGCAAACTTCTTTGAGAAGTAGCCTATGGGATGGGCTACCTCCTTCTCATCCTCTTGGAGCAACACTGCCCCCGCACCAGTACCACTAGCATCGATTTCAAGCTTTCACCTAAACCTTCTGGGGTCTTAGTGGTCAGACAAGGTCCCAGGTGAGTGCTCGAACATCTGGGTGAGTTCAACCATTTAGGCATGAATTCTGGGTTTAATGACCAGATGTTAATTGACCTCTTCATGCTGGGCCTCAATGAGGAATTACAGGAAGAGCCAAGTCTGCTCGAGTCCCGTTCATCTTTGTTCAAGCTGTATGACCTGGCCATTAATGTAGATTTACCGGTGATTTCTGCGCCCATTAGTGCCGTACTTGAGCACGTAAGCTCTGTACCTGAGTGGCTAGCGCCACCCATCTCCGTTAGCATTCTGACCCCATAGAGCAGCTTAGTCTCCACCGTAGAACGCATCGGTGCCCTTCCCTGTCTATGTCTGGGCTGCTGGTTCCAGCCGCCTACTTCGACTCGGGGTTTGACCTGGCTGTTGCTCCCATCCCCTCCAGCATGATGGACCCTCAGCCTCAGGCCCACTTACCTAAACCTCCTGGGGTCTTAGAGGTCAGACGAGGTCCCTGTTGGATTCTCGAATATGTGGGCGAGTTCAACCATTTATCCATGAATTCTGGGTTTAATGACTAGGCGTTAATGGACCTCTCCATGCATGGCCTCAATGAGGAATTACAGGAAGAGCCAAGTCTGTTCAAGTCCCCTTCTTCTTTGTCCAAGCTGTAGGGAGAGATTCAGTTCGGTCTTCTATGCTCTTTCTTTCGCCCGGGCTGAGCATGTCAGCTTTAACCGTTCTACGTTCAGCATGGTCCCTGTGGGCCCTCTCGCCGCCACGGTCATAACCCCAGTCCCTGAGGTGTCTGAGGTCCAGCCCGACTCGAGTCTGCTTGAAATACTTGAGCAGGTCTCAACCATTGCTGCGGTTGTTAAGCAGTTGTGTGCCACTGCATCCCTTAGTGCCGTACCTGAGCACGTAAGCTCTGTACCTGAGTGGCTAGTGCAGCCCAGCTTCGTAACTGAGCTTGTCGCATCCATTAGCACCATACCTGAGCATGTAACCTCTGTACCTGAGCGGTTAGCGCTGCTCAGCTCCATACCTGAGCTCGCCGAGCCCATTAGTGCCGTACTTGAGCATGTAAGCTCCGTACCTGAGCACGTAAGCTCCATATCTGAGCTGCTAGTGCTGCTCAGCTCCGTACCTGAGCTCGTCACGCCCATTAGTGCCGTACTTGAGCATGTAAGCTCCGTACCTGAGCAGCTAGCGCCGCCCAGCTTTGTACTTAAGCTCGCCGCTCCCTTTACCGCCGTACCTGAGCAAGTTAGCTCCGTACTTTTGCACTAGCCTTTTGTGCACCAGTCGTTAGCGCCGACCCATGTGCCATGATCTTTTGTACCGATCCCTGTGCCGCAGTCTTTAGTTCCGGTTCCTGCAGTCTCTATGACTCTGCTAGCGACCAGTATTGGCATTCTGACCCCGTTAAGCAGCGTAGTCCCTGCTGTAGAACGCATCGGTGCCCTTCCCAGTCTAAGTCCAGGTTGCTGGTTGCACAGCCACCTACTTCGACCCGGGGTTTGACTCCGCTGTCGCTCCCATCCCCTTCAGCATGATGGAGCCTCAGGCCCACTCACCTAAACCTTCTGGCGTCTTAGAGGTCAGACAAGGTCCCAGGTGGGTGGTCGAATATGTGGGTGAGTTCAACCATTTAGGCATGAATTCTGGGGTTAATGATCGGGCGTTAATGAACCTCTTCATGCTTGGCCTCAATGAGGAATTACAGGAAGAGCCAAGTCTGCTCGAGTTCCCTTCATCTTTTTCCAAGCTGTATGACCTGGCCATTGATGTAAATTTCCGGCTTCTGAGGGACAGGGAGAGGTTCGGTTTGGTGTGCTATGCTCTCTCTTTCGCCCGGGCTGAGCATGTCTGCTTCAACCATTCTGCATTCAGGCCAGTCCCTGTGGGCCCTCCCGCCGCCACAGTCATAACCCCATTCCCTGAGGTCTCTGAGGTCCGGCCCGACCTGAGTCTGCGGTTGTTAAGCAGTTGTGCGCCACTGCGTCCCTTTGCGCCATACCTGAGCACGTTTTCGCGGATGCTCCGCTCGAGCTTCCAGCACTTCGCGCATGCAAGGACCCGTACGCCGTTGGCGCAGCAGAGCCACGTCACATAGGATTTCTTTATTGGTTTAATTTAGCTTTTGGTTGGTGAACCTTTTTTTGTTTCTTTTATTTATTAGTATTTTGGTTCACCCCTTCCCTCTGGAGCTAACTGCATTTGAATCCTAAAACCTTAATAACCAGTTATTCTTTAGTTTTCACGGTTAACCATATTAAAACGAAGGCGAAAGCCAAAACCGTGAAAACCAAAGAATAACTGGTTCTTTATACTATAGTTATACTATGAATTTTTGATGGTAATTTGGCTACTTCATGGTTCTACTGTGAAATGTCATAGTACAACTGTAAACTTGGTTGACAATGAACTGATCATGAATTATTTCACAGTTGTACTATGTATTTTGGTGGTAATTTGACCACTTCATGGTTCTACTGTCAAATTTCACAGTACATTTTTTCTTGGGGGCTCACCAACAGAAAGTTACAGTAATGGCAAACGTAAATCCGCATCTGATTGGCTTAATATAATGCTCTAAATGGTTGTTCCATACGAACAATAATGAATAGCAAGAATTTAACAGAGCATTTAACTGAACTTAAATGGATGTAGCACAGTACACATGCAAATGCATACCATAAAAAGAGGTCAGACTGGTCCTGGTACTGTTCTAATAGTCAGTTACAGAACACTCTGATTAAAATAAGCATAACTCTGCTAGTATAAGGTTTGGCCTTGTCACATACTGGAGGGGAGCTACAAGACAAATGAGTAGTATGTGAATAGTTCAGAGGAGGAGTACAACCCTCCCAGCAGGTGAATTTACACAAGGCAGCCAAAATGCTCACAACTTAATACATTTCAAAACACTAATCTACAGCTCCTTTTCTCTGTGGTAGAATGTGGACACAAAATGTGAGGCAACAATCAGAAGGTCATGTTGGGTTATCAACAGGTTATGTGTGTTTGTCCGTGTCCAGATGGGTAGGACTTTAAATCAAAATGCATGTGTATGCTCAAGTGGAATACCTCATTAATTTATCACCATATTCATCTTACCAGTCTAGTTGTGCAGACATACCTTTCACACATAAATTCAACCCATTCCCAGTAAATTTTAGGCTACAAGTGCAAATGCTTCAAGAGACAATATCCATGGTAGACTGAAATAATCATTTAACAGGTTGAGACCTAGTACAATTTCTTGATAATTCCAAGAAGAGATTATGAGCAAACAAAAGCTTATATACAATACTATGCAAAAGTCTTAGGCATTCTGCTTATTCTTTAAGTTTTAGTGATTACTGCACTTTGTAGTTCTAGAATAACAGCCTGTAGTCCATCTGTTTCTCTACATACTTTGTTAGTCCCCCTTTACTCTGTTCTTTAATGATCATGATTCAAATTCCACAGGACTGGAATTTTAAAACACTGTTCACTCACTATCCACTTTATTAGAGATAATCACCTTAAAGATGGAAATTCAGAGACAGTCGCTCATCTGTTGCTGCAGTTTGTGTTAGTCGTCCTGTAACCCTTCATCAGTGCTCACAGGACACTGCCTACAGGATGCTGGTGGCTGGATACCCCTTAAATCAGACAACATTATCTGCATTTTCATTTTTTTTGTCCATCATGGCTTCCCAAGTGACGTGAGAATAGAGTTCTCCTTGCATCCAGCACAATTAGGGGTGCAATGAATATCAACTATCAATTTAATAGTCGATTAATGGGTGACATAATCATGCATTTCTCCCTCTAACTAGAAATGTTTTTACACGAGTGATTACTGAAGAATTAAACAAAGTGCAATGGCAGTGTCAAAAAGAAGATCCTCAAGTGTGTGAGCATTTCATGCTTAACTCTGTCAATTGTACTACAATATTTGTAAATCTGACCTTGGGATCAGTTGGCATGGGAGCACATCGTCCATGTTGGAACGTCTGAAAAGCAAACCTTTATATACAGTATATACAATTCAAACTACATGCTCACTTCTATCCCCTTAACCAGTGCGTTTGTCATGTTTCTGTTCCTGCCATCATAGCACATTTACAGCCGGCTTTGGGGGCCAGGTTGCATCTTACTCTGCAGATGATAACAATTATAAAGGGCTTAACAAAGAGATCCAAGAAATCTGAAGCCCTGTTTGTCCTTAGTGAATAATACTTAGCTCAGTCCATAATTAATAATGACTAGAAATGTGCTTCTAATAAATGGCTTGTGCAAGTGAAAAAGAGAGGACAAAAACTGATGATGAACAGAATGTACAGATGAAAGCTTCAAGCATTATTCAAGATGTTGATGATAATAACTTATCTTCAAAAAACAAGGATACACAGTTCAAGACAATATAAGGCCCTTTGCCAAACATGAACAAGGCAACATTCTTCATACAGAGACTGATATTCAAGTTTCAGAACTATATACTTATACACTTTTAACAATAAACATAGCCAAGTCTAGTCCCCTAATGAACAAGCCACAATCTAACAATACAACAATCCAAATGCATACAACAATTACAAAACTCAAGTTTAATCTAACTATCAAACTGCATGAACAAATATATCTACAGCATGCTAACCCAAGAGGATCACAGAGGAAAACAAGCTCTCTGTGGTACTGAAGGATAGTTTGGTCGCATGAACATATTAAGAACTGAAGGAAAGAACAAACTGTATTTCACCACTTTTGAAATATGGCATGATCATAACAAATTGAATTTTTGTGAACATAAATAAAATGGACATGAGTTGGATTTTCCCCATACACTGGTGCCAGAATACATGTGGATCTGATTTTTACAAGAAATATATCTAAATAATCTTTCCAAATTGAGCACTTTGATCATGCTGATGCACAAGCTGAAAAATTGAAGCACGCACTGTTGTAAAGGATTGTGGAACATATTGAATGATACAATGTAAACACATTTAGTCACTACACCCCATTTTCTCCTGGCAGAGAAAATGGTATCACATCCAACTTATACAGGGAGGTTCAACTTGCACTTATTCTTTAAAGAGTAATTGTCAAAAAAACCCACTAAAATTATACTTACTTTGACTGCCTATTGTCATGTGGGCCTTTGTTTTAAGTGCAGGAGAGCCCAACTGTGAATTAAGCCAAACTATATGATCGTCCGCATAAGTAGATCACGAGTCTGATTCATAACCATTTCTAACTCTCATTATACATATTTTTGTTTTTACAGCACATCATACTTTAAAGATTGAGATTTTCCAAAGTAAACCGCATTCTTTATGTTTAAATGGTTTTCCATTTGTCTGCAGCCTGTCTACATTAGAGCTTCATTTCCACAGCATGTGGTTTTCATACGTTAACAGCACTACACTATACAGTATATACATGTTTGCAGGAAAAACATTGTGAATGCTTTAGACTCGCTTGGAATCCTGCATTTATTGCTCATAAAATGTGGTTTTATCCTTCACCATGTGTTAACAGAACAATGTAACTGAGGCCGTAGCCAAATCTGCTACAGCCAAGTCTGAGTCAAGACCACGACCGCGACTCCGAGTCTGAGTCAAGACCAAAACCAGGAGTGGCCGAAGCAAGACCGAGACCAGATTAAGATTATTTTCACCATACAAGAATAAAAAAAGAAAATGGAAAACATTTAATTTGTAACATTTAATATGTCGAGAAAGGACTGACTTATTCTGTTGCAATGGATTGTTGATATTCAGTAACAAAAGAAATATCCCTTTTATAATTAATCCCATTTATAATTAATGTTACCTCAGGTGGACGCACTGGACTTGGCTGGTCTTGACAAAAATTTCAGAGACCAACATAAAACCGAATCCAAATGAGGTCGAGACCGAGACGAGGCCAAGACCACTCATTTATGAGACCGGACTCAAGTACAACAACACTACTGAGGCCAGTGTACATTCACTTCAATATTTAACCCCTCTTCAAGCAAAAAATGGTCTTATCGATCTACATCCGTCCAATCCAAACAAACCAATGACATTATCTGTTAACAAACAATTTAATAGCAAGGCATACACAAATATGTTAACGAAGCATGAATATGAATCAAAGCGAGTCCACAGCTTCATTCCCTCATGGAAAATTCAGTGTTCATGAGTCGATTTTCAAACACTGTAACCAAAATGTTCTGCAAAGTTTTCAAGCGGTGCTTTTTTGTTGGAACTAAACTGACAGGATGGGGCAAATCCATTGTACAGCACATAGTCTAACACACTCATACACACCCTCACATACTAGGGGCAATTTAGAGACACCAATTAACCTAACATGTAAGTTTTTGGACTGATGGAGGAAACCTGAGTACCCACAGTAACCCATATGGGAACCCACAGAAGACATGCAGACTCCACACAGAAAGGATCCAGACAACTCCACCTGGGATCGAACCCAGGATGTTCTTGCTGTGAGGTGACAGTGCTACCCACCCACCACTAAATACAGTGGTTTACTAATCAATGCTAACAATAAAAGCACTATATGAACAATTAAACAATTATTATACATTATTAGGCAGGGAGTGCCTGTCTACTTTGAATGGTATGAAGATCAGACCAAATGTTAATATCTAGGTATTAAGAGGTATCAAAGGGTTTACAAACATTTCTAGCAAATGCACATTGTTATTAGGTTGTTTTAGCTCTCGTTATATCAAAATATATTAATTCCTAATTCAACTCCAACATGTGGTCAAATTCAAACATGACTGCATTTAACTTGCATTTCAAGTCTGAAACTCACACATATACATAATTTCTACCTCTATTATTCAGTCATTCTTCCCTTAAACTCCCAAAAAGAAAAAGTAAAAAGAAAAAGAACAAAACTGGTCTGTGTGCACAAAGTCCTTCTAGCACAAAACGTCCCGTATGGACACCAAATTTCCACTTAATGTCTTGAGAATTTCAAGCAGATCTGTTCAGTGCAACATCTGTGGGAGTATGGTGAAGAGGCTGTCCAAAAGCATCATTACATTTCACAGAAATATCAGGGACAGGTGCAGAGATACCCCCTCCAAAGAATATTGTGCAATAGCACATTTATATGCGTGCATTTCTCTTTTCATCACCCATTGTAGCTTATCATTGCATCAGCCACTATTTATTCAGGGGTGAAAAATTAAAGGATCAAGTCCCTGGACTACATTTTGATTAACTGCCAGACAACAAATTCCTAATAGTAAAAAACAACCCATTGGAAAACACTGGTAAGGCTTAAAACTGGGTTAAATACACATGCTTTCTGAACTAGGAAAGTCTGAGACAATAATCTATCTCTCTATGTAGATATTAAGGTTAAGATCCATATTAAGCAGGGAATAATTGCTTCACATCCAGAATAGTGCATATTCAAAGCTAATCACAGAGATCTTCTTTGGAAATGAATAATGCAGCAAACACTCAAAATGTACAATGTAACTTTATGCTTACATGTTAAATTGCTTTAATAACTAAGGCCTAATATTAATAACTGATAAAGTATTTTGTAAATAGAGACGTGTTGATGCTCAATCTCTTCAATATACAGCAGAGAAAACTTGCCACAAAACTGTCAACATGCAGATGTTCACAAATAAGACAGTGCAAAAATCCCCAATTTGTTTTCACACAGACAATACATCTGAGAATAAAACAGATCCGTTTACAGATATACTGAATCGTGTTTTGTCCTGTGCGTTCTTAGCCAGAAGAAATTGCTCAAGCCGACCATGATGTTGACACTGGCTCAAACTGGTGCTCTCTCCTTCGAGGCCAGACCCCCTGCAGTCCGTGGGGCTCCAGGCTCTGAGCTGAGCTCCAAGCTTGGTTTGTGTGTAAACACACTATCTAGTGCTCCTGGGTTGGGGGAAAGTTTGCTGGATTCAAAACTGTAGGTTCCAAGGGACTCTATGGTTGTGGTTTAACCTCTACTTGGAGGGCCTGAGACACCTTAAACTAGCTAAATAGCATCAAACTTTGAGAACTTACTTTGTGATTACTAGGGGAAGGTTTACGTCCCACTGCTCCTCTGATACAACAGTTAGCAATGGCATATATGGTAGAGTTCAGGGCCAGTGGATTGTGAAAGCACATGGAAGATTTGGCCAAGTAACATAGTTCAGACTTAAAAAATACAGCTCGATTCTTGAGCATTTACACAGGCACATGAGCCTTCAGTCCAAACTCAGAAACGGATCAGTGAGAGGACGGATGGATTAAACATAAAGGTCTGTGATGCAGAAGAGCCATAACTCTGGATTGGAAAACAAACTAAGGCCTTTACTGTATAGAAAGAAATGGCAAGAGACTACGAGAAAAAGTTAAAAGAAGTAAAATAGTGCTGATGAGGAATTCAGCCTATGCACATGGGGTGGAAGAGGATACTGTAAAATAAAACCAGAATATATTAATAATTGTAACAATGTTATAAAGTTCTGGATAGTGATGGGAAAAAACAGACGGACACCGGACTGGTTCTGTGCTTGAACCTTTCGCAGAAATAAAGCATTGAAAACAATAAGTGTTTCAAATATGCATTTCACTGTTGCAACTGATTAGTTACTGCAACTTTAAACTGTACATGCTTCTTTAAAGCCACCGTTATTTCAGTTTAATTGACATTTAAGCAGATAGCTATCCTTTCCAGTGAGTGATGTGAAACGGTTCAAACATAAGCAGTATACTAAAAGAGACTAAACAGTTTAGGTTGCCAAAAATGAAAATACAAGATGTAGTACACTGCTTTTGTAATGGTAAGAAAAGGTACCCTAAGCCAAAAGAACTCTAAGGTACCCTATGGCCTACCACTAGCTGGACAGGAATTCATCCCATTGTAAGACAATGACACCTCATTATATCAGAACTACCTTGGAAAACAAGTACAAGCAATTAAGATCCATATCATGAAATTCAAGTCAGATCTATTTATATAGCGCTTTTAACAATGGAGCGTTGTCTCAAAGCAACTTTACAAGTTTAGATTATCTCCTAATAACTACGTCCAATCCCAAATTGAGCAAGCCTAGGGCGACAGTGGCAAGGAAAAACTCCCTAAGTGTTATAGGAAGAAATCTTGGGAGGACCAAGACTCAAAAAGGGACCCAACCTTCTTGGGCGGCGTAGATGATAAATCTAAGAACGAAACTAAAGTCATGGAGACATAGTTTGAATAAAATGTGAAGTATGCACATCGGCATTAAGTGGCCCGGGTATGATGGGGCTGGAGCTGATGACGGAAGCAGCTTGAGTGAAGCTGCAGTGGATGAACATCATGTGTGGGGCCGGAACTGGTACCGGAACACAGCTCGGACAGAAAACAGAAAATGTAATTAGTTATTGATTAAGAGCACAGTGTCTATTACCAGTCACTGATGCCATGTGTAGCATGAGACCTCGGCAGCATTAGCTATAGCAGCATAGCTAGAAAGAGGAGAACTGGTAGGAAGCACAGCCAAGAGGGATCGCATGAGACATTGGCAACCCCATGGGAGGCAGAAGACAGCAACCCAACGTCTCTCATCACCATAAGACTCTTTGGCTATGAACCCCCAGCTCTGCCCTTAGTCTAAGGCAAGGATGCAAGATCAGTCAAGATGAGTCAAGATCACGAGGACCGAAGCCCAGTTCAGCCAGATCGCCCACTCGACACTCTCGGCTAACGGACAAGGCAGGCAGGCCAGACATGACTCCGGGCCCAGTGACCCAAGCCATGCATCCTGGTCTAAATCTAGTCAAAAGCCTACGTGAATAAGCATGTCAGCTAAGTTTCCAGATGTAAACCCCATCATTTGGGATGAAATAAACAGAAGGATGAAAACATAGTAACCAAGTTCAACACATTTGTGGCCACTTCTGCAACATTACTGGGAGGAATTTAAATACAGTGGTACCTTGGTTCTCAACCACCTCTGAAATAGTCTAATTTGGTTCTCGTCGCATTTTGACCAGAAAAATTTGTCTCAGTTCTCATCATTTGCCTGGTACTCATGCACTTGCTTAAACTTTTATGAACTGAGCCGTGTGACACGATTCAGTACACAGTGATGAAGTGGTTCAGGTTCACAATATCCATTGCTGACTGACAATCTCTGCTATTTTCATCATGCTTTTCTTTATTTTTACATCTACAGTACTGTATTCTTAGTATAAATAAGTCTCCATGGGTCCTAAAAAGGGTTGTACTGACTGCCAAAGGAAAGGGAAACCTGAACTAATGTTACAGAAGACACAGACAGGCTGCAGGCTGGCTGAGGGATAGGAAATACACGCAGGGAGTGGATCAGACCAAAGGTGGCGTTTATTGTGATCAAAGGAAAACTAACAAAAACACTACGCAACACAAACGGCAGAAAAGACGAGTCACGGATATTATCACTATTAATTATAAGTAATTAATGCAGAAAGTATGGGTCATATCAAAGGGTTCAAAAATATTTTCTTTCAGTGGAGCAATATACAATCAGTGCTGAATTTTCACTAGTTGAAAAGTTAAACCTATTGTGGAAGATCATAATAAAAATTAAAACCACAACCACAAATGAAAAAATGTTTTGACAGTATGGAAATTGCAAATTTAAAAAACCTTTATTTTATTGTAGACAGTATGAACTCAAGACAAAAGACAAGAGTATCCACAAAAAGCTGAGTCTCTGAGGAGAAAATCTGGCCAGAGGATCGGCAGTTTGTCAACAAGTGCATGAAAAAATTATTAAAATATTTTAAAACAATGTTCCTTAAAGAAATTTTGAAAGGGATTTACACATTTCTTACTCTACAGTGCATAATATTATTAAATGATTCAAGAAATCTGGAGGATTTCAGAATAAGTCAGTAAAGTCTGAAATATGTAAATCGGTTCCAATCTACCCTTGAGGAACAATGTTTTTAAACATTTCAATATTTTTCTCTTGTATTTCTTGACAAACTGGAGATCCTCTGCTTACATTTGCTCCTGAAAGATCCCTCAAGATAATAATCACTTATAATCACCTACCTTATTACTAGCCTAAAATTTACCCCCTCCCAACTTCCTTTAGTGGATGCTTTGCAGGCCTGAAATGCAGGAATGGATGTTTATTAACGAATGAAATAAAGTTGACCAGAGAAAACATGAAATATCTTTGGTTCATACTACAAGTGAAAATAAATCATTTAATCAAAAAGAAACCATTTTTTTATTTCCATTCTCCTTACTGTCCTAACTTTTACCCGATTTGGGGTTGTATATAAATATTCATCTGTATAATCTCAATACCTATGAGTAGACCCGTTGTACTTTTAAATATATAATACAATATAAGTATAAATATTACTACTCAAGAAACTCAGACCCAATTCTCTAAACTCTGCCCCATTTGTCTGTGGCTTCTGTCATATTTCATATGAGTTAAGGTTAAGTAGTGCCGTTTCCCCATTCAGCCAGGAATCATAAACCAGACCACAATCTGAATAGGCAATAAAACTCACTTAACTAGAAATCATGATGTCTCAGGCTGGGTTGCTCTGGCAGAGACGCAGCTCTATTTTTGAAGAATACTGTGGGCATACAGTACATTGTCATACAATGACTTGAACCAAACTTAATGAGAACACACTGAGTTACAAAACAAGTGCACAGCAAATAAATTACACTTTTTCAATTTATTTGTCACATAAGCTCCCTGGTTATTGGAGTGAAGCTCTGGTATTGACTAAAGTCAACAACATTAGGGTCAGGGCAGCAAAATTCCATTGTGCAATGACACTCGATGGAAATCAAGTCCAGGTCTGCCACTTTTGACAAACATGCATTTTCCGCTCAGATAGCCGGAGCAGTGGGAACTTCCTGCCATAGCGAAGTTCACAGCCACTGTAATCCCTGTGAATGCACAGCTAGCCAACCATTCACAACGACGGCTTACCCACATCCACACACATCTACTCTCTCTGACTCACTCTCACACACACAGAACACCATGTTGAATACACTTTTCTATTCAATTGTAGATGAATAAATAGATGAAAAAAATGCCCCTTCATTACTTTAGGATTAAAGCATGTAGGGTTACTTTAGTTCTTGAAGTGCGTTATTGGTGTAAATTTATTTGGGAATTTATGCTTTCAGATAGCACAACTAAAGATCAGCATTAAATAGTAGGTCAGAATTAGCACAGGTATTTTAAAACTTGTGGAAGGCCAAGGAAGGGACAGTGTGACTGAGATGTAACTAGATTTAATCTTATATTGGATATATAAATTATGTTGCTGTGGACCAGTCAAACATGATAATACGTTTTTTGTTCTAGAACTGAACTTCATTTCACTTCAAGTCATCACCCAAAATTTGCAAGCAAAACATTTTAATTTAGAAATGCAAGTGCTTCAGTAAAGTATAAAATAAAATACATTACCTTAAACATATTTTTTACTTCTTAGGGGCATATTTACTAAGATACAGTTCTGAAGCCATGAGTAGTGAATATAGCACTTTATATTATAACTGTTTTCACAAAGTACATGCAATTGCTGTTAAGGTTCCGTTTCGCTGGCCTCGTTTTTTCGTCTTTTTGTTTTCCTATCATTGTTTCCCTGTTCTGTTTGTTTTCCTTTCTTTTCCCCTCGTGCTTTTGTTTTGGTCTGGCAGCATGCGTGTGTTTGTGTTTCCTCCCCGTGTAGATCCATTGGCTGCTTCCCTCCACGTCTCCCCATGAGCTCCGCCCTACACATCGGATTCGCATTTCCTCTTCATCATAGCTCGCTATTTATCCACGGAGTAAGCAGCAACGGATCGCCAGATCTTACCGTCTCGTACCTGTTCCCGACCTGCTCTCTCCTGTTGTTTCCGGAAACCACGACTTCTGCAAGATCACCTCCAAGATTCACTTCTGTTGCCTGCTGCCCGTGGGGAGGATTAACTCTGCACCGCCGCCGCCTGTTTTCTCTCCAGTTCTCAGTCTGCGCCAGCATTCTTGGACTCAGTATCGTTTTCAGTATTATTTGGTTTGCCGTTTTCAGTCTAGTCCATTTGCCAGTTTACTTTTTTTTTTTGTTGTCAATAAATCCTTTATATCTTACGTCAGTCGTACGTGTCTTCATTGTGATCTGCATTTTGGGTTCTGTTAAGCCTAGTTTGAGTGAAAACCCCGTTTTCACCATAACAGAAAAGATCTGGCCAAACTATGGAAACCACAGGTCCCAAGGTAGACGACACCGTGGCCATTGGCATGCTGATCCAGCGTCACGAGAAATGGCTGGCTCAGCATGATCAACTTTTGCGTTTGCTTACTGATTCTAATAGGGTATTAAGTTCGCATCTTTCAGCTCTAACTACTAAGTTAAACCATGCTTTGTCTGTTTCTTCCTAGGGCTCTGTCCCCCTCGCCACGAGCCAGACCACATCCCCCACCAGCGGCGCTCAGGATTCTTCACCCCCTCTGGCTACCCCCTCGGGGTCTCAATCCTCCGCCCCTGCCGCTGTGAAACCGTCGGCCTCCTCCCGGATGGTGGAGCCTCCTCTGACTCACCCTGAACCCTACAACGATGAGCTCAACGGCTGCCGGCTGTTCCTCCTCCAGTGCGATGTGGCCTTTAGGTTACGGGCCTCGGCCTTCGCCACCGACAGTGCCAAAGTCGGGTACCTCATGGGCCTCTTGCGGGGCAGGGCCCTGAGGTGGGCTGAGGCCATGCTGTCCAACAGCTCGCTCGAGTCGGTCTCGTTTGACGTTTTCCTTCGTTGGTTTCGGGAGGTTTTTGACCACCCAAGCCACGGAGAGGCGTCATCGAACCGTCACATTTGCCTTCGGCAAGGTTCCCGGTCAGTCGCAGACTACGCCGTGGAGTTCTGGTCATTGGCAGGAGATGCCCAGTGGAACGAACCCGCATTGCGGGAGAGTTTTTGCTCTGGGTTGTCTGAGCAATTGAAGGACGAGCATGCGGCCTGTGATGACCCGCCCAGTCTTGACTCGTTGGTGGCTTTGGCCGTTCGCCTGGACCGGCGCTTACATGAGCATCGCAAGGAGAAATCCCAGCATTTGGCCCAGGCAACACCGTCTCCGCGGACCAAGTCCACTACGCCTGTCAAGCCACCTCCTCCGCCTCCTCCTTCGTTGTTGTCAGAGGAGCCTGAACCCATTCAACTGGGTCGTGCCAGACTCACCCCCCAGGAACATGATCGCAGTCGCACAGGAGGACTTTGTTTCTACTGTGGGGTACTGGACACACTCTCACCTCATGCCTCGTTCGCCCAAAAGGGGGCGACTCGTCAGTGAATCTGGGAGCCCTGACGAGCACCTCCCCTAGTCCCTCCGTGCCACCATGATCTTCTCTCCTGCTACCCGCCATCCTGCATATCGCCGGTACCACTCACTTGCTCCAGGTCTTGGAGGATTCCGGGGCGGAGGTCAATCTCATGGATGACAGCCTCGCCATGCAGCTTGGAATTTCCCTGGAGACTCTCGAAACCCCAAGGCGGGCTTATGCCCTGGACGGCAAACTCCTTGCTCGCATCACTCATCGGACCCAGCCTCTGACTCTGGTTCTCTCAGGTAACCATCTCCTTTGCTGTTGCACCAGTGCCCATGACACCTGTGGTTCTCGGTTTCCCTTGGCTTAAACAGCACAACCCCACTATAGATTGGACTCTGGGTAGGGTATCTGGGTGGAGTGAGACGTGCCATCAGAGTTGCCTCCTGTCTGCTATTCCTCCGACCACGGGTCGTCCTCATGCTTGTCGGCCTTCGGAAGACGTCGACCTCTCCTCAGTTCCTTCAGTCTACCATGATCTTCGCCGTGTGTTCGGCCGTGACCGTGCCCTGAGCCTGCCGCCTCATCGACCATATGATTGCGCCATTGAGCTCCTGCCCAGGACCCGCTTCCCTCCAGTTGCTTGTACCATCTGTCGAGTTCTAAGAGGGAGGCCATGGAGGAATACATCTCGCAATCATTAGCGGCAAGGGTCATTCGTCCTTCCTCCTCTCCCCTCGGAGCCGGGTTGTTTTTTGTCAGCAAGAAAGATGGCTCATTGAGACCATGTATTGACTTCCAAGGGTTAAATACCATCACCAAGCGGAACAAGTACCCTCTTCCCCTCTTATCGTCGGGTTTCGACCTTCTCCAAGGGGCTACCATCTTCTTGAAACTCGACTTAAGGAATGCTTACCACCTCGTCCGGATTAAGAATGGGGATTAGTGGAAGACTGGTTTTAACACACCCTTGGGACATTTCGAGTACCTGGTCATGCCTTTTGGGTTGACTAATGCCCCGGCCATGTTCCAGGCTTTTATGAATGATGTGTTGTGTGACTTCTTGACTCGTTTTGTCTTTGTTTATTTAGACAACATCCTGGTTTTTTCCCAGTCCAAGGAGGAGCACGTGAGGCACGTCTGGTTGGTCCTGACCCGTCTGCTGGAGAACAGACTGTTTGTAAAGGCAGAGAAGTGTCTCTTTCATGCCTCCTCTGTCCCCTTCCTAGGCTTTTGTTGTCCAGAGGGGGTGCATCTAGGCAGTGGCAGAGTGGCTGGTGCCCTCTGGTAGGAAGGAGTTGCAGAGATTCCTCGGGTTTGCTAACTTCTATCGTAAGTTCATCTGTGATTTCAGCAAGGTAGCAGCTCCTCTTACCAGGCTCACCTCGACCAAGCAGCCGTTCGTCTGGACCCCCGAAGCAGAGGCCTCCTTCGCCTGTCTCAAGCACCTGTTTACCTCTGCACCCGTGCTGGCCCAACCAGACCCGAGTAAACAGTTCATCGTCGAGGTGGATGGATCTGGGAGCAGGTGCGGTCCTTTCCCAGTGGGGGGTCCAGACAATAAACTCCATCCCTGTGCATTTTTCTCCAGACATTTCACTGCAGCAGAAAGAAACTACGACGTGGGGAATCGTGAGCTTCTCGCTGTCAAGCTGGCTCTGGAGGAGTGGAGACACTGGCTAGAGGTGGGGACATGAGTCCAAATTCGCTTGCCACCCGGGCAGTCATCGCACCCTCGCCTTGTTGAGAAGGTATTTTTCTGGTATGGAGAAGGATGTCAGTGAGTTTGTGGCCGCCTGTCCCACTTGCGTCCGGAACAAGGCTCTCCATCAACCTCCTGTGGGGCTACTCCATCCGTTACCGGGAAGGCCATGGTCGCACATTGCCATTGGGGCGAAGCCTAGCCTCACCTCAGGGTTCCACCCCCAGTCTAACGGGCAGGTAGAGAGGGCTAATCAAGCCATTGAGGCCACTTTGCCCGCTGCCTGTCCTGCTCACAAAATCCTGCCAACGTGGAGCCCAGGCACCTGGGATGGGCCAGAATATGCCCACAACTCCTTTCCTAGTGCCCCGCATCTGGGTCTGTCCTCCCTTTTGAGGCCTTGTTGGCTGCTACCTGACATCCTTGGGTTCCCCGGACCTGGAACCTGCCTGGACACTGTTCCCTTCCGTTCACACCCACCACCACCTGCAGTAATGGTCAGAGGGTCTGGGAGACCACGACCCTCCTCAAGGCTCAGGAACAAAACCTCCAAGAGCTCTGCTGATCGCCGTCGCAGGCCCCAGCCCTGATTTACAAACCCCGGGACATATGGTCTGGCTCTCGGCGAAGTAACATCCCTCTCAAGCTTGAGTTCAAGAAGCTGGTGGCCCAGGTATTTTTGGCCCCTTTTCCTATAGTCACGCGCCTTTCGTTAACTCTTCCCACTGTCCCTTCTTCCACTGTCCTTTTAAACTACTACTCTTTTACTCCGTCATAATGCGCATTCTCATCCGGCGTTCCATCGATGGGCACAAGGCCTTCCCCCCACGTCCGTCCGACTGTTGCAGGCTTGTCGCCATGTGGGCCCGGGGGTTTTCAGTATCTCTCGTGGACTTGGGAGGGTACGGGCCGGAGGAAAACGCTGCTGGGAGGCTTGGATCCCGGCCTCAAGGTTCTATTTTTGATAAGTCTCGCTCCATTTCGCGATTTTTCATCGGCCCAATGTTTGAAACGCTTCTCGCCGATCGTGGGGGCGTGGGGGGGGGGGGTGGATTTACTGTTAAGGCTCCATTCGCTGGGCCTTGATTATTTCCGTTTTTCCGTCTTTTGTTTTCCGATCGTTTTTCCCATTCTGTTTGTTTTCCTTTGTTTTCCCCTCGTGCTTTTGGTTTTGGTCTGGCGCATTGCGTTGTGGTTTGTGTTTCCTCCCCCCCGGTAGTATCATTGGCTGCTTCCCTCCATGTTTCCCCCCTCGTTGCTTTTTTTGTTTTTTGGTCGGTGGTGGCCGGCCAAAATTGGCCGTGGGGGGTTTTTTTTTGTGGTTGTGTTTTTTTTCCCTCCCCCCGTGAATCCCATTTGGGGCCTGCTTTCCCCTCCATGTTCTCCCCATGAGCTCCGCCCTACACACCGGATTCACATTTCTTCTTCATCATCGCTCGCTATTTAACCATGGATTAAGCAGCATGGATCGCCAGATCTTACCGTCTCGTACCTGTTCCCGACCTGCTCTCTCCTGTTGTTTCCGGAAACCCCGACTTCTGCATGATCACCTCCAAGATTCACTTCTGTTGCCTGCTGCCTGTGGGGAGGATTAACTCTGCACTGCCGCCGCCTGTTTTCTCTCCGGTTCTCAGTCTGCACCAGCATTCTTGGACTCAGTATCATTTTCAGTATTATTTGGTTTGCCGTTTTCAGTCCAGTCCATTTGCCAGTTTACTTTTTCTTTTTGTTGTCAATAAATCCTTTAGATCTTATGTCACTCGTGCGTGTCTTCCTTGTGATCTGCATTTTGGGTTCCGTTAAGCCTAGTTTTCACCATAACAATTGCAAAACCCAACATAAACACCAACCAATATTTCGCACAATAAGATGTAAACCAAATAAATATGAAATCCGGCAGAGCAGCAACACAATACTGACCTTCCCTTGGATATTATAGATATTCATAAACTTAAAGTTTTAACTTCAGGTGTGTCTGCCCTTTCAAGTTCTGCATATTTACATAAAAAAAAAAAAAAAAAAAGTTCAAGGGCACATATTCTAACAGTAGGGTGAGTGACTGTACCCACTGCACCCATTTAGACAATGAAAAGCAAAAACTATACCTGATACAATTAATCAGTTGTTGGAATGTGAATGATCTTTATTTAACGTCAAATTTGGAGCACCCAGAGTAAACCCATGTGAACATGGGGAGGCCATGCAGAATCCACACACGCAGAGTCTGAGGTCAGGACGCTTAATTGAGTCGACCAATTAATGAAATAAGTCAATGACAATCCCCAATTTCTGCTCATAGGTGTGGGCGATATGGCCAAAATCATCTATGACATATTATTTTGGTGTAAATGTATAATGTATATAAAAACATACAGACTTTGGGAACAGATGCCTGTGACCACACCTGCCATCAGTAACCACCTACATACATTCATACACACACACACACACACACACACTCTCAATATACGCCTTCACACTCTTTTTCTCTTTCCCCGTTTACCTACAATATCAGTAAAGTCTTTTTGAAACTACCTATTGTGTCTATGTCTCATTGTCTGGTTCCAAGTCACAGTTGCCCGAAGTCGTTAGGGTTTGTAGGCGAACCCTAACATATTCAACTTCCCATTTTTTTTTTTAATCTGTCAGAGAGAAAGGACGACATCCACCACTGATTATCTAATTGACAATCTCCTTTTCACGCTGTTCTTCCTGCACCTTTTTGTTCTGTGTGGAGACAGAAGAGAGATATTCCTCTGGTAACTACATCTAGAAGACACATTCACATCCTCCACTACTCCAGCAGAAAATATGGACTCATCCCATCCATCACCTGTTTTTGAAAGTCTGCCCCTCAGGCCAATGTTTTACAGGTTCAAAGCACACTGAGCCAGATTTTTTCACTGTGTAAATAGGGGTAAGCGGTAGGGGGAGTTTAGCCACAATTTTTGACAAAGAGTTTAGGTGTTACAGCTAAATCCCATTAACAAGGCTAATTCTTTTTGAAATACTGACTTCTTAATGTGACTGATCCATCCTTATGGAAGTCAAAACCCACACTCTTTTCAGCTTATCACTATTTACCACCGCAGCCCTGGTCCCTATTTCAGAATTTCCTTCAGAATTTGCTAACTTTCCTTTCCTGCTTAACTACTGTCCCCCCCCAACAGAGATAAGGCTTTTAATTGTATATGGTGATTTCAAATATATTCCACCTTTGACCAATTGAAGCAGGATCCACTTAAAATTGCTTTCGAGTCCAATCTTAGAATCCATGGGTATCACTCAGAATGTGATGGGACCAACCCACTGCTGTATCATCATACTTAGAACTAATATTAACATTTGGTATCAATACAGATAACCGTTGAATGTTCTTCCCGCAAAGTGGATTTGAAATTTCAGATCACTTATCTTTTTTAGTATTTGAAAGCTATCTCTAATAAATAAAATCCTTCTCCCTCGTTATCACACCAAGCCGCACTATCCACGAATCTGCTCTACTCAAGGATGCGTTTATATTAAAAATCTACCAGACTTTATCGACCAAATTAAAATACACCTACGGAGATCAATCATCTTTTGAGTGTGTAAATGACCAATTAGAAATGTTGTACTTCGTCTCAACCCTCGACACGACTACTACCCCCTGCTAAGGGTCAAACGTATTAGGGAAAAAAGGCTAGCAAGCACCATTTGGTATAGAACCACAATTGACCACCACCCGTACCTAACAAAAGCAAAGAACACGGCATTTTAGAGCGCATTGGAGACACAAGTAAATTGGAGATGTTGAAGAGATTGGCTTGGAGGGACCAGCATGGCAGAGTAATAAGCATGCCCTCCACTAAGCTAAAGCTGCATACTTCTCTTCTCTCAATCATAGAGGAAAATAAAGAATAGTCCTCCCAAGAATTTTTCCCTCCTTTAATACAATCAAATTCTGCAAAATAAACAAAAAAAATAACACAAACCCCCCACAGGAAAGTGACTTCTCCCTCCCCGTTCTTCTGTGTAATTAAAAACAGTAATGAATTTCCATGACTTTCCTTTCATTTAATGATAAGAAAAACATTAGGCATAAAGACTCAATTGCTCAATCCACATCACCAACTGTTTTCAGCAACTTTCCAGATGCAGCCACTAGTTGATAGGACCATATCTATTTATTTGAGCTGTTAAAATCAAGAATAGAATATTGACCCAATTACTAATACTGAAATAGTACTATTCCGCAATATTCAGCTCCTCTAAGTCAATCTAACATGTTGATTAGATCCAATTCCTACACGTTTCACCTCAAACAAGTATATTACCTAGTGTTTTAATAGAGGCCAAGTGTTAGCTATTTTAGAAATTCATGGCCCTTACCTTATTTTGATGTGCCCAAATCCACTTTAAGTCTAGGCCGTTTTTCCAAACCACTGATTAAAAAAAAAAATCTTGACCCATTCTGGTGATATCTTAATTATCGACCAATTTCAAATCGACCGTTGTCCCTGTCCAAAATCTTAGAAAATGTCCGTCCTCTCATCAAGCTCAAGACTCTGCAGTTTTTACCTCCAAAGGAATGAAATTTTTTGAAATGCATTTTTCGCGTCTGGCTGCAAGTCAGGCCCCCCAAATCAAGTACTGAAACAGAATTTAATTAGGGGTACGTAAATGGACTTGTAATAATAACTCAGATGTAAGGGATGTGGTTTTTCTTTTCCGCTTGTTCTGTTAGATTTAAGTGCAGGAATTTGATAACTATAGATCATGATTGTTTTAATAAACATACTAGAAAACATACAGTTGTAGGTATAGTAGGGAATCATAGCTACTTTCTTGGTTTTTTTAATCCTAGCCTAAACTGAATGACCGGTTGATCAGATGGTTTTTGTTTGTTCATTATAAAGTAATCTAAGATCTTAAGCTCTCTAAAGGTGAAGTATGGCCGTGCCTCCCCAGGTCCAAGTGCTTGCCCCGCTTTTATTCTCTCTGTGTAAAATTGCCACCCAGGCACCTCAGTTATTCATAAACATAGGCATTAGTTTTCCATAAACACTGTCCAAATTCTTTTTTTCCCTTTCCTATTTCGATTTACTACCAGCTGTCGTATCCCAGCCCAAACCTAAGGGGACAAGCCTTACAATCAACAAAATTGAGGAATGTGTAAAGGAAATAAAGAGTAATTGGAATGTTATTTAATTTTCTCTTACTTAACTCAGATAAAACTGAGGTTTCTAATTAGTGGGGGACCCAAAGGCCTGTGAGAGACAGGTTGGCTAATCTATGCTATCCTAAAGTCTAGAATGGTCTGTCCAGTATTGCCCCAGTACTGTCTGGTTGAAGAAACTTAGGTGTCGCATTTGATTCAGATCTCTCTTTGATGCCCACATGTTAGCAGTAAGAGAAAAACATCCACTCTAATTGGCTTTCTTTCAATCGCTAAACTTACCTTAAAAATATCCTCTCTTTTAATGATGCGAAAAAAACTTTTCCATGTGTTTTATAAACCTCAAGGTTTGGATTACTGTAAACGCCTTAAACTTACTGGATTGCTCTAGTAAATACTATAAATAAACTTTCACTTCACTTAGTTTTTTCAGAAATGCAGCCGCCCCACCGAGTGCTAACCCTCCCAAACTAGAAAATTTGATCATATCACTCCCATGTTCTAAGTCATCCACTGCACTGAGTTTACCAGTCAAATGTCCGCATGATTTGCATTTTTTACAAATAGCTTCTCCTTATAACTTATAAAAGCTCTACATGGCAAATGCTGGGCCGCCAACATTATCTGAGTGTGAAACTCTTAAGAGTTTTACAATCCAAGCTCGTCTACTTCGTTCGCAGGGTGCAGGACTTTCTTTTTTATTTTTCCTAGAACTAAAAAAGTCCACAGGCCGTGGGGAAAGGCTTTTTCCTCAGACAGGTGGGGGAAAAGGCCCCTTTTTTCCCCTCATACATGGGCCCCCAACTATGGAAGAAACCTTCCCACCCTTTTCAACCAAACTTTTTCCATTCTCTACCCTTCTCGACACTATCCCCAAAGTTGTTTTAAGTCTGGCCTAAAGGCATACTTTTTTATTTACACAGGCTTTTGGACTAGATTTTAGGCCAGGATGCATGGTCTTGGTCAACTGGGGCCGGGTGCTGGAGTCATGTCTGGCCTGCCTGCCTTGTCGTTCTGCTAGGCCGGTGAGTGTGCGGACAACCGTGGGCGGTATCTGGCTGAACCTGGGCTTCGGAATCCTCGTGATCTTGACTACTGTGCATCCTTGCCCTAGAATAAGGGCAGAGCTGGGGAATTCATATAGTCAAAAGAGTTCTTATGATGAATCCCAGAGACGTTGGGTTGCTCTGTCGTTTCTGCCTCCCATAGGGGTTTGCCCAATGTCTCATGTGATTCGCCCCTCTGGTGTCCGTGGGGTTTCCTACCAGGTCTCCTCTTTCTAGCTATGCTGCTATAGCTATGGCTCCTCCCTTTCTTTTCCCTTTTTCCCCTCTTCCCCCCCCTTTTCCTCCCTTTCTCATGCAGGAGCACTTGGCATCAGTGATTGACACTGACATGGCATTGATTGTTAATAGACACTGTGCTCTTAAA
The DNA here is from genome assembly GCA_025084515.1 of Ancistrus triradiatus. Lineage (NCBI taxonomy): Eukaryota > Metazoa > Chordata > Actinopteri > Siluriformes > Loricariidae > Ancistrus > Ancistrus triradiatus. The sequence continues at coordinate 70,391 of JAJAGP010000708.1, read as the reverse complement.
TCAATAACTAATTACATTTTCCTGTTTTTTTTCTCTCCGAGCTGTGTTATTCCGGCAAAGTTCCAGCCCCCCCACACATGAATGTTTCATGACTGCTGGAGCTCCACTCAAGCTGCTTCAGCAGTCAGCTGCCCAACCCCATCATTTACCCGGTGGCCAGTTAGTGTTGATTAGTGCATACTCTCACATTTTATGTTAAACTGTCTTTGACCTCCATGACTTTAGTTTCCACTCTTAGGGAATTTGATATCAGCTACCTGGGGCCCACTTAAGGTCGATGTGTGCATTACTTTCACATTTTATATTCGAGAACTGGACTCCATGACTATGACTTCGCTCTTAGATTTATCATCTACGCCGCCCAAGGAGGTTGGGTCCCTTTTTGAGTCTTGGTCCTCCCAAGGTTTCTTCCTAGAACTAGGGAGTTTTTCCTTGCCACTGTCACCCTAGGCTTGCTCAATTTGGGATTGGACGTAGTTATTAGGAGATAATCTAAACTTGTAAAGTTGCTTTGAGACAATGCTCCATTGTAAAAAGCGCTTTATAAATCAATCTGACTTGACTTGACTTGATTTACTTGTTTGCGAGGAGTTATTTACCTCTCAAATCACTCTCCTGCATCATCCTTTCTCATGGCTCTTGAGTATACAGAAAGAATTAATAATAAAAATTTCTCTTCTTGAGGTAAGAAGCACTGTTTAAGGTCCTGCTAGAACAAAATGTGAATGGTTGAGAAATGCTAGGTATAAATGATATAGCAAATTATCTATAGGCAGAACTTTTTCTACCATTATAAAGTACAGTCATTGACAAAAAAAACAATGCACCTAGACAGAAATGTTGGATTGCTGCAAAACTCGGCATGCAGTTATGCCACAGGCAGATATGTAAATGATTACAGGTGTGGTCTGATTAGACACTGGGTCTTGCCACAAGAGGGTGTAAAAGTCCCCGACTGCTCTGTAAAAAGGCTGTCAGTGGCTACTTTTGGGTAGTATAACTCGGTGAGAGATCGATGACTGCTAGACATCCCTCTATTGCACATTTACCCACAGCTGGGCTTGTAGATCTTGTACACTCCTAGTTTGCTGAAGCCAGTCTCCCAGCTGGTCTCATAAATGCTCGTTTGGTGATAAATCTGGTGACCGGATAGGCAAAGCAAGTGTTGTAAACTGAGGGAGACATTCCTGGGAAACCCTTGCTTGCATATTCCTGTTGAAAAAAGCCAGTAGTAATCACTGCCATGAGAGGCAACACATGTGGTCACAGGATGTTCTGCACATATCGCTAAGTTGATGTCATTCGTATCACTACTGAGGGTGACTGACTGTCGTATAGAATGGTTTCCCAGATCATCACACCAGCAGTTTGGGCACTATGTTGCTCCAGAAACAAAAGCATGATTGAAGCGCTCCCCATGAGGCCTCCATACTCGAACCCAACCGTCGTTGGATCCCAAATAGAACCTGGAATAATTGCTAAACACAACAAGGTCCCAGTCTGTAGCAGTCCAGTTTGCTTGTTTGCGACACCAGTGCAAACGAAGGTGATGGTGGCTGGCTGTCAATGGCACAATACACAATGCCCATCGTGACAACACATTTCCTTCTGCTAAATCCCTGTACATGGTCCAGGTAGAGACAGGGGTGTGTAGTGAAGGTGCCACCTGTGTCTGGATGGCGGACAATGAAACTATGGGAGCTGCTCATGCTTGTTGGTTGGTCAAACAATCCTATCTACTGGTGGTCTCTCTGGGCCCTCACGGAACCACTGCTCCCAAAACCTCCTAGCAGCTGGGTCAGAATGGCTTAGATGGTGGGAAATGCATCAAAATGTCCATATGTCTTCGAGTGCATCATAGAGGCATGTCTAGCAGTCAACAACTCTCACAAGAGGTGCACTGCCCAAAAGTAGATTCTGAAAGCCTTTTTATTGGGCAATGGAGGAAGCACTTTTACACCCTCTTGGATCTCATTTAGCATTCACACACACTTAATTACCAGATTACCCTTTATCTGATTTCTTGATTAAAAGACGTCAGTGTTTGCTGTTAAAATGAACACTTATTAGATATTTAACAAAATGTAATAATGGCTGGTTTATTAGTGCTTATGTAAACACAGCATGGTGGTCATAATGTCCAACAATAAATGTTTCTCAAGGGCCTTTAGGAAGAAGTAATGTCTCTACATTTTCAGTTTAGGAACAGTTCATGTTATCTATTACCTGTGAATATAGTCATGATGGACAGATTTGCCACATGTAGCTGTGGTAAACTATTGCTTCCGCTGAAAGTCTCCATGGAAAATCAAAGCAGTGACAGCTATAGTGTGGCTGGGCTGTGTCAAGACCTCCAGTGGGTTTCCATCATCACAAATTGGTGCAAGATGTGGCAATTAGAAGGTCATTGTAGCTCAGTCTTTGCTTTCTCAAGTTCTGCTTTGCATCAGTGCCTGTAGGGAGGAAAAAGAGCGGTGTTTTGCAAGGGTCTGTGAACATCACAGAGTGGAGGAGAGGTGAATGGGCGAGACTTTGCTGAGGCCCTTCATTGGCTGGTCACTGTAAGGAGATAATTGAAACCTGGCGAGTGAAAAACTACTAAGTTGTGGTTAAGCTCTGTATCAGATCTGCTATGCGGAGAAAGCACACTATCCCCTGAAAGTCAAACTTTTCTCACAAATTACTTTTACTGTGTTTTGCATCTTTAGCAAATAGCTGGACTGAATTACTTATAAGAGCTAACTAAATGTGATTTCAAAAGACACTCCTTTACCCATTATTGAGAGCTTTTTCGTGCAAGTGATATGCTGCGAGCACAACAATCAGATATGCTTCATTACAAAAGAATTTAAAACAATGGCAGGCTGAAGTGCCAGGAATCAGGATAAATAATGTGCACTGTCTCTCAAAACATGGCACAGATTGATTACGCCCATTTATACTCATTAATATATGCTCAACATACAGTATTTGGCAGCAGAACATCACGAAGTGATTACCAGGCGAATTCATTATTTTTGTTAGTAATCTAGTTAGTAATTATTAAGCACAAACATTTTAGGATCATGCTCTCTCCTAACTCTTTTCTTAATGACTGGGTGAACAAACAACTGGAAACAATTTGTGCCGAGAGTCTGTATGGATTAATTTAGCTTAAATGCTATAAATGATGCCTGCAGGTCATCCCTGTCACAACAAAACCAAGTTCAAAAGCAAGGCTTGCTAGCAATCCTGAAATAGCACTGTGTACTATAAAGCCCAAGTTTACCTTGCAAACGAGGCAATAAGTCTATAACTTAATTTTAAGCCCTGTTATTAAGGCAATCAAGTACAAGTTCACAAAGTAATGTCTGGATTCCTGCTGCATCAATCCTTATACTAAATAGAAAAACAATGAATGCAGGACAACTAGCTACATGATTTATTAGGTTGAATGTTCCCCTACTGATGCGAATAGTTTCATGGGCTGTAATTCTGTCTGAATGATCATCCCTAAATGGCTAAACTGGAAAGAACTTGCTTAAAGGTCTTCATGAGATCATGGAGCATAGAAAGGATTGCCCTTTATCACATTTCACCTGGTAATACATACTGTAAAAGCATTTTAACTGTATGTGCTACCTCTACATACCGTATGTTTCGGACCATAAGGCGCACTTAAAATCCTTTAATTTTCTCAAAAATCGACAGTGCGCTTTAAAATGCGGTGCGCCTAATGTATGAATTAATTCTGGTTGTGCTTCCTGACCTAGAACCGATTGTAAATGGTACACGGCGCTCATAAATCTGTCAAAATGTTTTAGCACGGCCTTGGTAAGTTACGAAGCTTACGGCAACTGTAGTGCGCAGCATTGTGGAGTAATACGGTATGTGCTTCACCATTACGGTTTGTGCATCCATTCATTTATTTTTCAAAGCGGGTTTCAAACTTAACGCTATCAGTCACGCAGTACAACATGGACATAGAGCAGCTGCAAGAGAATTCAACATTAACGAATCAATGGTATGGAAGTGGAGGAAGCAAGAAGACGCCCTGCGCCAGGTAAAGAAGACCAAACTGAGTTTCCGATGGAACTTAAGAGTTTTTGTTTCATTTCATGCGTCTTATAACCCGGTGCGCTTTATGTATGAAAATAGATCCGTTAGCAGTCGATCATTGATATCGCGCCTTATAACCCGGTGCGCTTTATAGCCCGGAAAATACGGTACCTAAAGTTCTGAAAAATGCCACTATATAGCAAGAATGCTTTCAATCTGTTACGGAAACACATGGGGGAATCCGCATGACTTGCCAGAAAATTGGGAAATGAGCTTTTAACAACAAATTCTTTATCCACAGTCATGAGCCTTTAATAACACTGATTATGTAATTGCATCTCAATTTCTTTAAAATTCAATTACAAATGCACACTCAAACCCTTTATGTTCAATAAACAATACGTGAGTTCAGAAAACTAGCTAATCTAGATCTCCCCACTTTATCAGGACTGCAAATTTTGAGGAATTTGTTCGAGGGATTCGTTGTCTCACTTTTTGCTGGTTTAGTTGCTCTCATAGCTGGCTTCCACTTGAAAAAGTCACGACCAGATGCCATGTGACAAGGTGCCATCTGGGTTCAGACTATTTTGCATTTTGGTTTTGTTGACACCAATGAGTGAAATGGTGTGTAATATTTCTTTTCAACATTTTTTATATCAGTACAACGGTTTGCAACATTTCAACACACAGTTAAGCTTCTTAACTTCTTCTAGTCAGCTTGTATTTATATATTTAAATATTTTTGGGTGTTTAAAGTAAGGATCTGTTCTACACAGATAATACATGCCCATCAGCAAAGTAAGTCTTGTCACTCGCACATGCAGAGTTTGCAACACATCCTTAATTTTAGCAATGTACAATGGGCAGAACCTCTATCTGTTGACAACCAATCAGCAATACAAACAACCTGCTCACTGATTTGTTCAGATTTGTCCAGCAATGACCTTAAATGTATTTTGTGGGAGAACGTGAGATCGGAACAAATTTGCACTCCTAGCCAATTTGGGAGTACAAAGCCGTATTATATCATTGGGGTGTAAAAAGAACCGACTGATTTGCTACAATAAGTAAATGACCAAGTATAATATTTTTTCTCATTTGTTTAACTTTGTACACAATCTGTCTGACTGTGGATTGTTGGAGTCCAAACTCTTTAGAGATGGTTTTGTAACTTTTCCAGCCTGATGAGCATCAACAACTCTTTTTCTGAGGTCCTCAGAAATCTCCTTTGTTCATGCCATGATACACTTCCACAAACATGTTGTAAAGAGCAGACTTTGATAGACCCCTGTTCTTTAAATAAAACAGGGTGCCCACTCTCACCTGATTGTCATCCCATTGATTGAAAACACCCGACTCTAATATCAACTTCAAATTAACTGCTAATCCTAGAGATTCACATACTTTTGCCACTAATATGTAATATTGGATCATTTTCCTTAATAAATAAATGACCAAGTTTAATAGTTTTGTCTCATTTGTTTAACTGGGTTCTCTTTATCTACTTTTAGGACATGTGTGAAAATGATGATATTTTAGGTCATATTTATGCAAAAATATAGAAAATTCCGCCACTGTAAAAGCCCTGAATCTGGCTGAAGTCTACAAATCACTGACACTGGTTTTTATATGTCATGCTGGTTTTTAGAATGCTGTTTAACTGCTGTCTTGTTTTCAAATACATGGTCATAAGGTTTCTGGACATGGTGATGGGTCTGGAAAAAAAAAAATCATGTTGATATGTTTCCTTGTCCTATGCAAAGTGAGACACCATACTATATTTGCATTTTGAAGTATTTTTCTTATCAGTAGTATTAATTATTTTCAGAATTACCCTAATGCACCACTTTCTATGTGCATAAACTGAGTGCGTTTACATATCAATGACTATACATGAACTTGAGTAATCAGATAATGGGAAACATCTGGGTTTACACGACAGTAATCGTATTTCTACTTTGTAAGCAGCCAATAATCTCATAGACGTGACAAACTTCAAACTTTAATATCAAATAATCAATTTATTCATTTTCTGAAGTATATACAGCATTTCAGGGTCTCCACAAAGTGTTTGATAGCCGTTTCGCCGCCTTTAATTCCATGGCTCGTTTAATTCTGGGGTTGCTAGATTCAGTGAGAAAAAACCTGCTAATGTCAATGGGAAAAAAGGCTTAATAAAGCCACGTCTTTAGAAAACACAGACCTGGCAACCATGGGGGAAGGCTCGCAGAATGAAAACACAGACTGAAATTGGGTTAGTGGTATGCATGTTGTGAGTACTCCAATTACTGGCGTAAAATCCAACTCTATCAGATTTCTCAAACTTATTTCTAGATCAGAGGATGCTGTATACATGACCACTTGAATAATCAGAGAACTGCAGAAATCTAACTATGATCGGATTATTAAGTGCATGTAAACACACTCATTTAGTGCTATTGAACACGTCATTTAGACTCTGAAACACAGAATATACAAGATAAAAATTAAGATTTTGATCAAGTTTATGTCACATATTTCTGTGAGATTACTGGCTGGTTGCAAAGTAGAAATCAAGTCAAGTCAGATTTATTGATATAGCACTTTTAACAATGGAGCATTGTCCAAAGCAACTTTATAATTTTAGATTATCTCCTGATATGTACGTCCAGTCCCAAATTGAGCAAGCCTAGGGGGACAGTGGCAAGGAAAAACTCCCAAAGCGTTATGAGGAAGACACCATGGGAGAACCACGACTCAAAAAGGGACCCAACCTCCTTGTGCGGCCTGGATGATAAATGAAGAATGAAACTAAATTATCTAAACTAATAAGTCATGGAGTCATAGTTAAAATAAAATGTAAAATATGCACATCGGCATTAAGTAATCCGATACACTCTAGGATCCTGAGTCTAAGCAGGAAAGTCCTTGGTGGCACTTCGTCCATAGCCAACCACAGGAGGGAGAGAGCCACCGCCCCCCGGTGTGGCACGGGCATGGTGGGACCGGAGCCGATGAAGGAAACATCCTGAGTAAAGCCCAAAGCAGAAGAACATCATTTGTAGTAGTGGAACCGGCACAGGAACACAGCTCGAACAGAAAACAGGAAATATAGTCAATTATTGATTAAGAGCACAGTGTCTACTGACAATCACTGATGCCCTGTGTAGCATGAGACCCCGACAGCATTAGCTATAGCAGCATAGCTAGAAAGAGGAGAACTGGAAGGTAACACAGCCAAGAGGGATCACATGAGACATCGGCAACCCCACGGGAGGCAGAAGACAGCAACCCAATGTCTCTGATCACCATAAGACTCTTTGACTATGAACCCCCATGTCTGCCCTTAGTCTAAGGCAAGGATGCACGAGTCAAGAGTCACCTATGACCAGAGCTCTTTCAACAGGCTGCTCAGTGGGTGCATCACTGAGGAGGGTAAACCTCACATGAACAGGTAAAGAGTAGTGCTCTTGTGGGGTAGCCTCACAGCTACGTTGCCGATCCGTCACCCACTTTCGATGCTGCCAGGGTGCTGCCGTAGCAGGGGCACTAACTACACCTGTGGCATCCAGATGTGCAAGCTAGAAGTCGAGCTAGCATTCTCTAATGTCTGGATGCGCCCTTCTAAAACTGTCTAAAGACTGACTACAAGCCTACACCTATCACAAATGAAATTTAAACTAATGACGGAGGGAGAATAGCTGAACATGCCACACTTGGCACAGGGAACAAGCGCAGCAGAAGCTATGTTAATAAAATTAATTAAATAATAAATTACAGGTAATTAGTTTCGGGTGGTGTTGTGCAGTGCCAACTGAAGATAAGGTTTAGCCAATGGTAAGCTGCAGCCGATGGTCCAGTGCAATTTTTAATTAAAGCGTTGATGGAAAGTTAATACAACACGTTACAAAAAACTAAGTCTGAAAAAAAGAAGGTGGCAAAAGGCTGTAAAAAGTTATAAAAACACACTACAGCAAAAGATAAAGCTGAAAAGACTAATGGCTAATTACTGCAAACATACGCCAGTATACCTGTAAAGTTACTAAATAATGATTAGCGGCGAAAATTATAATCTGCCGGTAATAGAAGGAAATGATTAAGATGTTGTACTATTGTATTGTAAAAGTACTCTATATACACGATACAGATGTGATCGGGAATTAAAACAGTTAAAAAGTAATTAACTGCTAACAGCTACAAACAGCGTGGAATCAGCGTGAATGAGTCTGGGTTGCCAGGTCCTCACAATCCTCCGTTTACAATCCAGTTATTGCTGAGTCATGTAAACCCAAAAGTTTCCCATTATCTGATTACTCAAGTGCATGTATACTTGTGACAAAATCTGATCGGATTATAAAGTGCAAGTAAACACACTCAATTTTTCCACATTGCACTTCTTATCCTGTCTAAACAAATATTAAGGAGTGTGCGAGGTATGCCCTTACTAATTCACACCTACTGAGAGCACGATGATACCACATTTATTTGAAAAAAGGGACTGACCCCCTTTGCTTGCCCTCGCTGACAGAAAGCACTAACCTTAGGGGGTTCTAAAGTGCAGAACGTCACTCCAAGATTTCCTCTCATTCTCTTATCTTTCACCACTGACAGACATGATGTTAAAAAAATTGACCTAAACCTGAAGGTATTCTCTGGTTTATAATCACCCCCTACATACTCTTTCTCTCACACACAAACATATCCATCCTCCCTGCACTTACATCATCCTGAGTGGCCCTGATCCAACTCTTAGGTCATTGTTGGACAAACGATCAGAGGACCAGGAGGCTTGCGCAATTTTCAGGGGTACAGATCTGGCTTGTGTTAAACCAAATCATCTTCAGTTGACTCGCTTAAAAACATACACACATATGCACTCCAGAAGGAGAGTAATGAATGTGCCCCCTACTGAACATACTGTCTTAAATTTTGTTACAATATGTTAAAGTACTAACATATGGAGAACAGTTTGTATACATATAGCATACATTTTGGAAAGATACATCTGAAAGCTGTTGAGATAGACTACTAGACGATTTTTAAACAGAACTCTGGGTAAGTTTGCTAGTTAGAAGCCTCTACTGATGTTGAGATGCACTTTGGCTTCAGTCACCAGCACAACTAACTCATCAGCAAAATAAAAGGGGAGAGAAAAACATGCTGCACGTTTGTTATCAATTTGTAGCATCAAAGAAGGCACCCCAATTTAATTAAAGGGGATTTACCAAAGTGTAACTAAAGTTCCCCTTATGTGGTAGATAAATTGCTACACGTAGGTCACACGTTTGCTACACAAAAACTATTAAGAGTTAAGCAATAATAAACACACAGCTATGGACATAGCTATGTCATAATTTGCATTAATAATTGATCTCAAGGGAAAAAAAACTGCACTTGCAATGAATTCTGGGAGCCACCAAGGTTGCCACGCCTACCCCTGAAGCCATCCGGGGAAGGCTGAAATTTTACGCACACAATCGTGTTTATTTGCTTTAATTTATTATCAGTTTATTTACCATGCTGGTAATTTTTGTAGCCTACTTACTCTATTAGATAGCCTATGAACTAGAGAATATGCGGCTCCACTATGCATTACTTTGACTGCTGCCGTGTCTAAGTGGAGGGGTTGGTTCGTATGAACTCATTTCGGGCATTACACCATTGATGCGCTGGGTAGGTGATGTGAGCGCATCTCTAATAAGCTCAACCACTTCTCTAATAATCTCAACCACAAGCATTATTCCTGCACTATCTAATCAGTAGCGTTTGATTAACTCACTGTTATTCAGTGTTTGAAGAACATTTCTTCTGCCTTTTTGTCTTTCTGCCATTTTCTCTTCATCTCAAGAGAACTGCTAAGCCTACTAAAAGTCCTCCTTGCTACTCCTAAGTGTTTCACATTAGATAGATAGATAGATAGATAGATAGATAGAGAGATAGATAGATACTTTATTGATCCCAGAGGGAAATTCAAGGCATCCAGTAGCAATTCCAACAATGGCCAGAAAGTCAAAAAAAAAAAAAAAAAAAAAAAAAAAAAAAAAATATATATATATATATATAATAAAAATAAACAGAATAAGTAATTAACGTAATGCCAATAGTACAGTTACCGGTGTAAACAGTGGGGTGCATATCCACAGTTATATATTGTGCAAAGAAATACACAGTGCAGAATGCGATAAAAAAAATAATAAAACACTACTATTTACATGCAAAAACTAAAAATAAAAAAATTGTACACTATACATGTATAGACATTAGGAGCTCTTTTAGGGGTTAAGATGCTTTATGAATAATCTTTTTTCTTTACTAGGATCTACTCCTAATTTTAAGAGTGAAACACCCACAATTCTAAGATTTTTCTTAGAATATTGTCACTAGGAGCAACTCTTGAGACTAAGAATTAAGAATCTTTATGAATACGGCCCCTGGAGGTTATATAGAGGAGTCAACAATCAAACTAGCACATAATCACTCTCAAGCAGCAATCTAGCTGGTTATTGTTAGCTAACTACCAACAGCAAATTCATCCAGTTTACCCGAATTGTGCTAACTGTCACATAGTCGGTTATAGAACTGGGATCTTAAGGTTTTTGAGTAATGATTCCATTAACTTAATCCACAACAAACCTCATCGTATCCATTTCACAGTTTTAAGAGCCATGTAATTTGGCTGCTGGTTTAGCTGGGGAACTGGGAGCTGCTGGCCATCAAACTCGCCCTTGAAGAGTGGCGACACTGGCTGGAGGGGGCCGAGCAGCCGTTTGTGGTCTGGACGGACCACAAAAATCTGGAATACATCCAGGCCGCCAAACGGCTTAACTCTTAACTCTCGCCAGGCCAGGTGGGCTTTGTTTTTCTCCCGCTTTAACTTTTCATTAACTTATCATCCTGGCTCTATAAACGTCAAGCTGGATGCCCTCTCCTGCCATTTGTACTTGGGGACCCAAGGGGATAACCTTGATCCCATCGTGCCGCCGGATCGCCTCATCGCTCGACTTACCTGGGAAGTGGAACGTGTCGTCAGAGAGGCTCAGAGGGCGGAATCCGAACACGGAGGTGGACCCCCTGATCGGCTCTTCGTACCCGCCTCAGCCCGGACCGCCGTGCTCTAGTGGGGGCACGGGTCTAAGTTTGCCGGCCACCCCGGCAATCATCGCACCCTCGCCCTCATCAAGAGATACTTTTGGTGGCCAAAGATGGAGCCAGATGATCGCCAGTTTGTGGCCGCCTGCGCCACCTGTGCCTGCAGTAAGGCCCTCCACCAGCCCCCAGCCGGACTACTTCAACCATTGCCGGTCCCGAGTTGCCATAGTCGCATATTGCGATGGATTTCATGTCTGGGCTTCCCGATTCTGACGGACACACGGTCATCCTCACGGTGATCGGCCGTTTTTCCAAGGCTGTCTGATTGGTCCCCCTGACCAAGCTCCCCACCACCATGGAGACGGCAAAAATTTTGTTTGATTAAGTGTTCAAGATTCATGGGATACTCCTGGACACTGTCTCGGACCGGGGGCAGCTGTTCACGTCACAAGTATGGAGGGCTCTACGCTCTTGGGCAGATGATCTGGCTCTCGGACATCCCTCTTTAAACTGAGTCCAGGAAGCTGGCGCCCAGGTACGTTGGTCCCTTTCACATTGATAAGATTGTTAATCCGTCCACAGTTCGTTTAGTTACCACGTCACATGTGCATTCACCCATCGTTCCATGTTTCGCAAATCAAGTCGGTAGCTTCCTCAGACCTGGGTCGTCTCCTTGGGTCTGCCTTTTGGGTTCCATCTAGCCTAGTGTTGGGGAATCTTGGATTCCCCCCGTAACAAAAAAAGTTTAAGTACAAACAAACAAATAATGCAATGAAACTGAAACAAACTGCAAGGTTAACTCAAGTAAGTATTTTAATCATCACACAGCACTAGTCTGTAGATTTTATAAACAAATGGACCTGTGAACTGTCAACTAAAATCTCTAGTATCCACTTGAAGCACCTGAACAGCTTAGGATCATTTAAATTTTCTCTTGAGGGCATACCCATGTCTAACTAAATAGACCAAATTACAGACTGCATGGATAGTACACCATAAGCTATTTACTGCGTACCTGAGAAAAGTAGATTAGGTATATAATTTAAACGAGGTTCATGGGATGAGGTGTGTCTGAGTAAGCACTGAGGTTTTGACTCACCTACAGTGTTACAGATTGGGTTTTCTGAATCAGCAGCTGAGATAATAGTTAGCACTTATCTAATGAAACCCTTAGCTCATTCATACAGGATGGGCATTGTTCTAGCTACAGGCCTTAAGCTGCAAATGATGCAGAATTGCAAATCTGAAAATTGTTTAAAGGTTCCAGACTCTTCCCCTCCTTGGGTGTGTTTTCTCTTCTCACTCTGTGCATTTTTCTTTTCCACTTCTGGATCTGAACCTCACATCATCAATAAATTATTGTAAATGATTTACCATATGGTGCTGAGTTGCAAATGTAATACAAACTATTTTAAGCACTCATGCCACTTGGGTGGAAAAAATTTCCAGTGCAGATTAAAAGAAAAACCATTTAGTCATACACCCATTAAATCCACCCAAACGTGACAAGCCAAAACTTATTTCCACAAGTTTTTTAATACTGTTTAATCAACTGAAACAAGACCTGACACATAATTTTGGATAATAAGCATGCTGGACTAACCTGTACTTGGCTCTCCAACAGCAAAACTATAGCACATAGTTAAAAAAACAAAAATTACTCTGAAAAAGTACATTTTCTATACTGACAAATAGAACAGCAAACAAATAAATGTTTCCTCAAACTTCAAATTAATTAATTCAATTATTTAGGAAAGAATTCCAGTTCACTACTATTGTATGTTAAGTCAGATACATTTACCCCCCTTCCATGTAATCTACAATACGTTTTACCTATTCAAATGATGTTGCACTCTGGTCACTATTTGTTTTTCCATTCCTTTCTGTCTAACTGATTCTCCAATCCAAAATGAACTAACCAAAGGTTTGAAACTAAAGACTAAATAACTAACAAGAGCCCACTAATAACAATATCAATTTTCAAGACCAAAATTGAAACCATTGATTCTGTATGTTCTCATGGCAAGTCTTACAGTTCTGAAGGATGGATGAGTGGTATCTGTTGCTGCAAAGTTTGTGTTAGTCATGCTCTAACCTTTCATCAGTGCTCACATTATGCTGCCCTAACAGGTGCTGGTGGCTGGACACTTTTGGTTGGTAGACTATTTTCAGTCCATAAACTTGCAAGAGAGAGAGAGAGAGAGAGAGAGAGAGAGAGAGAATTAAGCATTCTAGTCAGATACAAAGGTGACACATGATAGAGTATTGTGCTGGTATGAGTGCAAATCCAACAGGGCTCAGTTTTGCAAAAACACCATACTGCTTTTAGTACCAAAATCACCTCTGTCCAGACTTCATGGGAAGTCCTTATGGGCAACATGACATGCATTGCCAAATGAATAAAGAAATTGCTCAAACAGTTGGTATCTAGACCTATAGAGTATTTCTGGCTATTTCACTGATACAGTACATAGAAAAAAGATCATGGGCATCCAAATGACAACCCAAACATTGCTGCTACAACAGCCTTCTACTAGATTTCTCCTAGATTTTGAAACATGACTGTGAGGTTGGTTTCTGATGTTGAGTTCAAGGTTCTGTGCAAGCCAGCCAAGTTCATATTCAAAGTTCAATTCTCTACGGACAGCAGGACAGAACGTAGATGAACTGACTTTGCTGGTTGTGGAAACCTATAAATGTCATGTCAGCTCTATTTCAACAGCACTTTTTACAAAAGCATTGTCGCAAAAGAGCTTTACAATTTTAGAACATCTTCTAAATTATAAGGCCAATCCCAAATTGAGCAAGGCTAGGGCAACATTGGCAAGTAAAAACTAAAAATTATAAGGGAGAAACCTTGGGAGTTAAAAAAGACTCAAAAAGGGACCCGTTCTCCTTGGGCAGCTTGTTATATGTAAGAATTAACTAAATTATCTAATTAATAACTTCAGAGTAAAGGTTTAAATAAACAGAAACTAAAATTAACACAGAGAACATATTTAAAGATATAATAATAAAAATAAATAACAGGTAGACTAACATTTTAGAGAAAATGAAACATTATTAAGAAGTATAATGAAATGGAGAATATAAAAATCTAAATTTGTCACATTGAGAGTTATTTAGTACAACCCATTCTACTGCCACTGTTTGTCTCTTGGGAATCCAGAATTGTATGCTTTATAATATTAATGCATTACAAGTGAGTGTGGCTGAAAAAGGAGAGCTCATTAATTAGAAGGCCTGTCCATAAACTTTTATCGATACAATGTATATTCAAGCAACTTAGACAAAATGGAGTGGTGGAGGAAATCAAAATCTGAGACATCAAAACTGTTGTCCACATTAGTCACCCTGACACCATGCTCCCTCTCCCAACAAGAAATTCCAGATGCTATGATTAAGAAACACTCAACACATTACAAACAGATGTACAGTGGTGCTTGAAAGTTTGTGAACCTTTTAGAATGTTCCATATTTCTGCATAAATATGACCTAAAACATCATCAGATTTAAAAATAGATAAAGAGAACCCAGTTAAACAAATGAGACAAAATATTATACTTGGTCATTTATTTATTGAGGAAAATGATCCAATATTACGTATTAGTAAGTGGCAAAAGTATGTGAACCTCTAGAATTAGCAGTTAATTTGAAGGTGAAATTAGGGTCAGGTGTTATCAATCACTGGGATGACAATCAGGTGTGAGTGGGCACCCTGTTTAATATAAAGAATGGGGATTTATCAGAGTCTTGTCTGTGGAAGTGTATCATGACATGAACAAAGGAGATTTCTGAGGGAAAACACTGCATTCCAGCATAAGGACTTTATCCTGTCTGTAAAACATGGTGGTGGTAGTATCATGGATTGGGCCTGTTTTGCTGCATCTGGGCCAGCAAGGCTTGCCATCATGATGGAACAACGAATTCTAAGTAATATCAGATATTTCTAAAGGAAATGTCAGGACATCTGTCCATGAACTGAATCTCAAGAGGAGGTGGATCATGCAGCAAGACAATGACCCTAAGCACACAAGTCGTTCTACCAAAGAATGGTTAAAGAAGAATAAAGTTAATGTTTTGGAATGGCCAAGTCAAAGTCCTGACCTTAATCCAATTGAAATGTTGTGGAAGGACCTGAAGCGAGCAGTTAATGTGAGGAAACCCACCAACATCCCAGAGTTGAAGCTGTTCTGTACAGAGGAATGGGGAAAAATTTCTCCAAGCTGGTGTGCAGGACTGATCAACAGTTACAGGAAACATTTAGGAAACATTGGTAGAACGACTTGTGTGCTTAGGGTCGTTGTCTTGCTGCATGACCCACCTTCTTTTATAATTCAGTTCATGGACAGATGTCCTGACGTTTTCTTTTGCAATTCTCTGATAGAATTAGAAATTCATTGTTCCATCAATGATGGCAAGCCCTCCTGGCCCAGATGCAACAAAACAGGCCCAAACCATAATACTACGACCACCATGTTTTACAGATGGGATGAGGTTCTTATGCTGGAATGCAGTGTTTTCCTTTCTCCAAACATAACGACGCGTTTGTCTTAAACCAAAAAGTTGTATCTTGGTCTCATCTGTCCACAAAACATTCTTCCAATAGCTATGTGGATTGTCCATGTGATCTTTAGCAAACTGCAGACGAGCAGCAAATTTTCTTTTTGGAGAGCAGTGGCTTTCTCCTCGCAACCCTGCCTTGCACACCATTGTTGTTCGCCAACTATTACACGCCTTGCTCTTGGAGTGATCTTTGTTGGTCGACCACTCCTGGGGAGGCTAACAATGGTCATTTGTACACCAACTGTCTGACTGTGGATTGGTGGAGCCCAAACTTTTTAGAGATGGTTTTGTAACCTTTTCCAGCCTGCTGAGCATCAACAACTCTTTGGGAGGTCCTCAGAAATCTTCTTTGTCGTGCCATGGTACATTCCACAAACGTGTTGTGAAGAGCAGACTTTACTAGATCCCTGACACCTGATTGTCATCCCATTGATTGATAACACCTGACTAATTTCACCTTTAAATAAACTGGTAACCCTAGAGGTTCACATGGGTTTTCCAGTCACTAATATGTAATTGGATCATTTTCCTCAATAAATAAATGACTAAGTATAATATTTTTTCTCATTTGTTTAACTGACTTCTCTTTATCTACTTTTAGGACTTGTGTGAAAATCTGATGTTGTTTTAGGTCATATTTATGCCGAAATATAGAACAATATAAAGGGTTCACAAACTTCCAAGCACCACTGTATATTAATACACACTTGTAGAAAACCTAACTGAATGTAACGAGCGGCAATGTACTCAAGAACATCTACCCATCCCTGGTTAGCAAGAACATCTTATTTGACAACATTGGTCCTGTTTTCTCTCTCCATATTTCCTTTCCATGATTCCATTACTTAAAGTCCTTAGAGGGAAGCGTTTGGATGGAAATCTCTGAAGTAATCAATCACTTAATTCACTATCTGACATTTTGAAAAATGATTATGGGTTAGTTGGACATAGGGAAAATCTGACCAAGTGCATAGTGCCATCTGTAAAGTTTTGAGGAGTATTAATGATTTGAGACTGGTTTCATCATTTAGGCTGGACCCATAGTCCCAATGAAAGGAAGCCTTTCAATAATATTACAGAAAATTTTGTGCTTACACTTTGTGACTACAATTTGGGGAAGGGCTGTCGCACAATGTGAAGTCCATGAAGAAATGGTTTGCAGAGTTCTGCACAGAACCATGACCTTTTAGTCCCTTTGGAATAAACCTATCCCATGAAAATCAATTTCTGTCCTCATTGTTGCTCTTGTGGATGAACGGGAGTGAATAATCGCAGATCCAGAATCTAGTGGGGAGACATTATTGAAGTACAGAGATCCTTATACATTGGCCACAAAGACTGGTTCATACACTCCATGGCCACTTCATTACATAAACCTTCATTTATATAAATAGTGCTGGGTATGTCCCATTTTTGCCTTCAGAAGAGCCTTAATAATTTGTGGCATAGATTCAGCAAGATGCTGGA
Organism: Ancistrus triradiatus; assembly: GCA_025084515.1. NCBI lineage: Eukaryota > Metazoa > Chordata > Actinopteri > Siluriformes > Loricariidae > Ancistrus > Ancistrus triradiatus. The sequence continues at coordinate 53,252 of JAJAGP010000708.1, read as the reverse complement.
AACATTCCTCAGAGATTTTGATCCATATTGACATGACAGCATCACACAGTTGCTGCAGAATTGTCAGCTGCACATCCATGATGTAAATCTCCCATTCCACTACATCTGGTGAGTGTGGAGGCATTTAAGTACAGTGAACACATTGCCATGATCAAGAAACCAGTTTGACATGATTTGAGCTGTGTGACATGGCATGTAGAAAATGGTACACTGTAGTCATAAAGGGATGGACATGGCCAGCAACATTACTCAGGTTGGCTGTAAGGGGACCAAAGTGTGCCAAGAAAATATCCTCCACACCATTACACCACCACCAAGCTAAACTGTTGATACAAGTTAATATGGATTCATGCGTCTGTGTTGTTTATGCCAAATTTTGACTCTACCATTCAAATTTTGCAGCAAAAATTTTGACTCATCAGACTAGGCAACATTTTCCAACCTTCTTTTGTCCAATTTTGGTGAGCCTGTGCAAACTGTAGCCTCAGCTGCTTGTTCTTAGCTGACAAGAGTGGCACCCGGTGTGGCCTTCTGCTGCTGCAGCTCTGGTTCAAGCTTTGATGTGTTGTGTGTTCAGAGATGCTCTTCTGCATACCACGGTTATTTAAGTTACTGTTGCCTATCAGCTCAAACCAGTCTGACCTTTGACCTTTGGCATCAACGAGGCATTTCCCAAATAACTCCTGATCATATGATATTTTCTCTTTTTCAGATCATGCTCTGTAAAGCTTAGAGATGGCTGTGCATGAAAATCCCAGCATATCAGCAATTTCTGAAATACTTATACCTTGCACCAACCACAGTAGCACGTTCAAAGTTACTTAAATCACCTTTCTTGCCCATTCTGATGGTCAGTTTGAACTTTACCAGGCTGTCTTGACCATGTCTGCAGGCCTAAATGTAATGAGTTGCTGCGGTGTGATTTGCTGATTAGAAATTTCAGTTAACGAGCAGTTGAACCTGTGGACCTAACGAAGTGGCCAGTGAGTATATAATTACCATGATGTCTGATCCATATAGTGTATATTATATTGCTATATGATGTGTAAATCTATCCTGTTATCCCCTGGTGAAGCCATACTACACTGAGTGATGAGAGACGCCACAGACAAGGCGCCGACTGTTAAAGTTAAACAGGTTCCCAAAATGATTGCCTTGCCCCTCCCTTTGACACAGGGCTTCTGTATAACCTATGCCACATCAGGTTGAAAAGGTCAGCGACCCAGTTACAATGATGATGGTCAGATTTATGGCAGTAGTTGAGGGGTTTCCTGTTCATGTTGGGGTCTGCTTGGGCCAAACCAAAACAACTCCTGTTGAGGGCAATGGTGTAGTCTTACAGGGAGTCCCAGACGAGAAGGGAAAAAAAGTTTGGGTGGATCTGTCTGTTTGTCAGGAAGACAGAGATAACCGTTGATAAATTAAGGGAATAGTAAAGCAACTGCTTCTCTCAACATAAGATATCAACTAGTACTGTTACTATAGGGTTTTGCACAGTGGAAACATGTTTATACAGGCCAACTTCCCATGCCAAGAACAGTTAGACATTGGTCTGTCACTGTTGGTATTAGGGTTACAAAATTGTCACTATGTGAAAGGTTACATTGCTTCAGCACAAATATTATGTTTAATCTTCTTAATCTTAGGAAGTATTTAGGCTGCCACTACTACCCATGTTTAATATTTTAACAATTTTTTCCAGTCATGTCCCATCTCTATCTCTCTCTAACACGAGCACACACATTTTTGTGTCTGTCGTGGTTAGTACTGTATCCTTTCAACTGACATACTGCTTACTGTAGCTAAGTAATGCTACACCGAATCATAACCTCAGTAACCTAAAGGAAATATTATTTTCAATTACAAGGACCAGCAAAATCAGTCCATCTATGTGCACACACACACACACACACACACACACACACACAGCCTCTGATCAATCAACAGGCGTTCCTTATGCCAAGCACAGTGGTTGTCCTGCTTTTCATACCAATATAAGCAACAGTAGCACTAAAACTTTACCAGATGCTCTGTACCAAGCCACTTAAATTGAATTTCGGAAAGCTTAATGCATTCATTGTTTATTCGGACTGTAGATTAGTTCAAACAGTCCATTGATCGTGTAAATATAAATAAATAGCCATCAGTTAAAACTGAAAGTATAAGTTCAGAACAAAACAAAGGGGGCGGGGGGGCACCACGCGTTAACAGGACAATTTAACTGAGGCCAAATATTCAAGTCAATTCACTTGAATATTTAACCCCTCGTCAAGCATAACATGGTCTTATCCATTCGTGCATCCAGTCAAAAATGTATTATATTACCTGCTGACAAACAACATCATAGCGAGGTGCGCATAAAAATGCAAAAATTAAAATTCAGCGAAGCAAAGTGAGCCCGCAGCTTCACTCCCTCACCCAAAACTCAGTGTTCATTTTTTTGTCCGATTTTGACTCTCTGTAACTGAAATATTTTGCTAAGTATGCTGGGAATATTCCAATATTCCAAAGTGGTTCTTTTTTTTTTGTCAGAACTACAACTTTTAGAGAACAGTTTCTCGAGTGTCACAGTAAATCTGTGTCACATCACAGCCAGAAAAGCTGTTGGCGTGTCTGGATCCCTGGACATGTGCATACAACAAGTGAACAGAAATCAAGTCAGATTATTTATATAGCACGTTTTACAATGGAGCATTGTCTCGAAGCAGCTTTACAATTTTAGATTATCTTCTATTTTGAAGCCGACTTCAAATTGACCAAGTCAGTCACAAAAGCATATCACACGGTTAAAACAGAAAAACCTTTCAAAGACTATCCATTATACATGTCATTATCTTTATCCTTATACACGCAAATGGTAAAGATAAGATCATTCGTAATTTAAAGTGAATGTGTTTATAATTAAACAGAAATACAACTCAAATGGTAGAGATGTGAGCAGTTTCATTTAAGAACCTTGTTTCAATCATTAGGTTTATTATAGGGGTGACACGGTGACTCGAAGGGTAGCACCACTACCTCACAGCAAGAAGGTCCTGGGTTCAGTTCCAGGGTGGAGTGGCCTGGGTCTTCCCCATGTCTGCATGGATTTACTACGGGTACTGCAGTTTCCTCCCACAGTCCAAAGAAAAGCGTGTTAAGTTAATTGATTACGCTAAATTGGCAACAACTTGTGTTTGTACATATATAATGTAACCTTGTGTATAGATGTTACCTTGTGTGTGTTGCTGAAGTGGCCATTGATGCTGATATCGATTTTAACTAAAAAAGCAAACTATGGCGATCTCTAAAGTTTTATGGGAATCTTGCAGCAGAAAGAAAATAAGTGCAAGTATATTGGGTGAAAATATTCTAATCTACAAAAAGAGGAGCTGCAGAAAAAGTTTGAGAACCACTGCTTTAGGTTAACCAATTATGCTAAAGTGACCCTAGTGTGTGTGTGCCCTATGATGGATTGGCCCCGTCTAGGGTTGTTCCTGCCTTGCACCCTATGCCGACTAGGCACTGACTCTCCCTTGACCCTGTCAGGATTAAGAAGATAAGAAAGTAAATGAATGAATGTTTTGAATGGTCCAGTCTGATCTCAATCCAACTGTAAATCTTTAGAGAGCTGAAATCAGATATTGGGAAAAGGAACCCCGCAAATATTCACGAGCTGGAGAGAATTTCAGTGGAAGAAACTACCAGACAGGTGCAAGAAAATCAGCCAAAATTAGCTTTATAATGAGACAGCAATTTAACACTAAGCAGATGAAAGGGAAAAACTCCTTTCCTTTTATTATTACTGTGTCTGGGTAGCACACCAGTGTTTGGGGTACTCTGGGTGAGCATTTTTCATTTAAATTGGGCGTAATCTTGGCCCATCGTTAGACCATGGCATGGGTGTGTGTTTCACTCCTGATGACATAATGCAATGCAGGTGCAAAGTTACAGCCTAGGTTTTGGCTGCACTTAGATGGAGAATCAATCTGATCTCATGCTGTCAACTGTTACATACTGTCATTCAGGATCTCAGAATTATTGCAGTGGTTCTGGCAAAGTTTTTCTCAGGGTCTGAACAAAGTCAGTGGTTTCATCATGATGCACACCAGGCTTGATCCAATAAAATGAGTTACTGCATTCAGTTGAGCACCATCTCCCACCCCCCTGTCAGCGCTGTACTCTCAGCCTTAATTTCTCACGGGTGTTGTGTCTCAGTACCTGAGGCTCTAAAATCTTCAGTGAGCCTCCAAAAAGTGGAGTGAAACAATCTCATTCTCCAACACCAAGTAGACATACAGTGGTGCCTGAAAGTTTGTGAACCCTTTAGAATTTTCTATATTTCTGCATAAATATGACCTAAAACATCTTCAGATTTTCATACAAGTCCTAAAATATATAACAAGAACCCAGTTAAACAAATGAGACAAAAATATTATACTTGGTCATTTATTTATTGAGGGAAGTGATCCAATAGTACATATTAGTAAGTGGCAAAAGTATGTGAACCTCTAGGAATAGCAGTTAATTTGAAGATGAAATTAGAGTCAGGTGTTTTCAGTCAATGGGATGACAATCAGGTGTGAGTGGGCACCCTGTTTTATTTAAAGAACAGGGATCTATCAAAGTCTGCTCTTCACAAGATTTGTTTGTGGAAGTGTATCATGGCACGAACAAAGGAGATATCTGAGGACCTCACAAAAAGAGTTGTTAATGCTCATCAGGCTGGAAAAGGTTACAAAACCATCTCTAAAGAGTTTGGACTCCACCAATCCACAGTCAGACAGATGGAGAAAATTCAAGTGGTCGACCAACAAGGATCACTCCAAGAGCAAATTATGTAATAGTTGGTGAGGTCAAAAAGGACCCCAGGGTAACTTCTAAGCAACTGAAGGCCTCTCTCACATTGGCTAATGTTAATGTTCATGAGCACACCACCAGAAGAACACTGAACAACAATGGTGTGCATGGCAGGGTTGCGAGGAGAGAGCCACTGCTTTCCAAAAAGAAAATTTGCTGCTCCTCTGCAGTTTGCTAAAGATCACGTGGACAATCCACATAGCTATTGGAAGAATGTTTTGTGGCCGGATGAGACCAAAATAGCACTTTTTGGATGTGAAAAGAAAAGCGTATGTTTGGAGAAAAGGAAAACACTGGATTACAGCATAAGAATCTTATCCCATCTGTGAACATGGTGATTGTAATATCATGGTTTTGGGGCTGTTTTTGCTGCATCTGGGCCAGGACGGCTTGCCATCATTGATGGAATAATGATTCTGAATTATATCAGAGAATTCTAAAGGAAAAATGTCAGGAAATCTGTCCATGAAACTGAATCTCAACAAGAAGGTGGGTCATGCAGCAGACAACGACCCTAAGCAGACAAGTTGTTCTACCAAAAGAATGGTTAAAGAAGAATAAAGTTAAAGTTTTGGAATAGCCAAGTCAAAGTCCTGACCTTAATCCAACTGAAATGTTTGTGGAAGGACCTGAAGTGAGCAGTTTATGTGAGGAAAACCACCAACATCCCAGAGTTGAAGCTGTTCTGTAGGGAGGAATGAACTAAAATTCCTCCAAGCCGGTGTGCAAGACTGATCAACAGTTAGCGGAAATGTTTAGTTGCAGTTATTGCTGCACAGGGGGATCACACCAGATACTGAAAGCAAAGGTTCACATACTTTTGGTACTCACTACTATGTAGTATTGTATCATTTTCCTCAATAAATAAATGACTAAGTATAATATTTTTGTGTCATTTGTTTAACTGGGTTCTCTTTATCTACTTTTAGGACTTGTGTGAAAATCTGATGATGTTTTAGGTCATATTTATGCAGAAATACAGAAAATTGTAAAGGGTTTACAAACTTTCAAGTACCACTGTACAGGGCTGCATTGCTCTAGTGACACAGTGTGATGCCTGTTATAGAAATGTGCTTAGGTTTCATGCTACATTTCCACTTCATATATACAGTATATAAGAAATTAGGGCTAGAGTCATTACAGTCAGAAACACTATCCTAAAGCCACACAGAAGCTGATTCATTTTCAGAGCTTAAGCCTAGGAATGTAACACACACTTTACTGTAATCATTTTTTTCTGTGATCTAAACAAAATTTTCCCAAAAAGAATAATGTAAAGTGAATGAATCCATTCCAAACCTCCAGAAAATCCACACTGTATAAGGCATTACATGCATTAATGGAGCTGTATTTGTATTTGATTTGGATGATAAGGATGTGTTCCGACAAATCCATCATAAATAATTTCACCAAGTTAAATGGATCATGAACTGGAGAGTTTAACAAGTGTTTGGTATAAAATTGCAGAGCCTACGATAAGTAATGATAAATAAGTTGATGTTTAAAACACTTGCATTAACCTAGTTGGTCAAAATCACAACGCTTATTTTATAACGTGTTGAAAAATCTCATGTAATTTAGTGAGTAATGAAAAGTAAAAAGTGAAAAGTAAAAGCAAAAGACTTACTGTATTGGTGAACTCTAGCGCTAGGATAGCTGCTAAGCTAACTGCAGCCTGTGTTCTGTAGCATTCCATTCCTGTTTTCCTGAAAAGGCTAAATTAAACTAAAGCTCACATAGACTAGAATGAAGATCAGTGGAAAATAGTATTATGGAGTGAGGAAAACCAAATGTTTGAGTCCAATCATCAACAATATGTTATATATGGTCATATATCATTGCTAATGATAATGAAGAATTTTGCACTGTATTGTATATACAGATAAACAGACAGATGTACATAGCCATAAAATTAAAACCACAGACAGGTAAAGTCAATAACGTTGAGTGTGTTACTCTGGGAAATGTTCTGCTGGGAAAAAATGGGTCCTGGCAAGTACCACCTACCTAGATGAAATGCGTTCATTCATGGCAACACTATTCCCTAGTGGCAGTGGCCTAGGGAATTGCAACATTTGTTTGTTGCGCTGAGAAATGGTTGGCCAACGTACGGAGTCTGGTTTCACAGAGTGATTCACTTAGCAAAACAATTCCCAAATATAAAATATCATAGAGGAACTTAAAACTTAAATTGTGTCTTTCAGCAAGATAATGCACCCTACCACACTGCAAAAAAAAGTTCAGGAATGGTTTGAGAAACATAGTAATGAGTTCCAGGTGTTGACTTGGCCTCCAAATTCCCCGACCTGAATCCAATCAGGAATCTCTGGATGTGCTGCACACAACTCTTAAAGGATCAGCTTAAAGGATTGTATTGATGCCATTTACCTCAGGACACCTTCAGAAGTCTTGCAGAGTCCATGTCTTGACAGGTCAGAGCCATGGCAGCACAAAGGGGAGCAATACAATGTTAAGCAGGTGGTTAAGTGTTTGACTGATTGGTATATATGCCATTACATATAATGTTTGAATTTCCATATGTACTGAATTTCATACTCAATATGCTTTAATACTGACAATACCTTCTGCCAAAGAATAGGGCCACAACATGCCATTGTTACTATGCAACACAGTATGCAAAAAAAGGTATAAAGTTTATATAACACTACCAAGTCAAGTCAGTTTTAAATACAAATGGTAAATAAGTTAAGGTGAAAAGAAAAAAGCACTAAGACTAAAAATAAAATTCATTAAGAATTAAACAATATAATTTAACAGGGTTATTCCATTAAATGCATATCTGTTTTTGTGTGCATAAAGCTTGTTGTTGCTTGGTGGTGATACCGTTTGTGTGAAAAAGTCTCTCCTGAACCAATAAGACTGTAAGTACCTATCTACCATACCTATACTGTGTCCATTACAGGGAGTTAAATGACATTTAGTGTATAGAACTGCTCAAGTAATGACTATTTGTGAAGAAGGCGGAAACCTGTCTACAACTATCCTCCCCACTACCCTCCTCTCCCTCATCCATTCTTGCATGCATTACATCAGTGCCCTTGTCAGTTTTGTATGAGACTTTTAGGTGTGTGTTAGGGTATGCTGGATCATGGATCATCTGATGTAACCAATCTAAACACTGAGTCAAAAGAATGAGTGCTAAAACCATCTATTTAAAGCATGCACACAATCTCCCATTGTCCGAGCCAAGAGATTATCCTTTCTAAACAAACTGACACCCTGTCTATCTTTACATATTCTCCCTAAAACATCAATTATCTTCTTGCAACATTTCTTTGTTGCGCTGAGAAATGGTTGGCCAACGTACGAGGTCTGGTTTCACAGAGTGATTCACTTAGCAAAACAATTCCCAAATATAAAATATCATAGAGAAACTTAAAACTTAAATTGTGCATATGGTTGAGGTCAGTTAATTGTGCCTTTACATTTCTGTTTTTGCAAAGGGACCTCAAGACTATGGGGAACATATTTGTCTTGGCAAACGCAATATCTGTGTGTAGTGCATGGGCATTTTTGTGGCCGTCATTGTGTAACTGACCTATTTAGGGGACAAAGACACAGAGCTAATCACACAAAAAAATAAAGACAGGCAAACATTTACATCTGAACAGCCCTTTGAATGCTCAGTTTTTACTGGCTTTTATTTGAAATCTCCAGTAGATAAATCATTACTGAAATCTCCAAGGCAAACAGTATACAAGATAATTAGTCTTAACAATAGACAACACAAATCACCTCTACACAGATATGGATCTAGGCCCAAAATGACCAAACTAAATGGCAACATTGGGAGGAAAATTAATTGTACTGTTACAGCATTAGCAGACCCAGAGTAGCTTAAAACTGAACAGAAAAGTTGAAGGTCATGCTTAATTGCCAAACAGAAGCAGCTTGGTCGAGCAAGGATTTAACTTTAAACATTAATGCTAACCTGTAGTTGCAGTTATTGCTGCACAGGGTTTGTCACACCAGATACTGAAAGCAAAGCTTCACATACTTTTGCCACTCACTAATATGTAATATTGGATATTTTTCCTCAATAAACAAATGACCAAGTATAATATTTTTGACTCATATGTTTAACTGGGTTCTCTTTATGTACTTTTAGGACTTGTGTGAAAATCTGATGATGTTTTAGGTCATATTTATGCAGAAATATAGCAAATTCTAAAGAGTTCACAAACTTTCAAGCACCACTGTATTTACTTTCTGTATTTTCCATACTGTCCCAACTTTTTCTGATTTGGGGTTTCATTTAAACACATATGGAACTATAATTTGAAAAGGATAATTATTTTTTTGACAGGCCTCTGTCTCATTTGAACTTATGAATAGCTGCAATTGCTCCTAGCCTAACACCACTCAGTTAAACAAAGAAAGGTTCTATGCTGAAACTATAAAAGTGTAGCATATAGTGAATAAGCATTTCCTTTTGAACATAAATCATATTCATCTGGACTACAATATTCAACATATAATATAACAGTTATTGGGAAGCGCAAGTCCGTGGGTTGGGATCCGTTCACTGCAGCATGAACGCAATAGGAAGATACAGAAGAAATGTGAGGAAGCACAGCAAGGGGAGCATGTCAAGATCACGTAACATTGATCACTCAGTAAGATTTAATGCGTGAGCAGAACCACAGAGTTGTATCTAGATATCCCACAAGAATCATATTGGATCACAGGAGCACAAGTACAGCACAAACAACTGTTGGGTATAATAACATGTACTGAACTTTAGACAGGATTTGACTGATGATCACAGAATTTAGACATGAGAGCACCCTGGGGCCAATAATAGTTAAGAAACCCACAATGGTTTGGCCGTTTTCTTGTTTTGTGTATTTTGGTAATCCAACTCCCCGTTTTAAGTACACTTGTGAGGACATTACTAATAAATGACTTATTCAGATGAGCTGTTAAGTAACAGATGTGATATTATGAATCCAACAGTCCCCTATATTGACCTATGCACATTTCCCTCCCAAAGTAACCACAGTGGAAACAGGACACCCACTCATACATCCATTAGTAATAACACCAGTAAGCCTTATTCACTCTCCAGTATTGGGTCTCACACTATGACCACTAGAATCAGATCAATACCAACCTACAGATCCAGAATTTTGAAATGTTTGCCATCTGAACTGGGAGTGTGGTCAGGATTTAACTTTTTTTCACCACTTTTGCTCAGTCATTCTTTAAGCTATTTTCACATGGAGCTATCCAAGCACACTCATTCATGTCTGCTTCTCAGGAGATGGAGTTCCCCATGGACGGGTTATGGGAAATTCTAGAATAAATATTCTAGGAAGACTAAATCCCTGTAAGTGCAAAAAATTACACCAATCAACAACTTCTAGCCTTGGTGAGATACATAGATCTCATAGGAAGTCCCACAATAATAGATGAGAGCATTTTATCTTATGGCTCTTAATTTCCCAGATTGGATTATGACACTGACAGACATGGAGACCTGAAGATTGCTTTATTAGCCCCTATTAATTAAACTCTATTAATACTGCATGTATAATGTCATACCTTATTGTAAAGCTTCAGTTAAGTGAGAAATTAGTGAGGCACAAAGAGTGAAGTCATACTAAGAGTCAGACTAATGAGAATCCTTTAGATTCCAAGCAACACATTTTGAGTACCTCAAGACTTGGCAAGACAACACACACACAATCTGAACATTATTTAAGAAGGAGCGTTAAGAAGGAGGATTGGCCATCTGTGACCTGTCTGCCTGTTACTTTCACTTGCAGTCCATTTTGCACTAAATGACAATGAGATTTTAAACACTTTATTATAAAATAAGCTCTGTGTTAATTATTCTAGCCAACTGTAGGTTAAAATATGAGTGTTTTAAACAATAAGGTCAGCTCCGCTGTGATAGAGCATAGACTATATTAAACTCATTGGTATATGATACATTTAAACTTATGATGGATTTGTCTGAACGTATCCCCATTATAAATCAGGGAGCACCTGTACAATACAACACTATTAATGCATATAATATCTTACACAGTGTGGATTTTCTGGGGGTCTGGAACCGATTAATTCAATGTACATTACATTCCCTTATAGGAAAAATGTGCTCGGTACTCGTTGTTTTCGGTTCTCGACAAGTCTTCTGGAACAAGGTACCACTGTACTAGGCCCAGTCACGAAGCCTATGGTAACAGTGACAAGGAAAAACTGCCTACATTTGATGAGACAGAAACACTGGGAGGACCAAAACTCAAAAAGCAACCAAACCCTCTTGCGCAGGTTTAGATGTCATATGCAAGAAATAAACTAAATTACCAAAAAGATATATTTATAATAATGATTTAAATACACAGAAGCTATTGTTATCCTCATAATCCTGGTCAGGGTCGCAGTGTGCAAGGCAGGAACAACCCTGAACAGGGTGCCAATCGATCGTAGGGCATATACACTCCCAAACTCATACACACACTCACACACTAAGGGCAATATATCTAAATATATATTATAAATATATGCATAATTATGCCAGCCCTATCTTTTTTCTATCTGTAAACGTAGCTTATCCTTTCAAATTTGAGAGATTACAAGAAGACTATAGCAGCTTCAGAACCAACCATCATGCATGTTTGATCATCCTGGCCTCAAAGCTGTGTTTGAATGTGTTCTCATTACAGAATGCATTCAACATCTTTAAAGCAGACTATGTTCCTTTAGATGGACAAATACCCCTGACTTCATCTACTAACAAGTACAGTAATTCCAAATAGGTATGTAAAAACTTTGGACTACAGGGAATTTGTGGATGAACAGAACACAGAATTTGGGTTGTCATACATTCATATAAATTTGTAATCTTGAGACAGTGCTGGCTTGAAGGCAGGATCACATTTTGTACATCCTGAATATATGGGTGAGCTTACATGTCTGACTTCATAGCAACTATGATTTCCAGCAGAGTGATGCATTGGCAATCTGAGGGTGGCCCATGACCAAAGTCTTTCCAATGCATATCTGAGGGATATGAATTCACCATCAGATTATCACATTACCTTGCCTCAATGGCGTTTTTCGATGCTGCAGAATGCCTGAGCTAAACGAGAAGGTCTGAGGCACTGCCAAGTCAGGACTACAAGCAATCAGGGAGATACCACATGGAAGTTATACGAGTCTGCACCTGTCAACCACTCTCTGAAAGGTGATAATGCCACAGAGGCATGAAGAAAGACTTTCTCATGTGAAGGCCAAACACAAGGAGCTATCAGTCAAGGCAGAGTCACTGAGTCTAGCAGACAAGGAGGCAGCTAGAACCATATTTATAGCAGCACTTAAGCTTGTATGGTTATACCAATCAACATGCTGATTCAGCCCAATATGTACAACCCCAAATGAAAGACAAAACATTGGGATAGTATGGAAAATGTAAGTAAAAATACACTGACTTTTATTTCACTGGATAGAGTATGAACCAAAGATATTTCATGTTTTACCTAAATAACTTAATTTCATTTGCTAATATACATCCATTCATGTAATTCAGGACACATTCCTGAAGAAAAAAAAAGGAAAAATCCAGATAAAAAAGAACATCCAGACATTTATCAGCAACAAGTCCAAAAGCCATGGTCTGAAAGGGTATGGGGTTGTGTCAGTGTCCATGGCTTAGGAAATTTACACTTCTATGACACAGCTTTAATGGAGAAAATTAATGCAGAGATTTTAGAGCAACATATGCTGCCTTCAAGATGACATCTTTTCCAGGGACGACCATGAATTTTTCAACAAGACACTGCGTAACAACATGCGTTACACAGTATAAAGGCATAGCTGTGGTACAGGTACTGAACTGGCCTGCCTGCAGTCTTTTTTTCCCCAGTAGAGAATGTGTGGGAAAATTTTGAAACAAAACAACGTGACAATGACCCTGTACTGTTGCACATCTTAAGATGCATTTGCAGTAGGACTGGTACAAAATAACACCTCATACACTAAATCACTTCCCATACTCTGTGGCAAAATGTCTTTTAAGTGTGGTGAAAAAGAATGGCAACATTACAAAGTGGTAAATGCTTTACCATCCCAATATTTTTGGAATGTGTTGCAGGCCTGAAATGGAGGAATGGTTGTTTATTAACAAATGAAATGAAGTTGACCCGATAAAACATGAAATATATTCACTTTACACTGTCTGAAATATAAAAAATATATTTAAGTAAATGTAAAAATACTGCGTTTATTTATTTTTTTATTTCTATACTCTCCCACCTTTTTTGATTTGGGGTTGTACATGTTTATGTAGTATTTAACATTAATGTACAATATTCCAAATACAGACATATTTGTATTTGATGTCTTCTGCACTGTCAGTAGAAAAGAACAAGCATGTTAAGCTTTAATAACAGACCTGTTATTAAAAGTATTTAATAACAGAACACTTCAGATAAAACACATTAGGAAATGGTTAGAAAAATTAGTGTTTCATGTTCACAATAGTCCTTTGCTCAGTGTGTTGCTTACTCTGCTGTGTTCATCGTGTTTTTCTTTATGTTTACATCTACAGTACTGTATTCCTAGTGCAAATAAGTCTTCATAGTTCCTAAAAAGATTAGGGATTGTAGACACCCAAAAGGAGCTGAAAGGAAACTGAAAGGATTTAGAATTCATAAACAGAGTAAGTGTATTGCTTTGACTTTTCACTTTCAATCCTCACTTTTCAATACTCACTAAGTTAGATGAGATTTTTCAACACTTTATTATGAAATAAGCTTTGTGTTGATGATTTTGACTAACTGTATTTTAATGTAACCTTACTTAACATTATCATTACTTATCACAGGCTCTACTATGACAACAGTATAGACCAAACACTCTACCTAACACTCGTTAAACTAGTCAGTTCATGTTAGATTTAATTTATTATGGATTTGTCAGAACATAACCCCGCCGTAAAACAGGGAGCACCTGTACAATACAGCTCTATTATTGCATATAATGCCTTATACAGTGTGGATTTTCAGGGAGCCTGGAACATATTAATTCAATTTACATTATTCCTTATGGGAAAAATTTGTTCGGTACTCATTGTTTTCTGTTCTCGACAAGTCTTCTGGAACAAATTACATCGAGAACCAAGGTACCACCGTATATATTATCATACTATTAATATAACAGTATCATGTGACTATTAAGAAAAGTTCATTAACTTATGTAGTATGTTCTCTTTTAATAGCAAAATCTGGATTACATTAGCCATGAAATGTTAATAATTGGCTCAAACATAAATCAAACTTCAAAAGTGTTTATGCCAACTGCCTATACTATTTTTATTTACTAATGACTTTTCCCCCGATGTGTAATAAGCATGGTGAATGAGTCAAGTTGTGTTTTTTTAACCAAGAGAGAGATCTTTCAGCACATTTGAGGCAGAACTTCCTAGTATAAACAGTTTTTACATTTCACTGTAAATCGTCTCTAATACTGCAATACTGGACTCATAAATCAGTTGGTGCATTATTTCAACTCTAATTTAGAGTGAGACTGGAGTTAAGTAAAGACATGACCCCCAGTTTGTCCTCTCTCTCATTCTTGGCACACAATAACAATAAAATAATAGACAACATTGTGCAAAACCACGCAACTGAGTAGATCACCAATAAAATACAAGTAAGGATTAGGAAGGACCTGGAGCTACTCTCCAGCTATGGTTCCTTCATATGATTTCTAGAGCTTAATCAAGACTTATTTTCTCTCAGCCAGATCCACTGGCTATGGCTGAAGCCCAGCATGAAAGGACACGTAGAGTTGAAACGTAATACAAATGGCTCATCAGAGTGCACTCAGTCACACAGTGTTTGTTACTACATTCAATAAGAAGAAATGAAGATGATGAAATACCTGACAAGCAGAAATTCCATGCTGGTGATCTAGTTTCCCAAAACCTTTTCCATCTAAAGGGGGTCAGTGTAACCTTGGTATGTGTTGTAATGGCCTGAGACATCATTTATAAATGGGTCTGGAATGTGCGTACGCAAATTTCTACGCAGAAACTTTGATGTATGAAGAAAGACTTGGCAGGAAATCAGACATAAGGAAATATTTGGCAAATTATACTTTTACCCATGTGTACAGCCAGTGGCATTTAAGACATAAAAATCTGTGACCCTCTTTGGATATGCAGGCAATAATAGTGAAATACATTCTCACATATATACCAAATTTATACCAAATAATAGTGCTCCTTGATAACTGCATATAGACTACTTGGTTATGAGAAACATTAAAGCTTAACCATATTTCACTGAAATGTATAGCTCCAAGTAAGTATTTGCAGCTTACATTTTTATCCCGGGTCTAAATATGAGAGCATTATGGTTATTAATTGTGATGCAGAGTTTAAAGCCAGTGAACACTTATGTAAATGCCAGGGATCCCAGTCATTATTAAACACAATTTTGGTCATATAGGTTAGCATAAGTAATTTGCTATTTGCCAGTTCAAGACATCAGACGTCTTTGGCGGTGAGAAAACCAGACGTAACCAGAGGCACTGACTGCACTCATGCTGCTAGACGTCACCTGTTGGAGTGATTTTCAGAAGCTGGGACAGAGAAACTGGTCAGATTTTAGGGAAAGCTGAACAGAGCAAAGTACAGAGATATTTTTATTGAAAACCTGATACAGAGTGCTCAGCAACTCAGCCTGGACCGAAGGTTCACCTTTCAACAAGGCAATGACCTTAAGCACACAGGCAAGACACAACACAGGAGTGGCTTAGAGACAACTCTGTGAATGCCCTTTGAGTTCGCCAGACAGAGCCCTAACCGTAACCCAATTGAACATCTCTTGAAGGACCTGAAAATGGCTGTCCACTGACGGTCCCCATCCAACCTGACAGACCTTGACTGGACGGACACACACACACACACACACACACACACACACACACACTATGTACTACACCCCACAAATATGTTCATTTTTTAATGTGATCAGACTTCACATTTTATAATTCAGTGCAATGACTATTCAGTTGTATTCACTGACTGAGCAGATTTTTGGCAAAAGGGCACTGCGATATGGCCATTTATGGCCTAATAATAGATGTTTTCACACTTTTTATTAGTAACTATAAAAGTTGTTCAAAATTCCCATTAGTATTTTGATTTACGATGAGAAACAGGTGTTTTCATTTAAGTATGCTTGAAATAAAGTGCATGCACTACTTCTGAATACATGAACAGTGGACTTCAGTACAGATTCTTTGTACAATTTCATAAATGTGGTTACATGTTTTTAACATCATTAATGAGACATACGCTGCGTCCAAAACTGCTGTATTTATTTAAAATAAAAAGCAGAAGATTGTAGACCTTTCTGGTAAGCTGTGTTACTCCCAGGGCAGGTCTCCTAGTAGTATACAGTGTTTTCCTTCTTATATTTCCCAGACTGCCTTTAGGCTGGATCCACGCCTACAACGATAACAATGACAATTTATTTAGTAAACTGTTGCTGTTATACAGCATTTACCACAAGTGCAAGTGCACCTGTTACTATTTAATAACTGACTTGGCGTATCAAAAGTGATTTAACACATGACTTGTATTGGCCTAAAACATGAAATACAGCTTTTCAGCATGCCATCACTGTCTTTTAAATAATGACTATTGTTGTAGCTTGTCTTCAGTTCATGTCTACCATTTATGTTGACATGGACTAATGAGAAGGGTGAGGGAGGAAATTAAAATCCGTTATGACTTGGGTATCAAAGAACAAAGCAACAACTGTTTGGAAAAGAGGGCGTTTGCTGAGTGCTGAGTGTGTTTAATAGAGATGAGAGATATTTGTGCTCAGTTGCTGTAGACTGTAGACTGTGTTGATGCCACAGTGAGTCAGTCTTGGGTCCACTAAAAAAAGCAACAGCAAATAAGAAACTATCTGTTAGGGAAGACTGTGCTTATCAGTGGAATTGGAGTGGCTCAGTTGTTCTAGACAACTAACATGAAAGAAGACAGTATAGATCCCAGCTCCACAAATCTGCCACCTGTGTGCTGTTTTGCCTTAAAATTCTACTGCTCAGTGCAATTATGTTTATTTATTTAATATGACATAAGCGTCAATGGCATCAATTAAAAACATGCTCAAAAATGTTTTAATAACGTCATTAGTATACATGTAAACACATAGTTTTCATTATAAATAATCAAACTAAAACTAGTATTACTTAATATTAGACCACTTACAATGAAAGCAATTATTGTATATGACATTATTACCAATATTTGTTTACATGCGCTTTGTCTTTTTGAAACTAGACCTGGACCTTGATCTAGACATGATGAATATTTAGCTTTTATCTAATCTTTCACTACTGGATATAATTACGTTCAAAACCTCTGTCTTAATTGTTGGGGGAGAGGAGCAGCCACAAAGTTTGACAAAGATGTTACTTCTAAAGCTACTATTTATCATCCTCCAGGCCCTTATTCAGTTTCTTCAAGATTTTGCCAATTTTCTTTCCTACTTACCAAGTTCAAACTGATGAGGCTTTAATTGTAGGTGACTTTAATATTATCTTTGAAAAAGAGCAAAATCCACTCACTTTTATTTGAGTAAATTTTAGAATCAAATGGGGATCACCCACACCTAATACAGGAAAAAAATGCAAACCTATATTTTCTTTTTAATACAGTCTTCAGACCAATTAGAAACAATGTCTCTAGAATTCGGTCTGATTGCACCTGTAACTATTTCATGAACTTCTTTAATGGTAATATACTAATACCAAACTGTCTTCCCTTATCAGATTGTCTAAGTCATCTTCGTTCTTATAAGCCAATTTCTATATGCTTACCTACAGACTTTACACCTAATCTTACAGAGCCACTGCTTTTATTTTTAATTCATGCATTGGCCTTTAGTATGTGCCCAGATCCTTTAAACTATTGATAATTCAGCCTCTGATTAAAAAAAAAAACAAAACAAAAAAAAAACTAACCTTGACCCTAACATACTGTTTAATTATTAACCAATTTCAAATCTCTCTTTGATCTCCTAGATTTTAGAAAAATCAGTTTGCCATCAGCTGTGTAGTTACCTCCATCATAACAATATTTATGAAACATTTCAGTCAGGATTTAGGCCTGATTACAGTACTGAAACATCATTAGATATTACAAGTCATAATTTGACAGAATAAGTTAAAAATACCATAGGTACCATAGGGTTGTACATTCTTGCCCAAGGTAGAGCCAGGGTTTTTTGTCAAATAGTTTTTTTGTTCTCTGGGATGTTTTTTTTTCTCTTGTTGTTGTGTTCTTGCCTTCTCATGTGTGATCATTCATATTTGTTGGTTGATGTCTTGACTGTGTTACCTTCTGGTTCTTTCCTTTCTAGCTATTCTTTCATAGTTAGTGCTGATCGAGTCTCATGCAAAACTTGCCACAAATGTGTTCTGTGTATAGACGCTGTGTGCTTAACATCCCTAAGTACATAGTCTGCTCGTCTCTCAGATATTGTTCCAGTACCAGTTCCAGCCCTCACTACGAACTGTTCGTCGAGTTCAGTATTTTCAGTTCTCATTGACTCAGATCACATGAAAAGAATCCAACTCCCCACTCCCGTCCTCCTGACTAAATAATGGCAAGAAACTCCACTCATATTTATTAACAAAAAACCACACACACACACACACACACACACACACACACACACATATCTATATATATATATATATATTATATATATATATATATACACACACAGTGGGGCAAAAAAAGTATTTAGGCAGTCACTGATTGTTGCAAGTTCTCCGACTTAGAAAGATGAGAGAGGTCTGTAATTTTCATCATAGCTTACAGTACACTTCAACTATGAGAGACCAAAATTATAAAAAAAAATCCCAGGAAATCACATTGTAGGATTTTTTAAGAATTAATTGTATTTGGTGGAAAATAAGTATTTGGTCAGTTAAATCTGGTTTAACTCACTCAATACTCTGGTAACATAACCTTTGTTGGCAATGACAGAGGTCAAACATTTCCTGTAAGTCTTCACCAGGTTTGCACACACTATAGCTGGTATTTTGGGTCCATTCCTCCATGCAGATCTCCTCTAGAGCAGTGATGTTTTGGGGCAACGCGGACTTTCATCTCCCTTCCAAAAATTTTTATGGGTTTGAGGTCTGGGACTGGCTAGGCCACTCCAGGACCTTGAAATGCTTTTTACGGAGCCTCCCCTTCGTTGCCCGAAGCAGTGTGTTTGGGATCATTGTCATGCTGGAAGACCCAGCCACGTTTTCCATCTTCAATGCTGTCACTGATGGAAGGAGGGTTTTGGCTTAAAAGGCTCACAATACATGGCCCCGTTTCATTCTTCCCTTTAACACGGATCAGTCGTCCTATCCCCTTTGCAGAAAAACAGCCCCAAAGCATGAGGTTTTTCACCCCCATGCTTCACAGTAGGTATGGCGGCAACTCAGAATTCTTTCTTCCCTCCAAACACGGCGCGTTGAGTTTTTTATCAAAAAGTTTTTATTTTAGTTTTCATCTGACCACATGATATTCCCCCCATTCTCTCCTGGATCCATCCATATGCTCTCTGGCAAAACTTCAGACGGGGCCTGGACATGTACTGGCTTAAGCAGGGGGACACCCCTGGCACTGCAGGATCTGAGTCCCTCCCTCTCGGTGTAGTGTGTTACTGATGGTAAGCCTTGTTACTTTGGTCCCGGCTCTCTGCAGGTCATTCATCAGGTCCCTCTGTGTAGTTCTGGATTTTTGCTCACCGTTCTCATGGATCATTTTGACCCCCATGGGATGAGATCTTGCATTGAGCCCCCAGATCGAGGGAGATTATTAATGGTCTTGTATGTCTTTCCCATTTTCTTACAATTGCTCCCACAGTTGATTTATTCACACCAACCTGCTTGCCTTTTGTAGATTCACTCTTCCCAGCCTGCTGCAGATCTACAATTTTCTTCCTGGTGTCCTTCGACAGCTCTTTGGTCTTGGCCATGTTTGAGTTTGGAGTCTGACTGTTTGAGGCTGTGGACTGGTTTCTATTATACAGGTAATGAGGTCAAATAGGTGCCATTAATACAGGTAATGAATGGAGGACAGAAGAGCTTCTTAAAGAAGAAGGTACAGGTCTGTGAGTGCCAGAAATCTTGCTTGTTTGTGGGTGACCAAATACTTATTTTCCACCATAATTTACAATTAGAAACAGCCATCTCCACAAGCCATCACAGAACTGTAAGACTTCCTGAACAATGGTCAAACATTCAATCACTAACCACTCAGGACATTCATGCAAAGCAATATTGTGTCACTAAACATCCAAACAGGATTTACACTTCACTAGTCCATTTTGGCCCAAGTTAGTAGTGCAGCTGGGTTGTATTTTCCCCCACATGCATCATTTCTCAGACGTGTTGTTGAAGTTTCAATAGTTCATTGTCTTATGAACAACAGTAACATTAATAAAGCATATTAATCACTTTCTCATGTTTACGACTCAAAAGACAATGTAGGGTCTTCATAAAAGTGAGATCTCACGAAGTTATGCAACATGGAAAGGCCCAAAAGTGGTCACACAGGAAAACATACTACAGTACTACACTGTGAACACATCTGCCAATTTGTCCCACATAATAACCGCTTTTTCAGATGTTTAACATCTACATTTCTGATAGTCTTCCCTTACACTCTAAACTTAAAAGTGATTAAAAAAAAGGATATAATCGGAATGTCAGGAAAAATGAGGCAAAAAAGCCCTCTGTAAGATATTTTCAGTCCACAGTGGCTAGAATGGTTTCTTTGTATAAATAAACAAGCATGTTATATCCGAGGGATCCACAAATAGCTCATAAAACATGAAGGTAAACATTGTGTGAGTTACAACAGCAATATAGTATGCTGGGGCAGGATGGATGGATAGACGAATGGCCTTAAGAAGACAGCTAAAACAGCCTGTGGCAAACCACACCTCCTTGACACCTATGCAATATCCAATATCTGCTGTTCAGACCACAACAGTTTGCCTGCCTGCCTACCTTCCATCCATATATATATCTATATCCCTGGTTGGAGCTTGCAACAAGAAGGTTGTGATACTTTTACCTGCACCAAGTGAGTTCTGTAATCCTTCATGCAGATTTAGCAAATCTAAGATTGTAGCAGATCGAGCAAATTATGCAGAGCATTGTCTCAAAGTAGCTGTCCAGCTATGTAGGTCAACAGCCCCAGTTGAGTAAGCCAACAGTGGAAGGGAAATTTCCGTTGCGTTAATTTCTCCCCAAGATCTTCTATTGATGATGGGAGAGTTGGACCACTGTGGAAAGTCTTCTTCAGCACATCCCTAAGATTCTCAATGGGGTTCAGGTCTAGACTCTGTGGTGCCCAAATCCATGTGTGAAAATGATGTCTCATGCTCCCTGAACCACTCTTTCACAATTTGAACCCGATGAATCCTGGCATTGTCATCTTGGAATATGCCCGTGCCATCAGAGAAGAAAAAAATCTATTGATGGAATAACCTGGTCATTCAGTATATTCAGGTAGTCAGTTGACCTCATTCTTTGGGCACATAACGTTGCTGAACCTAGACCTGCCCATCTGCAGCAACCCCAGATCATAGCACTGCCCCACTGGCTTGTACGGTAGGCACTAGGCATGACTAGGTTTGATTTCACCAAACGTTTAAGTGATCGGCGATCATGATCATTAAAGACCACATTTTTTTCCAACCATATTCATTTCTCGAAGATGTTTTCCCACTGTCGTTTCACTTTTTAATAATGTGTTGGACAGTTCTCATTTTAGTAGTTTCAGCAATCTCCTTAGATGTTTTCTCTGCTTGATGCATGCCAATAATTTGACCCTTCTGAAACAGATTAACACGACCACAACATTTGTCTTTCGACATGGTTGTTTAACAAATGAGAAGCTACTCACTGCATCAGTTATGGTTAAATAACTTGTTGCCAGCTGTAACAATCACCAATGCAGTAATTATCCAATGGGAGACACTTACCTATTTGCTGAGTTAAATCCAGGTGGTGACCTGTTTTTTTTGGCCAGTGTATTTACACTCACTGTCCAGTATATCATCCTCTGTTCAACATATAAAAGGACTTTGTAGTTCTGCAATTACAGACTGTAGTCCATTTGTTTTTCTACATACTTTGTTAGTCCCCTTTATGCTGTTCTCTAATGACCAGGACCACCACAGATGAGTATGTGTTGAACAGGCATATTTTGAATCAGACACAGCAGTGCTTCTGGAGTTTTAAAACAATGTTCACTCACTGTTCACTTTATTAGAGATATTCACATTGTTGCTCCACCTTGTAGATGTAAAGTCTCAGACAGCAGCTCATCTGTTATTGCACAGGATGTGTTAGTCATCCTCTAATCACTCATCAGTGATCACAGGATTCTGCCTACAGGATGCTGGTGGCTGGACTATTTACAGTCCAGCAGTCACAATGAGGTGTTTTAAAAACCTCCAGCAGCACTGCTGTGTCTGATCCACCCATCCACTCAGAACAACACACACTAACACACCACCACCACATCAGTGTCACTTCAGTCCACCACCCAAATAGGACCTGATCTGTGGGGGTCCTGATCAATAGAGTAAAGGGGCCTAACAAAGTATGTAGAGAAAAAAAACAGACTAAAGTCTGTAACTGTAGAACTACAAAGTGCTGCTATTTGGTAAATACAGTCTGATATACTGGACAGTGAATGTAGAAACAAAGGATGGTCATAATGTTGTGATAGGACTGTGTACATAATCAGTCAATCACTGGCAGTGACTCTATTCATTTAGCCATGTAGACATGATCAAAATGACACACTGAAGTTCAAATTGAGCATCAGAATGGGGGAAAAAATGTGATTTAAGTGAATCTGAACGTGGCATGGTTATGCCATGAAGAAGAAAGGCAGTTCTGAAGGCAAAAGGGGGTCCAACCCCATAATAGCAAGGTGTACTTACAATCATTCACATTTCTTACCACACTGGCGCTGAAGTAGTCTACTTTGGGAGTTTCTGGATTCAGTTACCCCACTCCCCAGGTGCACCCAACAGCATTCTATATTATAGTGATCTGCAATATTACACTAGATCACTACATTAAAAAGTATAACACATTTCAATTTGATTCTGATCTACTACAGCTATATGTCAGCTTCCACACCATGACCGAAACAGATATGTTCTAATTAACACCATAATTCAAAATCCAATGCTTCTGCTGTTGCTGTAATTTGTGAGTATTCCGCTGGGATTAATGTAGCAATCTATATATCTATCCTTCACACTGAGACATCATGATAGTAACTTCAGGCCCTATGTCTTAAAAATGTAAAAGTAATATAATATCTCATAATAATGACATAACATCTAATAAAAATGTCATAGTATCTCATAATAGTGACATAACATCTGGTAAAACAGCATAACATCTCATAAAAATGACATCCTGAATGGGAATTTTTTTTTATTTTATTTTAAATGGCAGCAATGTATTTCCATAGAAGTTCAACAGAATCCATTTTGGATTAAGACATATATTGATCCACAAGACTATAAAACCTACAATAACAATAATGCTCACTTTATTTTGTTGTATCAACAAGAGGTTACTTTGACAACATGATATTGCCCCATTAGTCTTCTGTATTCTTATAATCAGCATTGGCTGATGACTAATACATATAGTGGGGCAAAAAAGTATTTAGTCAGCCACTGATTGTGCAAGTTCTCCTCCTCAGAAAAATGAGAGAGGTCTGTAATTTTCATCATAGGTACACTTCAACTATGAGAGACAAAATGAGAAAAAAAAATCCAGGAAATCACATTGTAGGATTTTTAAAGAATTTATTTGTAAATTATTGTGGAAAATAAGTATTTGGTCAATAAATTTGGTTCAGCTCAATACTTTGTAACATAACCTTTGTTGGCAATGACCAGTGTTGTGCCAGTTCACAGCTTTTCTGAACTAGTTCAAGTTCAGTTCATACATGCTCAAAATGAACAGTTCACGTTCAAAGTTCACAATTTTAATTCTGAACTAGTTCAAAGTTCAGTTCATTTTACTTTTTTCGTGAGGTATTCAAATAAATACTTTTTTCACACTACAAGCTAGAAATCACTATACGTTCTTTGAAACTGCTCATTGTAGACATTTGCTCATAACACACTGCAATTGTGTACGCGGCGTTGCTATGGGCTACCCCGCTCTGCTGCAATTCATCACGGGTAACGTCGTGCGGAAGCCAGTATGTTATTAACTAGCCAGTATGTTAACTATTCTCAGCCGGACACTACGTTGCCCGCAATGCATTGCGCACACAATGTCAAAAACCATTTCTGTCTGGTGATAACATGATTTACGCGGCACCAGCGAGGAGAGGGAACTTTCTCTCGTTGCGTTTCAAAAGAGAAAACAGATGTCCACTCAGTTTTCAATGGAAAACAAATTCCAACGTTCATTTATACAGTGATGTCTGCCGTTCATAACACATAATGTGAATTAATTCACGTTCAAGTTTTTTATTTCAAGTTTTTTTCAAGTTCTTTATTAAAAAATGTGTTGCGTTCAGTTCAACGTTCACGAAAAAATGAGCTTGTTCAATGAACACATTCTTTTGAACTCGTTCACGCACAACCACTGGCAATGACAGAGGTCAACGTTTCCTGTAAGAGTTCACCATGTTGGCACACACTGTAGCTGGTATTTTGGGCCCATTCCTCCATGCAGATCTCCTCTAGAGCAGTGATGTTTTGGGGCAACACGGACTTCCAACTCCCTCCACAAATTTTCTATGGGGATGAGGTCTGGAGACTGGCTAGGCCACTCCAGAACCTTGAATGCTTTTTAACGGAGCCAGTCCTTCGTTGCGCGGTGTGTTTGGGATCATTGTCATGCTGGAGACCCAGCCACGTTCCATCTTCAATGCTCTCACTGGTGGAAAGAGGTTTTGGCTTGAAATCTCACGAAACATGGCCCCGTTCATTCTTCCCTTAACACGGATCATTCGTTCCTGTCCCCTATGCAGAAAAAATAGCCACACAAGCTTGAGGTTTCCACCCCATGCCTTCACAGTAGGTATGGTGGCAACTCAGAATTCTTCTTCCCCCAAACACGGCAAATTTGAGATTTTACCAAAAAGTTCTATTTTGTTTTCATGAACCACATGATATTCTGCCAATCCTCTTCTGGATCATCCATATGCTCTCTGGCAAACTTCAGACAGGCCTGGACATGTACTGGCTTAAGCAGGGGGAAACGCCTGGCACTGCAGGATCTGAGTCCCTCTCGGCGTAGTGTGTTACTGATGGTAAACTCTGTTACTTTGGTCCCAGATCTCTGCAGGTCATTCATCAGGTCCCTCCGTATAGTTCTGGGATTTTTGCTCACCGTTCTCCTGATCATTTTGACCCCACGGGATTGAGATCTTGAGTTGCAGCCCCAGATCGAGGGAGATTATCAATGGCCTTGTATGTCTTCCATTTTCTTACAATTGATCCAACTGTTACTTATTCACACCAACCTGCTTGCCTATTGTATATTCACTCTTCCTAGCCTGGTGCAGGTCTACAATTTTTGACCTGGTGTTTTTCGACAGCTTTTTTGTCTTGAGTTTGGAGTCTGACTGTTAGAGGCTGTGGACAGGTGTCTTTTATACAGATAATGAGGTCAAACTGGTTCCATTAATACAGTACAGGTAAGGAGTGGAGGACAGAAGAGCTTCTTAAAGAAGTTACAGGTCTGTGAGAACCAGACATCTTGCTTGTTTGTGGGTGACCAAATACTTATTTTTCACCATGAATTTCCAATTAAATTCTTTAAAAATCCTACAATGTTATTTCCTGGATTTTCTTTTCTCATTTGTCTAATAGTTGAAGTGTATCTATGATGAAAATTACAGACCTCTCGCATCTTTTTAAGTAGGATAACTTGCACAATCAGTGGCTGACTAAATACTTTTTTGCCCCACTGTACTTTCTTTTACAGCATTCAGGATTGGAAATGGGCAACTCGATGTTTGTTTAGGTACACTAGTAAGAATAAACTTCTAAAACGGCCTCCAAATGGACTATTAGTCCTTGTTTGTCTGTAATGCATACTGGCAGCAAATTTGAGTTCTTAAGGTCTTTTTTCTTAAGGTCTTTTTTTTCTTCTATGGGTGAGAAGCTGACAGCAATGCAGGTGGACACCCCCCTCATGTCCTGGATTACAGACTACCTGACCGGCAGACCTCAGTACGTGCGCCTGCAGCACGGTGTGTCGGACAGAGTGATCAGCAACACCAGAGCACCACAGGGAACGGTCCTCTCTCCTTTCCTCTTTACCCCTCTACACCCACGGACTTCAGCTATTGGACTGGACCTGCCACCTTCAGAAATTTTCTGATGACTCAGCGATAGTTGGATGTATTCAGCAAGGGTGATGAGGACGACTACAGGGCTACGGTGAAGGACTTTGTCACACATGGTGCGAGCTGAACCATCTACAGCTTAATGTGACAAAGACAAAAGAGCTGGTTGTGGACATGAGAAGAAAAAAGGCACTGGTGACCCTTGTGTCCATCAACGGGGTCAGTGTAGACACTGTTGAGGACTACAAATACCTGGGAGTGTACATAGATAATAAACTGGACTGGAGTAAAAACACAGAAACCCTCTACAGGAAGGGCCAAAGTCGTCTCTACTTTTTGAGATGGCTAAGGTCTTTTAACAGCTGCAGGACTATGCTAAAGATCTTTTATGAGTCTGTGGTGGCAGGAGGTCATTCCTACCTGTGGCCATCAAACTTTACAACTCCTCACTTAAGTAATAGAACTTACAATACGTGCAATATGATAGTTGTATCATAAATAGTGCAATATATGTCACCACTGCATCTGCCACTTTATTCTAAGAGCGTTTTAAGTGTATTTTAAGAGCGCTTTGCCACTTTATTTTAAGAGCGTTTTTACTTTACTTTACTTTTTAATATATTACTTTTAATATATTCTTAATACATATATACAATCTGAGCAACTGTAACATCTGTAATTTCCCCTCGGGGATCAATAAAGTATTCTGATTCTGATTCTGATGTACATATCTCCAGGTTTGTGTGACCTAGTTATTGTATTTAATTGGAGACTCGCATGCATGCAAAAAAGAGTGAGCACTATACTTCCAGCCAAGTCCAGTGAATGTTATTTATTAGAACAGGTACAGAGTGTTTTTCCCCTTCTCTGGATGCTTGTCAGTTTGCAAACTAAGCCAAGAGGACTATAGCACTACTGATGTAATCTTTATTGATTGGTGCTAAATCTCAGATCTTCAGTGCCATGACTAGGCTCAAAGAGTTCAGGGCTGAGGACCGAACATCAACACATGCACATAAGAAAATACCCACTTTAGTCACCCAAAATACCCACTTTTTTACCCAAAAGTCACCCACTTTAAACTTTTCCACATTTTGTATATTATTACAACCTGGAACTGAAATCAGCTTAAATGGAATTCTATATCATGAATCTACACAAAACAGCCTGTAATAGTGAAGTGTGAGGAAACTTTAGTGTGTACTTTTTTTTTGATGCAAGTGATTTGTGGGTGTTATTCTGCCATGGATGAGAAATGAAGAACAAATAAATTTATGCTAAAGTAACTGATGCCTTTGCTTTAGTGGTTTAATATGTACTTTTGGTAGATTATACTGTTATAAGTGGCTAGCCAAAGCATATAGGTATGAGCTATCATTACCCTGCCCGCAGCATGGCTGACTTTCTTTCCAATATTTGCAAATGTCGGCTACTCCATGCGAAAAAACGAAAGAAGCGTTAAAATTAGCCACTCAACATTTTGGAAAGATGCTAGTGCATTATGGCAAATGTAGTGCCTATAGTGAATTTGCTTGACATGTCCTGTAGATCTGCTCAGCAATCCAGGATAAAACTGACTTTTTACTACCATGATTTTACTGGAGCACATGCAGTTGCACTGCCCGTTTTTGGCAGTGTATTTTCGATGTGGTTATTGGGTTGTTGTGCTCCAATGCTGCATGTGCTCTGCTCCTTCTGCCCTTCTACTATTAGAGATTACTCTACATAATAGAGTTGGTCCTCATTCTGTGCGCAATCAGGATGCCGGTCAATGGGTCGCCTCGAAACAGCTGGAACAGCCCATAGCCAGTCATCACTGCGGATCTACAGGCAGAAGTGGGACAGAGACGGAGTTGGAGGTTAAGGACAGATGTATGCGATTTATGTGCTGGCTCACTACCTGGCTGGTTGTGCATCTGCTCACTCGCCCACTTAGCTGAATTATAGACTGTCCTGGTTGCCCGTTTTGATTACAGAGTGATCTGTATTCGGTGGTTCGATTAGAGACTGTTTGTGCCAACCATCTGTGCTGTAGTTGTATGAGCTTTGCGCTGCTCGCTACGTGTTACGTGATTGTTTGTTCTATCCTACTATCCTTGTACAACCGTTTGTCTTTTTCACCATCCAACTGTAGGCCAGTGTTTCTAAATCCTTGTCCTGGCACCCCACCGCTCTGCATGTTTTAGTGCTTTCCTGCTCCCAACACACCTGATCCAACTATTCAGCTCATTAACAAGCCTGTTATTGAGTTAAAGTGGGTGTGTTTAAACAAAAGAAGCACTAAACTGTGCAGAGAGAGTGGTGGGGTGCCAGGACCAGGACTGAGAAATACTGCTGTAGGCAGAGATAGTAACTCATACCACAAACAGTACATCCTAATAGTTACTGCAATATCTGGCTAAAAATAAACACTGGACAGCAAATTAATATTTACCATTAATTTGTCTTTATTTCTTCTATTTTTTGTTCCGGAGCTTGCACATCCTATATCCATCTACAGGTCCATGAATTCACGTTATCTGACAGAGATTACTGGATGTAAGTGACAGAAGACTAGGGGTAATAAGAGATGTTAATTGGACCAGCCCAGTATCAGCACAGAAAGTGAACCGAGGCTTTATAGGCCAGTCACTTTGTTTTACTTTAAAAGTTATAGATTAAATTATTTTGTCCCAAAATTGAGTCGGCCCACCAGAAAAATGCCTGGTATGCCAGATTACCTGTCTAGCATTGGGTGTTTTACACTTAAGAAAACGTATCCTACAGTAATATCATCTTCTCTTTTCATACTATAGTGGAAATGGTTTATTATTCATGAAGACTCAACACCAGTGTGTGTATTGATTGGATGTAAAACCCGAGTCATGATTGCAGAGCATCTTTGGGATTGAGAAAGGTGCTATACAAGTGTAACTAATAATAATACTTATGAAGGAGAGTTTAGAAGGAAAAATGAACCAAAAATAGTAATGTAGCTTTATAACCATGCTACATGACAGTACTTTTATATTTAACACTTTTGCACGTTCAAAAGCAAGTACTTCTGTACTTTACTTAAGCAGAAACGTAAACGGAAGAATTATTTTTTCCTGGAGTGAAATTTAGTAGCACTATCTATACTTCAATATAGGACTATAGGACTTTTGTACATTAACCACCACTGTTTACACAAGATCATCCTTAAAAACTCGCTGACTGATTATGGAATGCAATATTTAGACAAGTAATCAAGAGGCCAAAGGTTACTCTGAAGTTGCTATAGATGGGAACTGCTGTGCACTGGAGTATTTCCTGAAATCTCCACAAACTTGAGCTTTATTGAAGAGTGGCAAGAAGAAGGTTTTTCATTTAAAAAAGGTCATTTGAATGAATGCTTGGACAATTTCTGGAAAAGGGTACTCTGGTGGATGAAACCTTTTGGCCTATGTATGACACAAAAAAAAAGCTCATCATCATACAGTAGTCGCCTTCACACAAGAATAACTAAAAATTTGTGTTGTAAGTATTGTAGATGTAAAAATAAAGAAAAACACGCTAAACACATTCGTGAATATGAATCACTGAGTACTGAATCATGAATCATGAACGAAGTTTTGGCTGAAATGACTCACGCAGCTCAACTCATTGAGCAAACATTGAGAACCGAGACAAATATTCTAGTCAAAATGCTTTGAGAACAGAATTCAACAAGGTCTTTGGTACCACTGTACTTTATACCGGTTGTCTGTTTTCAGAAGGTGGTTTTAAAATAGCTGTAACTGTTAACAGGGGGATGAAATGACAGCTCTCAGGTACAGAATTAACAGGCATACGGTGCATCTGAAATTGCCCCTATTTACTATTTAGTGTCCTATTTAGTGTGTCAGCAATTTTGTATTGTTGTCCAAATTTGTGTCGCTCATTGCTACCCTATATAGTGGTCTACACAGATGACACTATATAGTGATCAGTGAATGAGTAAACAAGTGGACCATTTCAGACATATCCATTAGTTAAGTTCAATTTCACAGAGCAAATGTGATTTCCTTATTGTTGTTCAATATTCTTCAAACATCCCTACACTCTCTTTCTCAATAGGGATTTAAAAAGAAGGTGAAATGACCTCTCCACCCTGACACCACCGGTTCTTGGTTCCAGACCAAAATAATCTCAGTACAAGAAACAGACTGACTTTTCTTGGTGAGAAAAAAATTAATAAATAAATAAATAAATAAAGAGTTCTTAAAACTCCCAGACCAAACTATTTGTGAGCTTTTGGTTTTAATGCACATAGTGTTCTTAATGAATGCCAGTGATGACTCACTGAGCAATGTGCTTGTTTCATCCTTCAACAATGCTCAGAACATTTTCATTGCTGTTCAGGGTATTCACACTCTTATCAGTACAAAATACCAGATGCTATCCAAAGACTCTTTCATGTAAAATTATACACTGAAGAAATGGCTTACATTGTCACTGTAGTAATATATGACCACAGTTTATATTACATAATGTCTCTGACACACAATAAATGGCCAATATTATTTAGACAGCATTTGATTCTCTCTCTCTCTGTCTCTCTCTCTCTTTCTCTTTCTCTCTCTCTCTCTCTCTCTCTCTCTCTCTCTCTCTCTCTCTCTCTCTCTCTCTCTCTCTCTCTCTCTCTCTCTCTCTCTCTCTCTCTCTCTCTCTCTCTCACACACACACACACACACACACATACATACACAAACACACATATGATTCTTCATGACATAGATTTAAACAAGTCCTCAGAGATTTTGGTCCATATTGACATAGTAGAATCACACAGCTGCTGCAGATTTTTCGGCTGCACATCCATGATGCAAATCTCCCAAGCCAACACACTGAACGATGCACTTTAGATGACTGTGGAGGTTATAGTACAATGAACTCAACCAGTTTGAGATGACCTAAGCTTTGTGACATGGCACATAGAAGATAGATACCCCTGTGGTCATAAAGGGATGCACATTTTCAGCAACAATACTCACAGTAGGCTGTGGTGTTTAAACGATGCTCAATTGGTATTGGGGGCCGAAAGTATGCCAAGAAAATATCCCTCACACCTTTACACCATCACCACCAGCCCGAACCGTTGATACAAGGCAGGGTGGATCCATGCTTTCATGTTATTTACACCAAATTGTGGCCCTGCCATCCAAATGTTGCAGCAGAAACGGACAGTAATCAGATCAAGAAATCTTTTCCCTGTCTTCTGTTGTCCAACCTTTGTGGATTGTACAAACTGTTGCCTCAGTTGCCTGTTCTTCAGTTGCTGACTGGAGTGGCACCCAGTATGGCCTTTCACTTCTGTAGCCCATCTGTTTTAAGGTTTGATGTGTTGTGCATAGCAGATGCTCTTCTGCATACCTCAGGTGTAACACTTGATTAAGAGTTGCTGTTGCCTTTTTATCTGCTCAAACCGGCCTAACCATTCTCCTCTAACCTAAGGCATTCTTGCCCAGAGAACTGCCACTCACTGTATATTTTATTGTAAACCTTAGAGAATGCTGTGTATGAAAATCCAAATAGATCAGCAGTTTCTGAAATACTCAGACCAGTCCATGTAGCACTAGCAACCATGCCAATTCATCCAAGTCACATAAATCACCTTTCTTCTCCATTCTGATGCTCAGTTTGAACTTCAGCAGGTTGTATGGACCATGTCTACATGGAGTTGCTGCCATGTGATTGACTGATTTGGGTTAACAAGCAGTTTAATAGTGGCTGATGAGTTTGTATATATGTGTATGCACATACAGTATGCATGTATATAAAGTATGTAGTCTAATATGTAGGAGAAATGGGAGGTACTAGGTTTTTTAAAAATAATGTACAGTTTAAATCCTGAAACATTCACTCCAGACTGTCAGGTACAGTAAGCAGCAGTAATTTACAATTCATTCATCTACAAACAACCAAAAAAAAGGATAAGAATCAGAGCCTGAAGAGAGAGTGAGAGAAGCAAAAAGCCAAAGCATGTCTCATGTCTTCTGCTTAAAACTTACAATTTTTACTTAATATGCTCAATATAGTCATTTATTATATACCATGTAGAACAAGCAGCTATACAACAAGAATACTTAATATATCAACCACCCTGTAACGCAAGCGGGTGGAATGTAGGAGACACACGCAGGCTGGGGATTCAAGGTAATGCTGTTTATTAACGATAATAGGTTGTAGGGGTAGATAACGCACTAGGAGTTAGACCAGGTAGGGAACCTCGTGGGGTAGCGCCGTTCTGAGGATTGCAGGCGGTATATGACGGGGGCAGGTAACGAGGCACAGGTGGCTTAATCAGTAGGCCGGGGACGAGGAACGCTGGAGCATGCGAGCGTGGGGGGCCGAGCTGGTCATGGGCGTGACAGTTAAAAACCCCCCAACCCGAAGGACCCGCAGACGGGGGCCCGGGAGGAGCCGGAGGACGGGGGGCCCGAGACGGATCTGCGAGGACGCATGTTGCTCCACCAGTATCGTGCAGCAAGGAGTTGGTGAGTGCGTGTTTCGCCCAGGTGATGAGATGGTCACGAAGATCGGGTGGAACAAACTTCTTGCCACTCGGACACTCCGCGGGAATGCGCGATCGGGAGAGACTGACGTCCAGATCACGTTTGAAGTCCCATTGGACCGCGCCGAGAACGCATGAGGCTGGGAGAATGGGTTCGGGGGCCTCTGGAATAGCCGAGGCGGGGTCGAGGCTACGAGAAAGCGCATCAGCTTTGGCATTCTTGGATCCGGGCCGATAGGTGATGGAGAAGGAAAAACGCTTGAAGAAGAGACCAGCGGGCTTGGCGGGCATTCAGGCGTTTGGCAGATCGCAGGTATTCCAGGTTCTTGTGGTCGGTTAGAACAGAAAAAGGATGCTTGGAGCCCTCAAGCTAGTGCCTCCATTCTTCTAGGGCCAGCTTGATAGCCAGCAGTTCGTGGTCCCCAACGTCATAATTGCGTTTGGCAGGAGAGAGCTTGTGCGAATAGAACGCGATGAGATGGAGCTTCGGAGGGTTACCAAGGCATTGTGACAGGACGGCCCCGACGCCTGCTGATGACGCGTCAACCTCCAGAACGAACGGGCAGTCCGGATCAGGGTGGCCCAGCACTGGAGCTTGAGTGAAGACGGTTTTGAGGGTGGTGAATGCCTGCTCGGCCTCCGGGGTCCAACGGAGAGCACTGGGGTTACCCCGCAGGAGTGACGTGAGGGGGGCCGCTAGCCGGCTGAAATCCCGAATAAAGCGCCTGTAAAAATTCACAAAGCCCAGGAAGCGCTGGAGGTCTTTGATCAATCTGGGCGAGGGCCATGAAAGAACTGCTGAGACTTTTGAATCGTCCATTGCCACGCCGGAGGGGGAGATAACGTAACCCAGGTAACGGACAGACTGTGTGTGGAAATCGCACTTCTCTGCTTTTACCCTGAGGTGGTGGGAGTGAAGCCTCTCCAGGACCAGGCGAACATGGGAGGTGTGAGTGGCGAAGTCTGATGAGAAGACCAAGATGTCATCCAGGTACACTAGCACAAACCATCCCAGCATGTCCCGGAGCACGTCATTCACAAACGCCTGGAAGACCGAGGGTGCGTTGGCCAGCCCGAACGGCATAACCAGATATTCATAGTGACCCGAGCTGGTGCTGAACGCCGTCTTCCATTCGTCCCCCTCTCTCATGCGGACCAGGTTGTACGCATTCCGGAGGTCCAACTTAGTGAACCACTGAGCCTTGCGGAGCAGTTCGAGCGCCGCTGGCACCAGAGGGAGTGGGTAAGCGTATTTGCGAGTGATGAGGTTGAGCTGGCGATAGTCAATGGTGGGACGCAGCCCCGCATCCTTCTTGGGGACGAAGAAGAACCCCGCAGAAACTGGCGAAGTGGACGGACGGATGAAACCCAGGTCCAGATACTCCGCGATGTAGTCCTGCATGGCTTTTTCTTCGGTCGGCGAGAGAGGATACAGGCGGGCTTTCGGCAGAGGCGCGTTGGGTAGGAGTTCTATGGCGCAGTCATACGGTCGATGAGAGGGGGAGATGCGCCGGGGTGCCTTCGCCGAAAACAGGTGCCAAATCCTGATACTCACTAGGCACGTTGTGGGGAAGAGGCGGAGGGTCGGAAACTGGGAGTGAGCTGACTTGGACGGCCGGACGGCATAGGCAGGGAAGCTGACATCCAGGAGACCAGCGGAGGATTTCACGGGCGGACCAAGAGATGAGGGGGTCGTGAAGACGAAGCCAAGGAAGGCCGAGGATGATTTGGTGAGCCAGAGAGGCCACAGGAACCTGGTGACTGGTGGCACTGGTGAGGAGACACAGCGGGACAGTGATGCGGGTAAGAATACCAGTGCCCAACGGGTGACCCACGGGGAGAGGAGTGCAGGGGATCCTCCATTTGGTGACGAGATGATCGGCGATGAAATTCCCCTGGGTGCCGGAGTCGATCATGGCTGTGAGGGAGATCTCGGCATCAGCGACATGCAAACGGACAGGTAACGTAAAGGAGGGAACAACCATGGTCGGACTCACCCGGGGTGCGCGTGCCGTGGGTCTGGCACGCTCAGCAGAGGACCTGTCAGAGGGAACGAGGTCACAGCTGGGGCGGAGATGACGGTTGGAGCCACAGTAACAGCAGAGCCCCAGCTCGAAGCGGCGGCAATGCTCCGCAGAGGAAAGGCGTGCGTCCGCGACCTTCATGTCCTCCGAGGGTGGCGAGGACTCCCGGATGGCGTGAAGAGGAGGAGAGCGTGGAGCTGCTGAAGGCCTGGTCTCTAGGAGTTGATCTAGGCGGATGGCAAGTGTGATGAGGTCCTCCAGGGCGAGGTCGAGGTCGCGACCCACCAATTCCTTTCAAAGGCTGGGACGTAAGCCCTGGTGAAACGCGGAGAGGAGTGCTGGCGAGTTCCATCCGCTCTGTGCCACTAGCGTGCGGAATTGGAGAGCGTATTCAGCAGCCGAGCGACGACCCTGGCGTAGATGCAGCAGCAATTCGACCGTCGAGCGACCCTCGCGGGGATGCTGGAAAACAGAGCGAAGTGATGCCCGAAAGTGGTCATAGTCCCTCACCTCAGTCCCTTGCTGGGACCAGACAGCAGTGGCCCAATCCAGGGTGCGGCGAGACAGACGGGAGATTACCAGAGCTATATGGGCCGCATCTGAGTCAGGCGGTGAGTGAGCAAAGTACAGTTCGCAGTGCAGCAAGAAACCCTCGCATCGGTCCGGGTCACCATCGTACTTATCCGGTAGGGCGACTTTGTAGGACGAAGGCGAGGCACGAGGAGGGCTGGAAGGAAGCGGAACCGCTGCAGGCTGCACCGCGAGAGCTGGGGGCAGCGTTAACTGAGACACCCGCTGGGCCAACTTGCCGACCATGGGAACCAGAGAGCTAAGCGAGCGTTGAATGTCAGCGAGGACAGTGACAGCGCGGGCGATCTCTTCAAGCTGAGCACGGAGCTCAACGAGCTGTTGTCCTAGGCTCGTTTCGGAGCCGGGGTTAGATCCACCAGCCGCTGTCTCCATGTGTGGCTACGCCAACTGTAACGCGAGCGGGTGGAATGTAGGAGACACACGCAGGCTGAGGATTCAAGGTAATGCTGTTTATTAACGATAATAGGTTGTAGTGGTAGATAACGCACTAGGAGCTAGACCAGGTAGGGAACCTTGTGGCGTAGCGCTGTTCTGAGGATTGCAGGCCGTATATGACGGGGCAGGTAACGAGGCACAGGTGGCTTAATCAGTAGGCCGGGGACGAGGAACGCTGGAGCATGCGAGCGTGGGGGGCCGAGCTGGTCGTAGGCGTGACACACCCGTAGTTTGAGCCCCACAACACCTTTGGTAAGAACTAGATGACAACAACCACAGATGATTGAACGTCACCACCAAATGCTTGTGTCGCTTAACGGAAGTGAAAATCCACAGAAAATCTTCTAAACACCTCATGAATTGGATGATTTTATAATGTATATGTAATGCCTATAGAGAGTCATAATTCCCTGACAAAGCGGCTACCTTTTGTCACATTACAAATTAAAGTATTATAATTTTATTAGTAAAAGATCAGCCTTTTTTTCTGAGCAGACCCTTAGGGTAACCGTTATAGACATGCACAGGTATAACCAATCACCTTCTAGATCACATTCCAGACCAAATGACACAGCTCACATCAGTTGTAGTGGTTTTCATTACCTTAGAATAAAACCGACTTTTCCTTGAGGAACACAAATAAATTCAACAAGCTTGAAAAGACAGTAGGACATAAAGGGATTTCACAGGCTTTACAATACTCCAGGATACAATTCAGAGCATTGTTAAGAAGTGGAAAGTGTATGGCACAGCCAGCACCTTGATTTAATTGGGCTATCCCTACAATTTGGATTTGTTTGTTTGCTTGTATGAGGTTTTACGCCATGGCCATCTTTCTATAATATTCATGGTAGATGGTTTCTTTGGGTAAGTTAATCATTTTTACTACTGCTCAGGGGATCACATAGTTGGGCTTTGGTTCTTCTGTGTGTAAGATATTTCAAGACTTTGGTTACGTTCTTGTGGTTTTAGTGCATCCAGGATATTTCTGGGTATTCTCAGACTAATTCTTGTGTATTGTGTTTACGTGCCAGTCTGTCCGCCTTTTCATTTCCTGGGAAGCCAATGTGCCATGGGATCCAGCATTTTGTAATATTGCATTTTCATTTTGTGAGGTTCTGAATTTTAACTAGGCTGTTAATGCTTGTGGGCAGCATGGTGGCTCGGTGGGTAGCACTGTCATGTCACAACGAGAAGGTCCTGGGTTCAATCCCAGGTGGAGAGGCCGGTGTGTGTGGAGTCTGCATGTCATCCCCGTGTACATGTGGGTTTGCTCCAGATGCTGCGGTTTCCTGCCACAGTCCAAAGACATGTTTTAGGTTAATTGATTAGACCCTATGATGGACTGGCACCCTGTATAGGATTGTTCCTGCCTTGCACCCTATGCTGCTTGCTAGCCACCGGTTCTCCTTCTGTACTTTTTGTATAGAAATCCAAGCATGATTTAGGAATTCGAAGACCAACACTGCCCACCAGCAAATCTGACTGAACTTGAACAATTCTCAGTATTTGAGACTCTGAACAAACAGTACTAAACAAACAGTTGCAAGTTTAATTCTGGCTCTCCTGGCTGCCAGTGTTGGGTCACTTGGCAAATACCTTTTCATCTTAATTATAATTTTTCTCTTAATAGTGGTGTCTGGTCAATCCTGCCATTCTGTGTTTTACTTAAAGTAGAATAAAATACAGAATTCAAACAAGATTTTTGATACTTTTACTCATCTGTGGAAATTTAAATGCATTTGGTGTGGCAGTCAATAAATGTTTGAGAGATTTGATTGTGTGTTTTCAGGGTTTCTGAATGTACTACCGATGCTGTAGCTGGGGTTCTCTTGTGCACAACATGTACACACATACACAAATACACGCACTACAGCCTCAAATAGCAGCAGGCTCATGAACATAAAGTTCCCATGAGCCAAAAGGAGTCAAAGTGTGCGTAAAAGCACTTGCATGTAAGGGCCCCTGAGCCAAGGTTAAGGTCAAAAAGTGGTCAGAGAACTACAATGGGCTACAACATTATAAAACTGATAGATGTATGCTATCCCCTGTGAAACAGAAAAGGGTTTCCATAGTTTCCTTGCGTCACTCACTATCTCTCCCAGGCTAACACTCACTTAATTATAGATGTTTACATGTTATTTCTGGATATACAAGAAATCCTTCAACTGCCAGGCTGGAAAACAAAATGTCACATTGCTCATATCAGGAATTAGGAGGATCTGGGAATACTGAGATCCAGGAAGACTGTCGTGCCAACAGAGGGAGGAAGAGGAGCAAGGAAGGGGATGCTAGACGCCTCCCATGGTCTCCACTACTTAAGTGCCACACAAACGTTATGAATGGAGTTTACAGCTTTATTTGTTGGTCGATTTCCTCGACATTCCCTTTCCTATAGCTAAATTTATCCCTGGCTGGGTCTATTGTCCTGAGTGCTCCTCAAATGCTTTGGCAGTGTGTTTACAGAGGCAAGCTGGATAAGGAGACAGGAGTTTTATCTGATGCTCCACTGGTACGGATGTTATGCCAGGAGCTTTAATGCACTTTAAATGTCATATGATTAATATTAGGTTATGATTCAAGCTGAAGATGAAGTGCTTAGGGATATGGAACATATTTCATGACGTTACTGCTGACCATTGTTTGAAAATATTTCACCTTGAATATCATGTTACCAGTAAAATACACACAAACC
Organism: Ancistrus triradiatus; assembly: GCA_025084515.1. Lineage (NCBI taxonomy): Eukaryota > Metazoa > Chordata > Actinopteri > Siluriformes > Loricariidae > Ancistrus > Ancistrus triradiatus. The sequence goes on along the minus strand of JAJAGP010000708.1, from coordinate 14,754 downwards.
CCATTAAACATAGTGTTCATAATGTTTTATTAGGTTAAACATTACAATTTTACACATTCTTTGTTAAATTAGGTAACTTAAAAAAAAACTAAAATACTTATCATACATTCTGTACTTTTAAGCTTGTTCAGTTTTTCTGACTGTAAATCATAAATACATTTTATCCAAGTTTTTTGCTTGACAAAGGAGTTGTGAAACAAAAATCAAAACTGCTGCAGATATAATTCTCTCCTGCATGGGCTTTAATATGTTCGGAAAGCACATTCTGCAAAATAATATTTTTGCTGGTAAACAATCAGCAATATTTAGTATGCTACCTATATCAAGACACCATTACCATTCACTACCTTCACTAATAAAACAGAATATTTCAAACACATAAAATGATCTACATTATCAGTCTGAATACTATTGGCTTATCAAATAATTTTTTAATTTAAATACCATCCTGGCATCTGTTGAAGTGTTTTGTGCGTTCATGTCCAGTGTGTCCCACAGACAGACTTTAATTGGACAGAGGGCTGCCAGGAATACATGTTCTTTCGAACAGAATAAAAATACTACTACTAATAATAATAATAATAATCTCGCCCTATCGTATCTGTTTGTTCCGCTAATGCAAACCAACAATCGAACATGCTCTGCAGAGAAATCCACAGAGACAGAGCATCAATGCTGCACTGGTAGCTACAAGACTTACAAGAGTTGTTCTAAATATAATAACAATGATATTTCGTTGTCCATTTGGACTATGTCGGTCAGAAAGACAAAACAACTTTAGTTAGAAAGATTAAAGTTAAAGTTAAGATTATTAGTTTTTAAATGCTTTTACTCAGCAGATTCAACACTATTTTAGGAGGATACATCATGAGGATGAAGAAGAGAGAGACACAGCATCACAGGCAGCCGAAACTAGAATTTGGTGTGAAATAAATAAATGTATAAGCCTCTATAATTATGTGTGTTGGTTAATTTGACATGCAGTTACAATTGCAATCAGAAACGCAGAGAAAGTAAAAACAACTTTGGTACATACAAGTGCTTGGTAGTATACTGGTTCATGTGGTACATCTTTAATTTCCTGTTTGGTATGAATTATTTCAAATACTTCCATACCGTAGCACAGAAGAAACATCAGCTTTAACGTTTCAGTCAGCAAATTATAGAATATCATTCACCACTAGAACTGCTACTGAGTGCTACATAGAATGTCATCACAGTTATATCGAAACTAGTCATGTATGCTCAGGTAAGAGGCCCAGTTAACCTAATGCATGTCTTTGAACTGTGGGAGGAAACCGGAGTACCCACGCGAACACGGGGAGGACATGCAGACTCCACACAGAAAGCACCCAAGTAGCTCCACCCTGGGATCAAACCCAGGACTTTCTTGCTGTGAGGAGACAGTACTACCCACTGAGCCATGACAGGATAAGTAAGCAGTGCAGTGACATTACGGTTGCAGTAGCAATCATGTCGAGAGACGGGTTCAGAGCAATGATTAAAACACTGGATTGGGGGAATGGCTAATTGGGGCAAAAATACTTCAGCCAAAAAAGGTATTTCTGTTTTTTAAGTTCTGATAGCACAATAAAAACTGTTTACATTATACAGATGTTTCATGGATCCTGATTCTTCATATATTCTGTCATTTTGTGGGGTGAATTAAACCCTGCAGCAATCAAAGCCTTCACTATATACGTGATCATTATTTTTTTAATATTCCATGTACAGTAGCTTAAGCTAAAAACCTAAATAAAGCCCAGTCATGGCATTCATGTCGCATTTGTTGTTTATCACATCTCAGAGCTGTTGCAAACACTGACATCACGAATCTCTGAGTATAGCCCCATGAGTACCGTACAGCAATTGCTCTGCAGTACCCCCTATAGCCACCTGAGGGCACTTGTCTGTTTTCAGTCTCCTGATGTCAAAATGTTTGGCAAGGCACTAAGATTACTATCACTTGAATAATAACAACAGTAAAACAGCATCTTTCCTGGGTAGCAACAGTTGTGCAGGTTCTCTACTGCAAAACTAAAAGGTTTCATTAGTTTTGCTTACATTGTTTGCAGCTTCTCATATCCACATTTGGACAGAGACCTTTTAAAAGCAACCTTATTTTGAAAATCAGCCAATACTGATTCACCATGCTGATATTTTTTTAGCAACTCGATTAACTGCACATTGTGTAAATCTCTGGATAGTTCATTTCAACACCAGTGGAGGGCACCTTAATTTGCCACACACTTCCCGCCAAAACACAGAATGTCTTGGTGCTAAAGACATTATTGATGGCAATCATTGCAAAGAAGCATCTGGTGAACACACGTCCACACAATCGCTCACAAAGATGCAAACTGCTGCTGTTTCAAAGGACAATAGAAGGACTTTCTTATGTAACTACAACCACAAATCAAAAGCAACAGAACACTTATACTGTACATCAAATCTGCTTAGTTTTGTTTTCAAAAGTGAGAAAAATCTGGAAGTCTAATGGCAAATGTTTGGGAAGATTTTATATGACTCTGGCATCGGAAACATGGTGGAATGCAGGCTGTGAAGGAGGGAGACATATACACGGAACATGCAGCTGAGGAAGTGGCTACACCTGTGTGTGTGTGTTCTCACTGTGTAGTTAGGGAGACAGAGAGCAGCACCAGATGCGGAGTTGAAAGAGCAAGACAACACACCATTTACAAACACTTATGAGTGCACAAAGCAATAGAATGGTCCCTCCTTTACACAAGCTTGGCACAGTGGCAAGGCCCTTATTCAAAATAATTGTCAAATTACGTTGAGAACCTCATCATGCTTATCAAACTACTGTGTTTGATCCAGTCGTACCAGCTCCACACACCAACACCACATCAGTGTCACTGCAGTGCTGAGAATGATCCACCACCTAGTACCTAGTCTATGCTGGTCCTGTGGGAGTCCTGACCATTAGAGAACAGAGTAAAGGGGATTAAACGTATGTAAAGAAACAGTCTGTAATTGTAGTACTACAAAGGGCAGTGCCCACTAAAATAAAGAATGTGATCTTCATCAACTACAAATGAGCAGTAATATTCTTTATAAAGAGCAGTGGCTTTCTCCTTAGGACCCTGACATGCACACCATTGTTGTTCAGTGTTCTCCTGAAGGCAGATTCATCAATATCAATTCTAAATTATCTGAGACCCCTTTAGTTGCTTAGAAGTAACCATTTCCTGCCTGATGAACATCCACAAGTGTCCTGATACACAAGATCAGACTTTGATGGATCCCTGTTCTTTCAGTATAACAGTGTGCCCACTCGCATCTGAGTGTCAACCTATTAATTAACACACCCAGCATCAACTTCATCTACAAACTATCTGGTAATCTTAGAGATTCACATACATTTGCCACTCCTGGATATGTAATATTGAATCATTTTCCAGATTAAATAAATGAGCAAATATAGTAGTTTTGTCTCATTTTTTAAAACTGTGCTCATTGTAGGACTTCAATCAGAAATTCTGATTGTTTGAGGTCATATTTATTTAGAAAGCGCCACTGTACATCTACAAGTTTGGCCAACAAGGTAGGGGTGTCAAACAGAGTGTATAAGCAGTGAGCAGTGTTTAAAAACTCCAGAGGGAGATCCACTCGTATCAATGCAACACACAATACTACCACCACCACCAAGTCAGTGTCACAGCAGTGCAGAGAACTATCCGCCACCAAAATTATACCTGCTCTCTGGTGGTTCTGTGGAGTCGTGACAATTGAAGAACAGGGTGAAAGGGGGCTAACAAAATATACAGAGCAACAGACAGACTACAGTCTCTAACTGTAGAACTACAAAGTGCACCTATATAGTAAGCTGAATTAATAAAATAGACAATTAGTGCATTTTTAATTGTTATGGCTGATCAGTGTACATTATTAGTGAGAACAAAAAAGAAAATCACAGCAGTGTGTTGACTGAAAGAGGGCCATGTTTTACAGCACGCTATGAGCTTATGTCAGAGAAGAGCGATAAAACCTGAGGGAAAGTCCAGTAACCTGTTTGAAAACACTTAATATGCAGTGACATCTTTAGTAAATTGGGGATTACCAAACCTACAGTTAGATGCTCTCTCCATGACCACAACTATTTGGAAAGCATGCCATAAGACGTGTATTCTTTTATCAAACTACAAATGCAACCATCTGAATTTCTGGTGCTCTTATGGTTGCAAAGGATGGTTGTACTAAATGCAGCTTACAACAACTGTGAGATATGGCTTTGTTATAAATAATATCAGGATAACTTTATTCCTACGGAATAAATGTTTTTCAATTGAAGATTAGCTTCCTCAGTTTCATTATGATAATAATTTTTTTTACATATAAACATGTAAATATTACATATAATCAGGAGTGTGCTGCAATATGTGCCAAGATGAGGAATGTACAGTAAATTCACTGACATCTCGTTCTCTGAACCTGCAAGAAACTAGCCAAGTCTAAAACTCAGGTGATTTAACAAGCTTGGGCTTGGTGCACAAAAACCTGTCAAAATGTGTCATGTATACACCATGCTGGTGACTCAGTGGTAACGTACTGCACTATTTACCAAAACATTCAAGGGTTGCACTGCCAAGCCACCACTGTTGGGTGCTCAGCCAAACCTCTGACCTTCAATTGCTAGGACTGTACCTTGTAAGGCTGTATCAGTTGCAAGATGCTCTGAATACAGGCATCTTCTAAATGTTTATACATGTAGACAATGGGCAAGACCTCTGAAATATAACTTGACATTAAATGATGACTGCTAAGAGTTTTTAAAAATCAATGTGTGTTTGAAATGTGTGGCTGCACCCTTGTAACATTCAGCCATGTTTGAAATTGAATACCAAGTGTATTCTTTACTGTACACTAAATCCCCAAGTGCTGTTGCTAGTAAACACACAAGTAAACTTTGACATTTCCAGTACACTAAAGATAGATCACAAACTGCTCAGATGTCACAGTACAGTACCGGAGATGACTATGTAGCTGCATCCTATAAAGCAACACAAACACTTAATTTTCAAAATGACAGGTAAGAAACTACAGAACAGTAATGACAGTGACATTCAACTGCAATGCATAGAGTATATATACAGCATATACTCCAGTATTATCTAATGGAAACTGCATAAACTAGTGAAAATAATTACAGGCAGACTGCCAGAACAATTAACTACCAATACCCTTTTCCATATCTGACACATGACTAGGGCAAGTCATCTCAATTAGTGCAGCGCTGGAAATTTAGTATGTGGGGATCAAAAAGTACATCTAGCCACCTGTCTATTTCAAATGCACACTCAGTCTTGGGCTACAAGAATAGATGCTGAACTAGCTGCTGAGCTGCTAAGACTAATATTCATGACAGAATTAAGCTCTGAATTAGTTTTGTGCCCAATACAGGTGCTCCCAGCTTTACAACGAGGATACGTTCCGACAAACCTATTGGAAGTTGAATTATATAGCGTATCAAAATTCAGAATACAGTTTCTGCTGAATGTGTATTTCTGAATATTATTGGTTTCTTATCTTAAAGTAAAAAACTGCAAAGTGAACAACTGTAAAATGGGGGAGTTCCTGTACTACAAGATATATTGTCTCAAAAACATGTAGTCTAACAATTTTGTTTTTTGTTGGTAGCCTGAGTGTAATCTTTCATAGTAAAATAAAGCAAACCAAAAAAGGTTTATTAATGCTACACCACTATTCAGTGGGGCAAAAAAGTATTTAGTCAGCCACTGATTGTGAAAGTTCTCCTACTTAGAAAAATGAGAGAGTTCTGTAATTTACATCATTGGTACACTTCAACTATGAGAGACAAAATGAGAAAGAAAATCCAGGAAATCACATTGTAGAATTTTTAAAGAATTTAACTGTAAATCATGGTGGAAAATAAGTATTTGGTCACCCACAAACAAGCAGGATTTCTGGCTTTCACAGACCTGTAACTTCTTCTTTAAGAAGCTCTTCTGTCCTCCACTCATTACCTGTATTAATGGCACCTGTTTGACCTCATTATCTGTATAAAAGACACTTGTCCATAGCCTCAAACAGTCAGACTTCGAACTCAACCATGGTCAAGACCAAAGGAAGCTGTCGAAGGACACCAGGAAGAAAATTGTAAGACCTGCACCAGGCTGGGAAGAGTGAATCTACAATAGCAAGCAGTGGTTGGTGAAAAATCAACTGTGGGACATTGTAATCCCTGGGTCCAAAATGATCATGAGAACGGTGAGCAAAAATCCCAGACTACATGGAGGGACCTGATGAATGCCTGCAGAGATCTGGGACCAAAATAACAAAGGTACATGAGTAACACACATACACCTGATAGACTCCGATCCTCGCAGTGCCAAGGTTGTCCCCCTGCTAAGTCCAGTAATGTCCAGGCCTGTCTGAAGTTTGCCCAGAGAGCATATGGTATCCAGAAGAGGATTTGGTAGAATTTTCATGTGGTCAGATGAAACCAAAATAGAACTTTTTTGGTAAAACCTCACTTCGTCATGTTGGAGAAAGAAGAAATGCTGAATTTCATGCCCAGACACCATACCTACTGTTGGAAGCATGGAGGTGGAAACATCATGCTTTGGGGCTGTTTTTCTGCAAAGTGGACAGATACTTGATCCGTGTTAAGTGGGCAAATGAACGGGGCCATGTATCGTGAAATTTTAAGCCAAAACCTTCTTCCATGCAGTGAGAGCATTGAAGATGGAACGTGCTGGGTCTTCCAGCAATGACAATATCCCCCAAAACACAACCACTCGGGCACGAAGGATTGGCTCCGTAAGAATCATTTCAGGTCCTGGATGGCCTAGCCAGTCTCCAGACCTCAACCCCATAGAAAGTTTTGGGAGGGAGTTGAAGTCGGGTTGCCCAGCGACAGCCTCAAAATATCATTGCTCTAGAGGAATCTGGCATGGAGGAATGGGCCAAAATAAACCAGCTACAGTGGTGTGCAAACCTGGGAGGCTTACAGAAATGTTTGACCTTATCATTGCCACCAAGGTTTGTTACAAAGTATTGAGTTGAACTTTTTTTATTGACCAATACTTATTTTCCACCATAATTTGCAATTAAATTCTTTAAAAATCCTAGTGGGTCATTTCCTGGATTTTTTTTTTTTCATTTTATCTCTCATAGTTGAAGTGTAGCTATGATGAAAATTTACAGACCGCTCTCATCTTCTAATCGGAGAACTTGCACTAAGTAACTGACTAAAATCTTTTTTGACCCACTGTATCATGCAGATACATTAATGATTACATGTATGGTCCTCAGACACTGGTTTTTTTTTTCCAACAGATGGCGTGAAAGTGGCTTCCTCCGCTGCCCTATAAAAAGGCTCCAAGATTCCTACTTTTGGGTAGTGCACCTCCTTGATGAGGTTTGTTGACTGCGAGAACATGCTCTTCAACAAACTCAAAGACATTATGCCCAGTTGACCTTTTAGAGGGGGCGGCATCATTTGAACTACAGAAGCAGGATGGTAGTTTTGACGATTGCCCATCATCTGGTCCCTTCTGACCTAGCTGGTAGGAGGTTTTGGGAGCGGGGTTTCCATGATGCCCAGCACACACAGAGACAGCTCTGCATGTCCCAGAGCCACCAGTATAGAGCATCATTTTGATCCGCTGACTAGCATGACGGCTCACAGTTTTGTTTTCCACCATCCAGACACAGATGGCACCTTCACTACACACCCCTGTCCTCTGCCTAGACCATTTCCAAGCACTTCGCAGAAGGAAATTTTTTTTGTGTCACAGTACCTATTGTGTGTCCTGCCATGGGCAGCCAGCCCACCGTCACCTTCGTTGCAATCCGTCATCAAAGAGAATTCTGATCTTCTAAGGGCGTGGCACAATTGTCCTTTAAGCATTAATCCAGGTTTCTGTTTGGGAACTCGATAACTTTCAGGTTAAGTATGGAGGCCTTCTGGTGAGTGCTTCAATCCTGCCTTTGCTGTGGACTGACACACTGCCCCATGCTGTGTGGGATGAGCTGTGGTGCCCATTGCAATATTCAGTCGGTCACTCCTATAGTGCGGTGATATGAGGAGACTAACAACAGAATATTGTGCTGGACATCCTGTGGATACGTGTTGCCTGTCTCGCCAGGGCTTCTAACTGGAAGTTTTCATCAGGATAATGCTCCCCACACACAGCAAAGGGTTTTTTCCAGGAATGTCTGCCAGATTACAAACAATTCTGCCCATTCACCATGTTTACGCCACTCAAGCATTTCAGGACCCCACTGGACACCATCTTCAGCAACCCCGAGGATGTTGCAGAATAATTTCAAAAAGTGTATTTGATTGAACACTAAATCCCAAGATTTGTTACCAGTACACCGGGCCTTATTAGGATATAGAAAATCTAAGTTATCTGTCTTGAGGGCGGTAATATGAGAAATAACCAGTGACCATGCAATACATATTTATTTATGAAACACCACAGATCTTATGAGCTAGCAGCCAGTTACTCCAAGCCAAGTCTACTCAAACAATCTGGCGAAAATACTTGACAAAAGACCTCGCTATGTCCTCAACCTCCACCTACCTTGCGATATTTCAGACATTACAGTGGTGCAGTTTCATGGCCGCACACAGTGGATATACAATGGGAAACCTCAGAAACCAATGCTTCTTTAAATTTGACCATTCAGAAATTGAATTGTCCGTTTGAAATTTTTTATGCCCCACATTCCCCAGTCCAAAAAATTGCAAACTTTCAAACATCAGTAAAACTGTATATGCAATGTCACAGCCTCGGAGTGTGTCTGGAAATCGTCCACTCATTTAATCATTCCTATCACTATCATAAGATTGTTCTACGAGAAACATGACATACCTTAGTCCTTGCCAACACAGTCCCAGTCATACGACGTGCCGAAAGCACATTTTTTTTGGAATTCTACTTTGTTTTCCCTGAATTAATCATAGATTCTTAGAAAGATAGAGTCAGATCCCTTCCCATCACTAACCTCTCCATAGCTCCTCCTCTCCTGCCAGTTCAGCTCACCTCTCATGCCATCAGCTCACCTCGTGACAGTTAAGCTGCTGTTGATTTTAATTTCAAAACTTGGTATGTTCATTTCATATGTGTAACGATTTGAATGTTTTTTGCAGGAAGCATGGTGGTGCAGCAGTTAGTGGTTAGCATACGTAATTAAATACGAATATAGCCATAAATAAAAAAAATAAAAACAACCAAAAAAGAGATGACCATTTGGGGATCGGAAACGAACTAATCATATGCTCACTTGTGAGAAAACATATTTTAGCATACTTAATACTTTACTGGGAAATCAGATTACTGACTGACTCATTTAGACCTGCAGCTGTCCCATTACGAAGTGATGATCTCCAGTTTTCCTAATTTTCTTATGCGCTCCAAAAAAAAGGAGCAGGGATCTCAAATGTTAGTCATGCCTAGCATTCATGTTTTGTCTGGCACACGGCCACGGAACAAGAGGTCAAGCTTACATATCCAGATACTGAATTGTGTACTGAACCATGCCATTTCCTAAAATGACAAATATGAATTAGATGTAACCTCAATAAAACCCTTTAATATCCTATGAAATAAATAAGGAGGAAATACATTTTAATTAAAATATAATTCATGTGGGTGAACAATGTTTACATAGCTAAGACAAGACAACCTATTCCAGTAATGGTTATCTTAATTCCAATAAATTAGAAATATTTCAAATGTAAGTGGTGACAAGAGGAAGTGTGTGTGGGCATGTACAGTGGAGCAAAAAAGTATTTAGTCTGCCACTGATTGTGAAAGTTCTCCTACTTAGAAAGATGATCCTATCTTAAAGTAAAAAACTGCAAAGTGAACCATTGTAAAATGGGTAGTGCCTGTACTACAAGATGTATTGTCTCAAAAAAGTGGTCTAACGATATTGTTTTTTGTTGGTAGAATGACTTTAATCTTTCATAGTAAAATAAAACAAACCAAAAAAAGGTTTATTAATGCTACACCACTATTCAGTAGGAAAAATACAGTGGGGCAAAAAAGTATTTAGTCAGCCACTGATTGTGCAAGTTCTCCTACTTAGAAAGATGAGAGAGGTCTGTAATTTTCATCATAGCTACACTTCAACTATGAGAGACAAAATGAGAAACAAAATCCAGGAAATCACATTGTAGGATTTTTAAATAATTTAATTGTAAATCATGGTGGAAAATAAGTATTTGGTCACCTCCTTCCATCAGTGAGAACATTGACAATGATCCCAAACACACCTCACGGGCAATTAATGAGTAGCAATTAAAAAGCATCGAGTTGAACTTTTGTTATTGTCCAAATACTTATTTTCCACCATGATTTACAATTATTATTTTAAAAATCCTTTTTTTCACTTATTTTTTTTTCACTATTTGTCTCTCATAGTTGAAGTGTACCTATGATGAAAATACAGACCTCTCTCATCTTTCTAGGTAGAAGGACTTGCACAATCAGTGACTGACTAAATGCTTTTTGCCCCACTGTATGTGTGCCAGCTTGGTGTGTGAATAAACAAGATTAAGAGATACGGATGACCACCAACTTAGCCGTTTGTTTCCTCGAACTTTAAATAAAAATAGTGGGGGGTATTCATTCGACACTCCTGATATTTTCATTCATCACGTACACAGGAAAGGTAAGATCAGCAATAGATTACAACATTTAAACTTCGCCTATACAGTAACACTCCTAAATGCATTTCAGGTTGCCATATAAAACACACATATAACATCTGCAGACAAACTTTTTAACTACGAATATAAAAAAAAATTGGCAGATTTTTATAAAATTACGCACCGATATCCCCGGCACCCAAAACTTACGACGATTTTAGTGACTGACCAAATACAAAAAAACTAATTTTATTCTTACCATAAGGTTTCTTTTTTGGAGGAAATCGTACACACGGGAAGAGATAAAATGTAAGAGAAGTTATATCAGGCTAACATGGTGGAAAATGTTAAGACCTTTTTATGAGATCTTAGTTTAGCACATTTATCTGGTAATGGTCTAAAATTGTGAATTTTAAAAGTCCAATTTAGCATACTTGCATACACATTTACACCTGAGACACAAGAACAACATGTGCAATGTATTCATCATTTTATTTTTAAGTTTCTGCATAGTCTTGCAAGTAAAATTTTATACAGCTTCTTCAAGTATTCTTTATTTAATAACCACTTTATAATAATGTTTGTAAAACAATTGTTATTTTACTAATTAAAAAAAGCAAGACACAAATACATGTAGGCTATTTAATTATTTATGGTGGCAAAAAATTGGCAAACTAATGAAAATCTAATTCGGCCTAAGGTTTAATTTTGTTCGTTTTCCGGACCAAATTTTTCAATTGCGTGCAATCCCTACAAAAAAAGACATAACAACATCCTTTCACACCCACACATTTATTTATTGTACATTAACTGCCATTTATTTCACCCAAATCTCTTCACAACACGTTTGTGGAAGTGTATCATGGTACGAACAAAGGACATTTCTGAGGACCTCAGAATAAAAGAGTTGTTGATCAGGATGGAAAATGTTACAAAACCATCTCTAAAGAGTATCAAGACCATTGTTACCCTCCCCAGGAGTGGTTGACAAACAAAGATCACTCCAAGAGCAAGGCGTGTAATAGTTGGCGAGGTCACAAAGGACCCCAGGGTAACTTCTAAGCAACTGAAGGCCTCCCTCACATTGACTAATGTTAATGTTCATGAGTCCATCATTGGAAGAACACTGAACAATAAATGGTGTGCATGGCAGAGTTGCAAGGAGAAAGCCACTGCTCTCCAAAAAGAACATTGCTGCTCGTCTGCAGTTTGCTAATGATCAGGTGGACAAGACAGAAAGCTATAGGAGGAATGTTTTGTGGAATGATGAGACCAAAATAGCACTTTTAGGTGTAAAAGAAAACCGTATGTTTGTAGAAAGGAAAACACTGCATTCAAGCATAAGTACCATATCCCATCTGTAAAACATGGTGGTGGTAGTATCATGGTTTGGGCCTGTTTTGCTGCATCTGGGTCAGGATGACTTGCCATCATTGATGGAACAATGAATTCTGAATTCTATCAGAGAATTCTAAAGGAAAATGTCAGGACATCTGTCCATGAACTGAATCTCAAGAGAATGTTTTGGAATGGCCAAGTCAAAGTTCTGACCTTAATCCAATCGAAATGTTGTGGAAGGACCTGAAGTGAGCCATTAACATCAACCAACATCCCAGAGTTGAAGCTGTTCTGTAACGAGGAATGGGTTAAATTCCTCCAAGGGGGTGAAAAGGGGGTGAAAAGGGGGTGAAAAGGGGGTGGGGGGGGGTGGGAGGGGTCACACCAGATACTGAAAGCAAAGGTCCACATACTCTTGCCACTCACCAATATGTAATATTTGATTATTTTCCTCAATAAATAAATGACCAAGTATAATATTTTTGTCTCATTTGTTTAACTGGGTTGCCTTTATCTACTTTTAGGACTTGTATGAAAATCTGTTGATGTTTTAGGGCATATTTATGCAAAAATATAGAAAATTCTAAAGGGTTCACAAACTTTCAAGCAGCATTGTATATTGATACTAGTCAGACACACACACTGAGGGGCAATTTAGAGAAACCAATCAACCTAATGCATGTCTTTGGAATGTGGGAGGAAACCGGAGTACCCAGAGTCATCCCACAATGACATGCCAACTCCACACAGGTGGAGTCCAAGGTCGGGATTGAACTGGGGATCTCTGGAGTTGTGCCACCACGCCTCCCCACAACAGAGGAAGTCAACCCTTCTTTTCCAGGGAAACCACCCAGGTGATTACCTAGTTTGTTGTTATATAAAAAAATAAACTATGTCAGTGCTCTTCTGCTAGGCTTTCGCATGTGTATAAGCAGACCCCGCCAACTGCTTACAAATGCAGCAGCACGTCTGGTTTTCAATTTACAGAAGTTTGCTGATGTCACCCCACTGTGGCATTCCTGCCCACATCAGGATTAAAACTAGGGCTGCAAAGATTGGTCAACATAATCGACCGTGTCGATCATAAATATTTGTCAACTTGGAATTTCAGTGTAGACACACTGTTAATTTGTAACTGTAATGCACTAGAGGAACTTTCGCTGCACTGGAACAGCTGGCGCTGATGCTACCCAATTCGCGTCCCCTGCTCGAGTCCTGCCGAGTGACAGGCGTGCTGTTTTTTTTTTTTTTTTGACAATGAGGAAAAACAGAGTGAGAGAATTTGAAAAAAACAAAAACAAAAAAATAGTTCACTGCAAAGCATAGCTCTCGCTTTATAGCACCACTACAGTGATGGATGAACATAAGCACCCTGTGAAGTCTAATGTTACTCTGTGAATATGTTTGTACCAGCTACTGTTAGTATCGTGATATCTGTTAGTTTATCTGTCGAAAAACAAGCTCTCATGGATGGTGCCCTATGAATGATGGGTGCCCAGTCTAGGCTTTGGGATTCATTTTCTATGGGAACTGATGTTAAGATCAAAGATTGGTAGACAGGATGAAGTTCACATTCACAGATGTGCAGACTTGAGCCGGTGAGGTAATATACACGCTGCAACTAGAGCCACGCCCACAGGAAGCAGAGTTGGAAGGCGTGACAAAAAAAATCAACAGATTATCTGACTGCCAAAATAATCATTAGTTGCAGCCCTAGTTAAAACACATCAGTTCACCTATCACAACATACTTAAATAAATAAATAAATAAATAAGTAAATAAATAACAGACCAGCACCTTCCTACCCAAAACAGTTTGAGATTCAAGCTTGACTTGACACAACACAAAAGACCAGAGGAAAACAACCATAAAGACTCTTCTCCATACTGGCACCCAGGTGGTGCAATTAACTTCCACTGGAAGACAGAATGGCTAAGTCTCATGCTGTATTCAAACAGCAAAAAAAAGACACATTCACTCAGCACTGAAGTGAAGACTGAGGCGGCTCTTTTAAAATTGATCTAATCTAATTGTTACTCTACTTTAGAACTGCTTTTACCACTAGCAACTCCAAACAGAGGTTTAGTTAGGTGATCTTGGGCTGTTGGCTATTTGTGCTAACACGGAGGTAATGTCTACTAAGAAGTATACAAAAGCACTCCTGTAAGTCTCTCTCTTTTTCACACACACACACACACACACACACACACACACACACACACACACACACACACACACACAGCATATTAGATGTTAAAATGACATATTTATGAGCTCAGACTATTCAGTGATCAAACTACAGTTTATTTCAGGTAACTTGGCTCTTCTTTAGTCCCACATAGGCCAATGTGAGTTAGAGTTAGAGTTAGAGTTAATTTGAGGATTTTTTAACTCACAACAGAGCCAGGAGCAAGGCACAAGTAAAGAAATTCCCACTAAATGAAGAGTTGAACAAAAAGATTTGATGTAATGCTGTAACTTCTAATTATTGGACAGAAAGTTTATATGTTTTAAAAAACTGCAAATCGGTGCATCTCTATTTAAAATAAATAAATAAATTAAATTAAATAAAATATTTTGTGATGGGCGATTTTCAGTTCCGGATAGCTGACATGGTTTCAGGACAGTTCTGAAAAAAGTTCTGAAAAAGTCTAATGCCCTGGATAGCATCTTGGCCGTCTTGATGTTTGATGTATGAGGGCAAACTGTTTCTTTTCAGAACAAGATGCATTTACTTTAATTGCACACACCCTATTCAGTTAATTTGA